>CM056490.1:26051111-26155138 GCA_029783415.1 Anisodus acutangulus | reverse complement strand
ATAGCCCATTTTCAAAGGCCGTAGATGATTAAATAACTCAAGGACATGACTCATGCGAATCACAGATCATGTGTCGATAAAGCTCGCGATTCGCAGTCAAGATCGACATAATCGACATCACGACATTTTGGTTATTTTTGCAATCCAAGGTATCACTTTTGCCTCTTATATAATAATTTAGTCCCATACTTTAAATAGAAACCTTAATCATTTCATTTAATGAGATTATCAGTAATATTGTTTATGTTTCTGCTTGAGAACTAGAGGGTTGAGAGCTTATTTAGGCTTGTCATTGAAGCTGTTATGTGAAATTTGTGTTTCTTGGGAACTCAATTCCCTTGAGGTCTATCTCATAGGTTAGGTTCTTGTTTTGGTTAATCAATTAAGGTCCATTGTTTAATATACTTTGGGTTATTTTTTATTCCAATTCTTTGTGTCTTCTTTTTATCTTGTTTTCTTACAGTTTTGTAATTATTCTTGTATCAAAGGGAAACTAGCTTCTTGGGAAGATCAATTTCCTTTAATTGAATTTGCATATAATAGAGTCATTAATAATCGAATTGGCATGTCTCCATTTGCGGTTGTTTATGGTGTTAATCTACTAACCCCTATAGATCTCACCCTTTTGTCTCAAGATGTGGTTTTGAGTTTAAATGGAAATAAAAGGGCCTAATTCATGAAAAATCTACATGACAAGGTGAAGTCTCACATTGAAATGAAGAATCAAGATGTGGTAAAGAGGGAAAACAAGTGCCGGAAAATATTTGGTCTTGAATCGGGCGATTGGGTTTTGCTACACTTTCGCAAGGAGAGACTCCCCAACAAGAGGAAAGTAAAGTTGATTCCTAGAGGTGATGGTCCATTCAAAGTGCATGAGAGACTCAATGACAATTCCTACAAAATTGACCTACATCTGGAATATCAATTCCACAACACCTTCAACATTTGTGATATTTATCTCATTGACACTAAGGACCCTTTAAATTTTAGGATAATTTTTTTCTCAAGAAAGGGAGAATGATGCAGATCAAGTTCCATTAATACTGCTCACGATGAGTCAATCCCGTGAAATTCAAGCACTAAAAGTCCAATTTATGAAGATAGACATACTTGAAAAAGCTCTAGCATAATCCCGAGGCTTCCAAGTGTTTATGATAGTATGGGAGAGTGAAAATACCATAAATGGTGCTGAAAACACCATCTGCAAATTGAAGATTGTGCGGCATGTGGGGCATAAGAACTATAGCCCATATTCAAAGGCCGTAGATGATTAAATAACAGAAGGACATGACCTGCGAATTACAGATCATGTGTCGATAAAGGCTCGCGATTCGCAGTCAAGATCGCATAATCGACAAAGACGACATTTTGGTTATTTTTGCAATCCAAGGTATCACTTTTGCGCCTCTTGTATAATAATTTAGTCCTGCACTATAAATAGAAACCTTAATCATTTCATTTAATGAGATTATCGCTAATATTGTTTATGCTTCTCATTGAGAACTAGAGTGTTGAGAGCTTGTTTAGGCTTGTCATTGAACCTTGTATGTGAAATTTATGCTTCTTGGGAACTCAATTCCCTTGAGGTCTATCTCATAGGTTAGGTTCTTGTTTTGGTTAATCAATTAAGGTCCATTGTTTAATATACTTTGGGTTATCTTTTATTCCAATTCTTTGTGTCTTTTTTTTATCTTGTTTTCTTACAGGTTTGTAATTATTCTTGTATGAAAGGGAAACTAGCTTCTTGGGAAGATCAATTTCCTTTAATTGAATTTGCATATAATAGAGTCATTAATAATCGAATTGGCATGTCTCCATTTATGTTGTTTATGGTTTTAATCTACTAACCCCTATAGATCTCACCCTTTTGTCTCAAGATGTGGTTTTGAGTTTAAATGGAAATAAAAGGGCCGAATTCATTAAAAATCTACATGAGAAGGTGAAGTCTCACATTGAAATGAAGAATCAAGATGTGGTAAAGAGGGAAAACAAGTGCCGGAAAATATTTGGTCTTGAATCGGGCGATTGGGTTTTGGTACACTTTCGCAAGGAGAGACTCCCCAACAAGAGGAAAGTAAAGTTGATTCCTAGAGGTGATGGTCCATTCAAAGTGCATGAGAGGCTCAATGACAATTCCTACAAAATTGACCTACATCTGGAATATCAATTCCACAACACCTGCAACATTTGTGATATTTATCTCATTGACACTAAGGACCCTTTAAATTTTAGGATAATTTTTTTCTCAAGAAAGGGAGAATGATGCAGATCAAGTTCCATTAATACTGCTCACGATGAGTCAATCCCGTGAAATTCAAGCACTAAAAGTCCAATTTATGAAGATAGACATACTTGAAAAAGCTCTAGCATAATCTCGAGGCTTCCAAGTGTTTATGATAGTATGGGATAGTGAAAATACCATAAATGGTGCTGAAAACACCATCTGCAAATTGAAGATTGTGCGGCATGTGGGGCTTAAGAACTATAGCCCATTTTCAAAGATCGTAGATGATTAAATAATCAAGGACATGACTGCGAATCACAGATCATGTGTCGACAAAGGCTCGCGATTCGCAGTCAAGATCGCATTAATCGACAAAGACGACATTTTGGTTATTTTTGCAATCCAAGGTATCACTTTTGCGCCTCTTGTATAATAATTTAGTCCCATACTTTAAATAGAAACCTTAATCATTTCATTTAATGAGATTATCGCGAATATTGTTTATGCTTCTCATTGAGAACTAGAGTGTTGAGAGCTTGTTTAGGCTTGTCATTGAACCTTGTATGTAAAATTTGCGTTTCTTGGGAACTCAATTACCTTGAGGTCTATCTCATAGGTTATGTTCTTGTTTTGGTTAATCAATTAAGGTCCATTGTTTAACATACTTTGGGTTATTTTTTATTCCAATTCTTTGTGTCTTCTTTTTATCTTGTTTTCTTACAATTTTGTAATTATTCTTGTATCAAAGGGAAACTAGCTTCTTGGGAAGATCAATTTCCTTTAATTGAATTTGCATATAATAGAGTCATTAATAATCGAATTGGCATGTCTCCATTTGCGGTTGTTTATGGTTTTAATCTACTAACCCCTATAGATCTCACCCTTTTGTCTCAAGATGTGGTTTTGAGTTTAAATGGAAATAAAAGGGCCGAATTCATGAAAAATCTACATGAGAAGGTGAAGTCTCACATTGAAATGAAGAATCAAGATGTGGTAAAGAGGGAAAACAAGTGCCGGAAAATATTTGGTCTTGAATCGGGCGATTGGGTTTTGGTACACTTTCGCAAGGAGAGACTCCCCAACAAGAGGAAAGTAAAGTTGATTCCTAGAGGTGATGGTCCATTCAAAGTGCATGAGAGACTCAATGACAATCCCTACAAAATTGACCTACATCTGGAATATCAATTCCACAACACCTTCAACATTTGTGATATTTATCTCATTGACACTAAGGACCCTTTAAATTTTAGGACAATTTTTTTCTCAAGAAAGGGAGAATGATGCAGATCAAGTTCCATCAATACTGTTCACGATGAGTCAGTCCCGTGAAATTCAAGCACTAAAAGTCTAATTTATGAAGATAGACATACTTGAAAAAGCTCTAGCATAATTCCGAGGCTTCCAAGTGTTTATGATAGTATGGGAGAGTAAAAATACCATAAATGGTGCTGAAAACACCATCTCCAAATTGAAGATTGTGCGGCATGTGGGGCTTAAGAACTATAGCCCATTTTCAAAGGTCGTAGATGATTAAATAACTGAAGGACATGACCTGCGAATCACAGATCATGTGTCGACACTGCTCGCGATTCGCAGTCAAGATCGATAATCGACAAAGACGACATTTTGGTTATTTTTGCAATCCAAGGTATCACTTTTGCTCCTCTAGTATAATAATTTAGTCCCAGACTATAAATAGAAACCTTAATCATTTCATTTAATGAGATTATCCCCAATATTGTTTATGCTTCTCATTGAGAACTAGAGTGTTGAGAGCTTGTTTAGGCTTGTCATTGAACCTTGTATGTGAAATTTATGCTTCTTGGGAACTCAATTCCCTTGAGGTCTATCTCATAGGTTAGGTTCTTGTTTTGGTTAATCAATTAAGGTCCATTGTTTAATATACTTTGGGTTATTTTTTATTCCAATTCTTTGTGTCTTCTTTTTATCTTGTTTTCTTACAGTTTTGTAATTATTCTTGTATCAAAGGGAAACTAGCTTCTTGGGAAGATCAATTTCCTTTAATTGAATTTGCATATAATAGAGTCATTAATAATCGAATTGGCATGTCTCCATTTGTGGTTGTTTTTGGTTTTAATCTACTAACCCCGATAGATCTCACCCTTTTGTCTCAAGATGTGGTTTTGAGTTTAAATGGAAATAAAAGGGCCTAATTCATGAAAAATCTACATGAGAAGGTGAAGTCTCACATTGAAATGAAGAATCAAGATGTGGTAAAGAGGGAAAACAAGTGCCGGAAAATATTTGGTCTTGAATCGGGCGATTGGGTTTTGGTACACTTTCGCAAGGAGAGACTCCCCAACAAGAGGAAAGTAAAGTTGATTCCTAGAGGTGATGGTCCATTCAAAGTGCATGAGAGACTCAATGACAATCCCTACAAAATTGACCTACATCTGGAATATCAATTCCACAACACCTTCAACATTTGTGATATTTATCTCATTGACACTAAGGACCCTTTAAATTTTAGGACAATTTTTTTCTCAAGAAAGGGAGAATGATGCAGATCAAGTTCCATTAATACTGCTCACGATGAGTCAATCCCGTGAAATTCAAGCACTAAAAGTCCAATTTATGAAGATAGACATACTTGAAAAAGCTCTAGCATAATCCCGAGGCTTCCAAGTGTTTATGATAGTATGGGAGAGTGAAAATACCATAAATGGTGCTGAAAACACCATCTGCAAATTGAAGATTGTGCGGCATGTGGGGCATAAGAACTATAGCCCATTTTCAAAGGCCGTAGATGATTAAATAACTGAAGGACATGACCTGCGAATCACAGATCATGTGTCGATTGCTCGCGATTCGCAGTCAAGATCGCATAATCGACAAAGACGACATTTTGGTTATTTTTGCAATCCAAGGTATCACTTTTGCGCCTCTTGTATAATAATTTAGTCCTGCACTATAAATAGAAACCTTAATCATTTCATTTAATGAGATTATCGCTAATATTGTTTATGCTTCTCATTGAGAACTAGAGTGTTGAGAGCTTGTTTAGGCTTGTCATTGAACCTTGTATGTGAAATTTATGCTTCTTGGGGACTCAATTCCTTTGAGGTCTATCTCATTGGTTAGGTTCTTGTTTTGGTTAATCAATTAAGGTCCATTGTTTAATATACTTTGGGTTATTTTTTATTCCAATTCTTTGTGTCTTCTTTTTATCTTGTTTTCTTACAGTTTTGTAATTATTCTTGTATCAAAGGGAAACTAGCTTCTTGGGAAGATCAATTTCCTTTAATTGAATTTGCATATAATAGAGTCATTAATAATCGAATTGGCATGTCTCTATTTGCGGTTGTTTATGGTTTTAATCTACTAACCCCTATAGATCTCACCCTTTTGTATCAAGATGTGGTTTTGAGTTTAAATGGAAATAAAAGGGCCGAATTCATGAAAACTCTACATGAGAAGGTGAAGTCTCACATTGAAATGAAGAATCAATATGTGGTCAAGAGGGAAAACAAGTGTGGGAAAATATTTGGTCTTGAATCTGGCGATTGGGTTTTGGTACACTTTCGCAAGAGACTCCCCAACAAGAGGAAAGTAAAGTTGATTCCAAGAGGTGATGGTCCTTTCAAAGTGCATGAGAGACTCAATGACAATCCCTACAAAATTGACCTACATCTGGAATATCAATTCCACAACACCTTCAACATTTGTGATATTTATCTCATTGACACTAAGGACCCTTTAAATTTTAGGACAATTTTTTTCTCAAGAAAGGGAGAATGATGCAGATCAAGTTCCATTAATACTGCTCACGATGAGTCAATCCCGTGAAATTCAAGCACTAAAAGTCCAATTTATGAAGATAGACATACTTGAAAAAGCTCTAGCATAATCCCGAGGCTTCCAAGTGTTTATGATAGTATGGGATAGTGAAAATACCATAAATGGTGCTGAAAACACCATCTGCAAATTGAAGATTGTGCGGCATGTGGGGCTTAAGAACTATAGCCCATTTTCAAAGGCCGTAGATGATTAAATAACTTAAGGACATGACATGCGAATCACAGATCATGTGTCGATGTGGCTCGCGATTCGCAGTCAAGATCGTATTAATCGACAAAGACGACATTTTGGTTATTTTTGCAATCCAAGGTATCACTTCTGCGCCTCATGTATAATAATTTAGTCCTGCACTATAAATAGAAACCTTAATCATTTCATTTAATGAGATTATCGCTAATATTGTTTATGCTTCTCATTGAGAACTAGAGTGTTGAGAGCTTGTTTAGGCTTGTCATTGAACCTTGTATGTGAAATTTATGCTTCTTGGGAACTCAATTCCCTTGAGGTCTATCTCATAGGTTAGGTTCTTGTTTTGGTTAATCAATTAAGTTCCATTGTTTAATATACTTTGGTTTATTTTTTATTCCAATTCTTTGTGTCTTCTTTTTATCTTGTTTTCTTAAGGTTTTGTAATTATTCTTGTATCAAAGGGAAACTAGCTTCTTGGAAAGATCAATTTCCTTTAATTGAATTTGCATATAATAGAGTCATTAATAATCGAATTGGCATGTCTCCATTTGTGGTTGTTTATGGTTTTAATCTACTAACCCCTATAGATCTCACCCTTTTGTCTCAAGATGTGGTTTTGAGTTTAAATGGAAATAAAAGGGCCTAATTCATGAAAAATCTACATGAGAAGGTGAAGTCTCACATTGAAATGAAGAATCAAGATGTGGTAAAGAGGGAAAACAAGTGCCGGAAAATATTTGGTCTTGAATCGGGCGATTGGATTTTGGTACACTTTCGCAAGGAGAGACTCCCCAACAAGAGGAAAGTAAAGTTGATTCCTAGAGGTGATGGTCCATTCAAAGTGCATGAGAGACTCAATGACAATTCCTACAAAATTGACCTACATCAGGAATATCAATTCCACAACACCTTCAACATTTGTGATATTTATCTCATTGACACTAAAGACCCTTTAAATTTTAGGACAATTTTTTTCTCAAGAAAGGGAGAATGATGCAGATCAAGTTCCATCAATACTGTTCACGATGAGTCAATCCCGTGAAATTCAAGCACTAAAAGTCCAATTTATGAAGATTGACATACTTGAAAAAGCTCTAGCATAATCCCGAGGCTTCCAAGTGTTTATGATAGTATGGGAGAGTGAAAATACCATAAATGGTGCTAAAAACACCATCTGCAAATTGAAGATTGTGCGGCATGTGGGGCTTAAGAACTATAGCCCATTTTCAAAGGCCGTAGATGATTAAATAACTGAAGGACATGACCTGCGAATCACAGATCATGTGTCGGGCGATTACTGCGATTCGAGTCAAGATCGATAATCGACAAAGACGACATTTTGGTTATTTTTGCAATCCAAGGTATCACTTTTGCGCCTCTTGTATAATAATTTAGTCCTGCATACTATAAATAGAAACCTTAATCATTTCATTTAATGAGATTATCGCTAATATTGTTTATGCTTCTCATTGAGAACTAGAGTGTTGAGAGCTTGTTTAGGCTTGTCATTGAACCTTGTATGTGAAATTTATGCTTCTTGGGAACTCAATTCCCTTGAGGTCTATCTCATAGGTTAGGTTCTTGTTTTGGTTAATAATTTAATGTCCATTGTTTAATATACTTTGGGTTATTTTTTATTCCAATTCTTTGTGTCTTCTTTTTATCTTGTTTTCTTACGCTTTGTAATTATTCTTGTATCAAAGGGAAACTAGCTTCTTGGAAAGATCAATTTCCTTTAATTGAATTTGCATATAATAGAGTCATTAATAATCGAATTGGCATGTCTCCATTTGTGGTTGTTTATGGTTTTAATCTACTAACCCCTATAGATCTCACCCTTTTGTCTCAAGATGTGGTTTTGAGTTTAAATGGAAATAAAAGGGCCTAATTCATGAAAAATCTACATGAGAAGGTGAAGTCTCACATTGAAATGAAGAATCAAGATGTGGTAAAGAGGGAAAACAAGTGCCGGAAAATATTTGGTCTTGAATCGGGCGATTGGGTTTTGGTACACTTTCGCAAGGAGAGACTCCCCAACAAGAGGAAAGTAAAGTTGATTCCTAGAGGTGATGGTCCATTCAAAGTGCATGAGAGACTCAATGACAATCCCTACAAAATTGACCTATATCTGGAATATCAATTCCACAACACCTTCAACATTTGTGATATTTATCTCATTGACACTAAGGACCCTTTAAATTTTAGGACAATTTTTTCTCAAGAAAGGGAGAATGATTCAGATCAAGTTCCATCAATACTGTTCACGATGAGTCAATCCCGTGAAATTCAAGCACTAAAAGTCCAATTTATGAAGATAGACATACTTGAAAAAGCTCTAGCATAATCCCGAGGCTTCCAAGTGTTTATGATAGTATGGGATAGTGAAAATACCATAAATGGTGCTGAAAACACCATCTCGCAAATTGAAGATTGTGCGGCATGTGGGGCTTAAGAACTATAGCCCATTTTCAAAGGCCGTAGATGATTAAATAATCAAGGACATGACTCGCGAATCACAGATCATGTGTCGGGCGATTACTGCGATTCGCAGTCAAGATCGCATAATCGACAAAGACGACATTTTGGTTATTTTTGCAATCCAAGGTATCACTTTTGCGCCTCTTGTATAATAATTTAGTCCTGCATACTATAAATAGAAACCTTAATCATTTCATTTAATGAGATTATCGCGAATATTGTTTATGCTTCTCATTGAGAACTAGAGTGTTGAGAGCTTGTTTAGGCTTGTCATTGAACCTTGTATGTGAAATTTGCGTTTCTTGGGAACTCAATTCCCTTGAGGTCTATCTCATAGGTTATATTCTTGTTTTGGTTAATCAATTAAGGTCCATTGTTTAATATACTTTGGGTTATTTTTTATTCCAATTCTTTGTGTCTTCTTTTTATCTTGTTTTCTTACAGTTTTGTAATTATTCTTGTATCAAAGGGAAACTAGCTTCTTGGGAAGATCAATTTCCTTTAATTGAATTTGCATATAATAGAGTCATTAATAATCGAATTGGCATGTCTCCATTTGCGGTTGTTTATGGTTTTAATCTACTAACCCCTATAGATCTCACCCTTTTGTCTCAAGATGTGGTTTTGAGTTTAAATGGAAATAAAAGGGCCTAATTCATGAAAAATCTACATGAGAAGGTGAAGTCTCACATTGAAATGAAGAATCAAGATGTGGTAAAGAGGGAAAACAAGTGCCGGAAAATATTTGGTCTTGAATCGGGCGATTGGGTTTTGGTACACTTTCGCAAGGAGAGACTCCCCAACAAGAGGAAAGTAAAGTTGATTCCTAGAGGTGATGGTCCATTCAAAGTGCATGAGAGACTCAATGACAATTCCTACAAAATTGACCTACATCTGGAATATCAATTCCACAACACCTTCAACATTTGTGATATTTATCTCATTGACACTAAGGACCCTTTAAATTTTAGGACAATTTTTTCTCAAGAAAGGGAGAATGATGCAGATCAAGTTCCATCAATACTGTTCACGATGAGTCAATCCCGTGAAATTCAAGCACTAAAAGTCCAATTTATGAAGATAGACATACTTGAAAAAGCTCTAGCATAATCCCGAGGCTTCCAAGTGTTTATGATAGTATGGGAGAGTGAAAATACCATAAATGGTGCTGAAAACACCATCTGCAAATTGAAGATTGTGCGGCATGTGGGGCTTAAGAACTATCGCCCATTTTCAAAGGCCGTAGATGATTAAATAATCAAGGACATGACCTGCGAATCACAGATCATGTGTCGATAAAGGCTGCGATTCGCAGTCAAGATCGTATAATCGACAAAGACGACATTTTGGTTATTTTTGCAATCCAAGGTACACTTTTGCGCCTCTTGTATAATAATTTAGTCCCATACTTTAAATAGAAACCTTAATCATTTCATTTAATGAGATTATCGCTAATATTGTTTATGCTTCTCATTGAGAACTAGAGTGTTGAGAGCTTGTTTAGGCTTGTCATTGAACCTTGTATGTGAAATTTGTGTTTCTTGGGAACTCAATTCCCTTGAGGTCTATCTCATAGGTTAGGTTCTTGTTTTGGTTAATCAATTAAGGTCCATTGTTTAATATACTTTGGGTTATTTTTTATTCCAATTCTTTGTGTCTTCTTTTTATCTTGTTTTCTTACAGTTTTGTAATTATTCTTGTATCAAAGGGAAACTAGCTTCTTGGGAAGATCAATTTCCTTTAATTGAATATGCATATAATAGAGTCATTAATAATCGAATTGGCATGTCTCCATGGTTTTAATCTACTAACCCCTATAGATCTCACCCTTTTGTCCCAAGATGTGGTTTTGAGTTTAAATGGAAATAAAATGGCCGAATTCATGAAAAATCTACATGAGAAGGTGAAGTCTCACATTGAAATGAAGAATCAAGATGTGGTAAAGAGGGAAAACAAGTGCCGGAAAATATTTGGTCTTGAATCGGGCGATTGGGTTTTGGTACACTTTCGCAATGAGAGACTCCCCAACTAGAGGAAAGTAAAGTTGATTCCTAGAGGTGATGGTCCATTCAAAGTGCATGAGAGACTCAATGACAATCCCTACAAAATTGACCTACATCTGGAATATCAATTCCACAACACCTTCAACATTTGTGATATTTATCTCATTGACACTAAGGACCCTTTAAATTTTAGGACAATTTTTTTCTCAAGAAAGGGAGAATGATGCAGATCAAGTTCCATCAATACTGTTCACGATGAGTCAATCCCGTGAAATTCAAGCACTAAAAGTCCAATTTATGAAGATAGACATACTTGAAAAAGCTCTAGCATAATCCCGAGGCTTCCAAGTGTTTATGATAGTATGGGATAGTGAAAATACCATAAATGGTGCTGAAAACACCATCTGCAAATTGAAGATTGTGCGGCATGTGGGGCTTAAGAACTATAGCCCATTTTCAAAGATCGTAGATGATTAAATAACTGAAGGACATGACCTGCGAATCACAGATCATGTGTCGGCGATTACTGCGATTAGCGAGTCAAGATCGCATAATCGACAAAGACGACATTTTGGTTATTTTTGCAATCCAAGGTATCACTTTTGCGCCTCTTATATAATAATTTAGTCCCATACTTTAAATAGAAACCTTAATCATTTCATTTAATGAGATTATCGCGAATATTGTTTATGTTTCTCATTGAGAACTAGAGTGTTGAGAGCTTGTTTAGGCTTGTCATTGAACCTTGTATGTGAAATTTGCGTTTCTTGGGAACTCAATTCCCTTGAGGTCTATCTCATAGGTTAGGTTCTTGTTTTGGTTAATCAATTAAGGTCCATTGTTTAATATACTTTGGGTTATTTTTTATTCCAATTCTTTGTGTCTTCTTTTTATCTTGTTTTCTTACAGTTTTGTAATTATTCTTGTATCAAAGGGAAACTAGCTTCTTGGGAAGATCAATTTCCTTTAATTGAATTTGCATATAATAGAGTCATTAATAATCGAATTGGCATGTCTCCATTTGCGGTTGTTTATGGTTTTAATCTACTAACCCCTATAGATCTCACCCTTTTGTCTCAAGATGTGGTTTTGAGTTTAAATGGAAATAAAAGGGCCTAATTCATGAAAAATCTACATGAGAAGGTGAAGTCTCACATTGAAATGAAGAATCAAGATGTGGTAAAGAGGGAAAACAAGTGCCGGAAAATATTTGGTCTTGAATCGGGCGATTGGGTTTTGGTACACTTTCGCAAGGAGAGACTCCCCAACAAGAGGAAAGTAAAGTTGATTCCTAGAGGTGATGGTCCATTCAAAGTGCATGAGAGACTCAATGACAATCCCTACAAAATTGACCTACATCTGGAATATCAATTCCACAACACCTTCAACATTTGTGATATTTATCTCATTGACACTAAGGACCCTTTAAATTTTAGGACAATTTTTTTCTCAAGAAAGGGAGAATGATGCAGATCAAGTTCCATCAATACTGTTCACGATGAGTCAATCCCGTGAAATTCAAGCACTAAAAGTCCAATTTATGAAGATAGACATACTTGAAAAAGCTCTAGCATAATCCCGAGGCTTCCAAGTGTTTATGATAGTATGGGATAGTGAAAATACCATAAATGGTGCTGAAAACACCATCTGCAAATTGAAGATTGTGCGGCATGTGGGGCTTAAGAACTATAGCCCATTTTCAAAGGCCGTAGATGATTAAATAACTTAAGGACATGACATGCGAATCACAGATCATGTGTCAAACAGTGCCTGCGATTCGCACGTCAAGATCAGACACTGACAACACGACATTTTGGTTATTTTTGCAATCCAAGGTATCACTTTTGCGCCTCTTGTATAATAATTTAGTCCCAGACTATAAATAGAAACCTTAATCATTTCATTTAATGAGATTATCGCGAATATTGTTTATGCTTCTCATTGAGAACTAGAGTGTTGAGAGCTTGTTTAGGCTTGTCATTGAACCTTGTATGTGAAATTTGCGTTTCTTGGGAACTCAATTCCCTTGAGGTCTATCTCATAGGTTAGGTTCTTGTTTTGGTTAATCAATTAAGGTCCATTGTTTAATATACTTTGGGTTATTTTTTATTCCAATTCTTTGTGTCTTCTTTTTATCTTGTTTTCTTACGCTTTGTAATTATTCTTGTATCAAAGGGAAACTAGCTTCTTGGGAAGATCAATTTCCTTTAATTGAATTTGCATATAATAGAGTCATTAATAATCGAATTGGCATGTCTCCATTTGCGGTTGTTTATGGTTTTAATCTACTAACCCCTATAGATCTCACCCTTTTGTATCAAGATGTGGTTTTGAGTTTAAATGGAAATAAAAGGGCCGAATTCATGAAAAATCTACATGAGAAGGTGAAGTCTCACATTGAAATGAAGAATCAAGATGTGGTCAAGAGGGAAAACAAGTGTGGGGAAATATTTGGTCTTGAATCGGGCGATTGGGTTTTGGTACACTTTCGCAAGGAGAGACTCCCCAACAAGAGGAAAGTAAAGTTGATTCCTAGAGGTGATGGTCCATTCAAAGTGCATGAGAGACTCAGTGACAATTCCTACAAAATTGACCTACATCTGGAATATCAATTCCACAACACCTGCAACATTTGTGATATTTATCTCATTGACACTAAGGACCCTTTAAATTTTAGGACAATTTTTTCTCAAGAAAGGGAGAATGATGCAGATCAAGTTCCATCAATACTGTTCACGATGAGTCAATCCCGTGAAATTCAAGCACTAAAAGTCCAATTTATGAAGATAGACATACTTGAAAAAGCTCTAGCATAATCCCGAGGCTTCCAAGTGTTTATGATAGTATGGGATAGTGAAAATACCATAAATGGTGCTGAAAACACCATCTGCAAATTGAAGATTGTGCGGCATGTGGGGCTTAAGAACTATAGCCCATTTTCAAAGGCCGTAGATGATTAAATAATCAAGGACATGACCTGCGAATCACAGATCATGTGTCGAGGCGATTACTGCGATTCGCAGTCAAGATCGTATAATCGACAAAGACGACATTTTGGTTATTTTATCAATCTAAGGTATCACTTTTGCGCCTCTTGTATAATAATTTAGTCCTAGAGTATAAATAGAAACCTTAATAATTTCATTTAATGAGATTATCACGAATATTGTTTATGCTTCTCATTGAGAACTTGAGTGTTGAGAGCTTGTTTAGGCTTGTCATTGAACCTTGTATGTGAAATTTGGGTTTCTGGGAACTCAATTCCCTTGAGGTCTATCTCATAGGTTAGGTTCTTGTTTTGGTTAATCAATTAAGGTCCATTGTTTAATATACTTTGGGTTATTTTTTATTCCAATTCTTTGTGTCTTCTTTTTAACTTATTTTCTTACAGTTTTGTAATTATTCTTGTATCAAAGGGAAACTAGCTTCTTGGGAAGATCAATTTCCTTTAATTGAATTTGCATATAATAGAGTCATTAATAATCGAATTGGCATGTCTCCATTTGCGGTTGTTTATGGTTTTAATCTACTAACCCCTATAGATCTCACCCTTTTGTCTCAAGATGTGGTTTTGAGTTTAAATGGAAATAAAAGGGCCTAATTCATGAAAAATCTACATGAGAAGGTGAAGTCTCACATTGAAATGAAGAATCAAGATGTGGTAAAGAGGGAAAACAAGTGCCGGAAAATATTTGGTCTTGAATCGGGCGATTGGGTTTTGGTACACTTTCGCAAGGAGAGACTCCCCAACAAGAGGAAAGTAAAGTTGATTCCTAGAGGTGATGGTCCATTCAAAGTGCATGAGAGACTCAATGACAATCCCTACAAAATTGACCTACATCTGGAATATCAATTCCACAACACCTTCAACATTTGTGATATTTATCTCATTGACACTAAGGACCCTTTAAATTTTAGGACAATTTTTTCTCAAGAAAGGGAGAATGATGCAGATCAAGTTCCATCAATACTGTTCACGATGAGTCAATCCCGTGAAATTCAAGCACTAAAAGTCCAATTTATGAAGATAGACATACTTGAAAAAGCTCTAGCATAATCCCGAGGCTTCCAAGTGTTTATGATAGTATGGGATAGTGAAAATACCATAAATGGTGCTGAAAACACCATCTGCAAATTGAAGATTGTGCGGCATGTGGGGCTTAAGAACTATAGCCCATTTTCAAAGGCCGTAGATGATTAAATAACTGAAGGACATGACATGCGAATCACAGATCATGTGTCAGACAGTGCCTGCGATTCGCAGGTCAAGATCAGACACTGACATCACGACATTTTGGTTATTTTTGCAATCCAAGGTATCACTTTTGCGCCTCTTGTATAATAATTTAGTCCCAGACTATAAATAGAAACCTTAATCATTTCATTTAATGAGATTATCGCGAATATTGTTTATGCTTCTCATTGAGAACTAGAGTGTTGAGAGCTTGTTTAGGCTTGTCATTGAACCTTGTATGTGAAATTTGCGTTTCTTGGGAACTCAATTCCCTTGAGGTCTATCTCATAGGTTAGGTTCTTGTTTTGGTTAATCAATTAAGGTCCATTGTTTAATATACTTTGGGTTATTTTTTATTCCAATTCTTTGTGTCTTCTTTTTATCTTGTTTTCTTACAGTTTTGTAATTATTCTTGTATCAAAGGGAAACTAGCTTCTTGGGAAGATCAATTTCCTTTAATTGAATTTGCATATAATAGAGTCATTAATAATCGAATTGGCATGTCTCCATTTGCGGTTGTTTATGGTTTTAATCTACTAACCCCTATAGATCTCACCCTTTTGTCTCAAGATGTGGTTTTGAGTTTAAATGGAAATAAAAGGGCCTAATTCATGAAAAATCTACATGAGAAGGTGAAGTCTCACATTGAAATGAAGAATCAAGATGTGGTAAAGAGGGAAAACAAGTCTTAGGAAAATATTTGGTCTTGAATCGGGCGATTGGGTTTTGGTCCTCTTTAGCAAGGAGAGACTCCCCAACAAGAGGAAAGTAAAGTTGATTCCTAGAGGTGATGGTCCATTCAAAGTGCATGAGAGACTCAATGACAATCCCTACAAAATTGACCTACATCTGGAATATCAATTCCACAACACCTTCAACATTTGTGATATTTATCTCATTGACACTAAGGACCCTTTAAATTTTAGGACAATTTTTTTCTCAAGAAAGGGAGAATGATGCAGATCAAGTTCCATCAATACTGTTCACGATGAGTCAATCCCGTGAAATTCAAGCACTAAAAGTCCAATTTATGAAGATAGACATACTTGAAAAAGCTCTAGCATAATCCCGAGGCTTCCAAGTGTTTATGATAGTATGGGATAGTGAAAATACCATAAATGGTGCTGAAAACACCATCTGCAAATTGAAGATTGTGCGGCATGTGGGGCTTAAGAACTATAGCCCATTTTCAAAGGCCGTAGATGATTAAATAACTGAAGGACATGACCTGCGAATCACAGATCATGTGTCAGACAGTGCCTGCGATTCGCAGGTCAAGATCAGACACTGACAGCACGACATTTTGGTTATTTTTGCAATCCAAGGTATCACTTTTGCGCCTCTTGTATAATAATTTAGTCCCAGACTATAAATAGAAACCTTAATCATTTCATTTAATGAGATTATCGCGAATATTGTTTATGCTTCTCATTGAGAACTAGAGTGTTGAGAGCTTGTTTAGGCTTGTCATTGAACCTTGTATGTGAAATTTGCGTTTCTTGGGAACTCAATTCCCTTGAGGTCTATCTCATAGGTTAGGTTCTTGTTTTGGTTAATCAATTAAGGTCCATTGTTTAATATACTTTGGGTTATTTTTTATTCCAATTCTTTGTGTCTTCTTTTTATCTTGTTTTCTTACAGTTTTGTAATTATTCTTGTATCAAAGGGAAACTAGCTTCTTGGGAAGATCAATTTCCTTTAATTGAATTTGCATATAATAGAGTCATTAATAATCGAATTGGCATGTCTCCATTTGCGGTTGTTTATGGTTTTAATCTACTAACCCCTATAGATCTCACCCTTTTGTCTCAAGATGTGGTTTTGAGTTTAAATGGAAATAAAAGGGCCTAATTCATGAAAAATCTACATGAGAAGGTGAAGTCTCACATTGAAATGAAGAATCAAGATGTGGTAAAGAGGGAAAACAAGTGCCGGAAAATATTTGGTCTTGAATCGGGCGATTGGGTTTTGGTACACTTTCGCAAGGAGAGACTCCCCAACAAGAGGAAAGTAAAGTTGATTCCTAGAGGTGATGGTCCATTCAAAGTGCATGAGAGACTCAATGACAATTCCTACAAAATTGACCTACATCTGGAATATCAATTCCACAACACCTTCAACATTTGTGATATTTATCTCATTGACACTAAGGACCCTTTAAATTTTAGGACAATTTTTTTCTCAAGAAAGGGAGAATGATGCAGATCAAGTTCCATCAATACTGTTCACGATGAGTCAATCCCGTGAAATTCAAGCACTAAAAGTCCAATTTATGAAGATAGACATACTTGAAAAAGCTCTAGCATAATCCCGAGGCTTCCAAGTGTTTATGATAGTATGGGATAGTGAAAATACCATAAATGGTGCTGAAAACACCATCTGCAAATTGAAGATTGTGCGGCATGTGGGGCTTAAGAACTATAGCCCATTTTCAAAGGCCGTAGATGATTAAATAACTGAAGGACATGACCTGCGAATCACAGATCATGTGTCAGACAGTGCCTGCGATTCGCAGGTCAAGACGACATTTTGGTTATTTTTGCAATCCAAGGTATCACTTTTGCGCCTCTTGTATAATAATTTAGTCCCAGACTATAAATAGAAACCTTAATCATTTCATTTAATGAGATTATCGCGAATATTGTTTATGCTTCTCATTGAGAACTAGAGTGTTGAGAGCTTGTTTAGGCTTGTCATTGAACCTTGTATGTGAAATTTGCGTTTCTTGGGAACTCAATTCCCTTGAGGTCTATCTCATAGGTTAGGTTCTTGTTTTGGTTAATCAATTAAGGTCCATTGTTTAATATACTTTGGGTTATTTTTTATTCCAATTCTTTGTGTCTTCTTTTTATCTTGTTTTCTTACAGTTTTGTAATTATTCTTGTATCAAAGGGAAACTAGCTTCTTGGGAAGATCAATTTCCTTTAATTGAATTTGCATATAATAGAGTCATTAATAATCGAATTGGCATGTCTCCATTTGCGGTTGTTTATGGTTTTAATCTACTAACCCCTATAGATCTCACCCTTTTGTCTCAAGATGTGGTTTTGAGTTTAAATGGAAATAAAAGGGCCTAATTCATGAAAAATCTACATGAGAAGGTGAAGTCTCACATTGAAATGAAGAATCAAGATGTGGTAAAGAGGGAAAACAAGTGCCGGAAAATATTTGGTCTTGAATCGGGCGATTGGGTTTTGGTACACTTTCGCAAGGAGAGACTCCCCAACAAGAGGAAAGTAAAGTTGATTCCTAGAGGTGATGGTCCATTCAAAGTGCATGAGAGACTCAATGACAATCCCTACAAAATTGACCTACATCTGGAATATCAATTCCACAACACCTTCAACATTTGTGATATTTATCTCATTGACACTAAGGACCCTTTAAATTTTAGGACAATTTTTTTCTCAAGAAAAGGAGAATGATGCAGATCAAGTTCCATCAATACTGTTCACGATGAGTCAATCCCGTGAAATTCAAGCACTAAAAGTCCAATTTATGAAGATAGACATACTTGAAAAAGCTCTAGCATAATCCCGAGGCTTCCAAGTGTTTATGATAGTATGGGATAGTGAAAATACCATAAATGGTGCTGAAAACACCATCTGCAAATTGAAGATTGTGCGGCATGTGGGGCTTAAGAACTATAGCCCATTTTCAAAGGCCGTAGATGATTAAATAACTGAAGGACATGACCTGCGAATCACAGATCATGTGTCAGACAGTGCCTGCGATTCGCAGGTCAAGATCAGACACTGACATCACGACATTTTGGTTATTTTTGCAATCCAAGGTATCACTTTTGCGCCTCTTGTATAATAATTTAGTCCCAGACTATAAATAGAAACCTTAATCATTTCATTTAATGAGATTATCGCGAATATTGTTTATGCTTCTCATTGAGAACTAGAGTGTTGAGAGCTTGTTTAGGCTTGTCATTGAACCTTGTATGTGAAATTTGCGTTTCTTGGGAACTCAATTCCCTTGAGGTCTATCTCATAGGTTAGGTTCTTGTTTTGGTTAATCAATTAAGGTCCATTGTTTAATATACTTTGGGTTATTCTTTATTCCAATTCTTTGTGTCTTCTTTTTATCTTGTTTTCTTACAGTTTTGTAATTATTCTTGTATCAAAGGGAAACTAGCTTCTTGGGAAGATCAATTTCCTTTAATTGAATTTGCATATAATAGAGTCATTAATAATCGAATTGGCATGTCTCCATTTGCGGTTGTTTATGGTTTTAATCTACTAACCCCTATAGATCTCACCCTTTTGTCTCAAGATGTGGTTTTGAGTTTAAATGGAAATAAAAGGGCCGAATTCATGAAAAATCTACATGAGAAGGTGAAGTCTCACATTGAAATGAAGAATCAAGATGTGGTCAAGAGGGAAACCAAGTCGAGGAAAATATTTGGTCTTGAATCGGGCGATTGGGTTTTGGTACACTTTCGCAAGGAGAGACTCCCCAACAAGAGGAAAGTAAAGTTGATTCCTAGAGGTGATGGTCCATTCAAAGTGCATGAGAGACTCAATGACAATCCCTACAAAATTGACCTACATCTGGAATATCAATTCCACAACACCTTCAACATTTGTGATATTTATCTCATTGACACTAAGGACCCTTTAAATTTTAGGACAATTTTTTTCTCAAGAAAGGGAGAATGATGCAGATCAAGTTCCATCAATACTGTTCACGATGAGTCAATCCCGTGAAATTCAAGCACTAAAAGTCCAATTTATGAAGATAGACATACTTGAAAAAGCTCTAGCATAATCCCGAGGCTTCCAAGTGTTTATGATAGTATGGGATAGTGAAAATACCATAAATGGTGCTGAAAACACCATCTGCAAATTGAAGATTGTGCGGCATGTGGGGCTTAAGAACTATAGCCCATTTTCAAAGGCCGTAGATGATTAAATAACTGAAGGACATGACCTGCGAATCACAGATCATGTGTCAGACAGTGCCTGCGATTCGCAGGTCAAGATCAGACACTGACAACACGACATTTTGGTTATTTTTGCAATCCAAGGTATCACTTTTGCGCCTCTTGTATAATAATTTAGTCCCAGACTATAAATAGAAACCTTAATCATTTCATTTAATGAGATTATCGCGAATATTGTTTATGCTTCTCATTGAGAACTAGAGTGTTGAGAGCTTGTTTAGGCTTGTCATTGAACCTTGTATGTGAAATTTGCGTTTCTTGGGAACTCAATTCCCTTGAGGTCTATCTCATAGGTTAGGTTCTTGTTTTGGTTAATCAATTAAGGTCCATTGTTTAATATACTTTGGGTTATTTTTTATTCCAATTCTTTGTGTCTTCTTTTTATCTTGTTTTCTTACAGTTTTGTAATTATTCTTGTATCAAAGGGAAACTAGCTTCTTGGGAAGATCAATTTCCTTTAATTGAATTTGCATATAATAGAGTCATTAATAATCGAATTGGCATGTCTCCATTTGCGGTTGTTTATGGTTTTAATCTACTAACCCCTATAGATCTCACCCTTTTGTCTCAAGATGTGGTTTTGAGTTTAAATGGAAATAAAAGGGCCTAATTCATGAAAAATCTACATGAGAAGGTGAAGTCTCACATTGAAATGAAGAATCAAGATGTGGTAAAGAGGGAAAACAAGTGCCGGAAAATATTTGGTCTTGAATCGGGCGATTGGGTTTTGGTACACTTTCGCAAGGAGAGACTCTCCAACAAGAGGAAAGTAAAGTTGATTCCTAGAGGTGATGGTCCATTCAAAGTGCATGAGAGACTCAATGACAATCCCTACAAAATTGACCTACATCTGGAATATCAATTCCACAACACCTTCAACATTTGTGATATTTATCTCATTGACACTAAGGACCCTTTAAATTTTAGGACAATTATTTTCTCAAGAAAGGGAGAATGATGCAGATCAAGTTCCATCAATACTGTTCACGATGAGTCAATCCCGTGAAATTCAAGCACTAAAAGTCCAATTTATGAAGATAGACATACTTGAAAAAGCTCTAGCATAATCCCGAGGCTTCCAAGTGTTTATGATAGTATGGGAGAGTGAAAATACCATAAATGGTGCTGAAAACACCATCTGCAAATTGAAGATTGTGCGGCATGTGGGGCTTAAGAACTATAGCCCATTTTCAAAGGCCGTAGATGATTAAATAACTGAAGGACATGACCTGCGAATCACAGATCATGTGTCAGACAGTGCCTGCGATTCGCACGTCAAGATCGGTAATCGACAAAGACGACATTTTGGTTATTTTTGCAATCCAAGGTATCACTTTTGCGCCTCTTGTATAATAATTTAGTCCCAGACTATAAATAGAAACCTTAATCATTTCATTTAATGAGATTATCGCGAATATTGTTTATGCTTCTCATTGAGAACTAGAGTGTTGAGAGCTTGTTTAGGCTTGTCATTGAACCTTGTATGTGAAATTTGCGTTTCTTGGGAACTCAATTCCCTTGAGGTCTATCTCATAGGTTAGGTTCTTGTTTTGGTTAATCAATTAAGGTCCATTGTTTAATATACTTTGGGTTATTTTTTATTCCAATTCTTTGTGTCTTCTTTTTATCTTGTTTTCTTACAGTTTTGTAATTATTCTTGTATCAAAGGGAAACTAGCTTCTTGGGAAGATCAATTTCCTTTAATTGAATTTGCATATAATAGAGTCATTAATAATCGAATTGGCATGTCTCCATTTGCGGTTGTTTATGGTTTTAATCTACTAACCCCTATAGATCTCACCCTTTTGTCTCAAGATGTGGTTTTGAGTTTAAATGGAAATAAAAGGGCCTAATTCATGAAAAATCTACATGAGAAGGTGAAGTCTCACATTGAAATGAAGAATCAAGATGTGGTAAAGAGGGAAAACAAGTGCCGGAAAATATTTGGTCTTGAATCGGGCGATTGGGTTTTGGTACACTTTCGCAAGGAGAGACTCCCCAACAAGAGGAAAGTAAAGTTGATTCCTAGAGGTGATGGTCCATTCAAAGTGCATGAGAGACTCAATGACAATCCCTACAAAATTGACCTACATCTGGAATATCAATTCCACAACACCTTCAACATTTGTGATATTTATCTCATTGACACTAAGGACCCTTTAAATTTTAGGACAATTTTTTCTCAAGAAAGGGAGAATGATTCAGATCAAGTTCCATCAATAATTCACGATGAGTCAATCCCGTGAAATTCAAGCACTAAAAGTCCAATTTATGAAGATAGACATACTTGAAAAAGCTCTAGCATAATCCCGAGGCTTCCAAGTGTTTATGATAGTATGGGATAGTGAAAATACCATAAATGGTGCTGAAAACACCATCTGCAAATTGAAGATTGTGCGGCATGTGGGGCTTAAGAACTATAGCCCATTTTCAAAGGCCGTAGATGATTAAATAACTGAAGGACATGACATGCGAATCACGGATCATGTGTCAGGCGATTACTGCGATTAGCGAGGTCAAGATCGGTTTCTTGACTGACCACGACATTTTGGTTATTTTTGCAATCCAAGGTATCACTTTTACGCCTCTTGTATAATAATTTAGTCCCAGGACTATAAATAGAAACCTTAATCATTTCATTTAATGAGATTATCGCGAATATTGTTTATGCTTCTCATTGAGAACTAGAGTGTTGAGAGCTTGTTTAGGCTTGTCATTGAACCTTGTATGTGAAATTTGCGTTTCTTGGGAACTCAATTCCCTTGAGGTCTATCTCATAGGTTAGGTTCTTGTTTTGGTTAATCAATTAAGGTCCATTGTTTAATATACTTTGGGTTATTTGTTATTCCAATTCTTTGTGTCTTCTTTTTATCTTGTTTTCTTACAGTTTTGTAATTATTCTTGTATCAAAGGGAAACTAGCTTCTTGGGAAGATCAATTTCCTTTAATTGAATTTGCATATAATAGAGTCATTAATAATCGAATTGGCATGTCTCCATTTGCGGTTGTTTATGGTTTTAATCTACTAACCCCTATAGATCTCACCCTTTTGTCTCAAGATGTGGTTTTGAGTTTAAATGGAAATAAAAGGGCCGAATTCATGAAAAATCTACATGAGAAGGTGAAGTCTCACATTGAAATGAAGAATCAAGATGTGGTAAAGAGGGAAAACAAGTGCCGGAAAATATTTGGTCTTGAATCGGGCGATTGGGTTTTGGTACACTTTCGCAAGGAGAGACTCCCCAACAAGAGGAAAGTAAAGTTGATTCCTAGAGGTGATGGTCCATTCAAAGTGCATGAGAGACTCAATGACAATCCCTACAAAATTGACCTACATCTGGAATATCAATTCCACAACACCTTCAACATTTGTGATATTTATCTCATTGACACTAAGGACCCTTTAAATTTTAGGACAATTTTTTTCTCAAGAAAGGGAGAATGATGCAGATCAAGTTCCATCAATACTGTTCACGATGAGTCAATCCCGTGAAATTCAAGCACTAAAAGTCCAATTTATGAAGATAGACATACTTGAAAAAGCTCTAGCATAATCCCGAGGCTTCCAAGTGTTTATGATAGTATGGGATAGTGAAAATACCATAAATGGTGCTGAAAACACCATCTGCAAATTGAAGATTGTGCGGCATGTGGGGCTTAAGAACTATAGCCCATTTTCAAAGGCCGTAGATGATTAAATAACTGAAGGACATGACCTGCGAATCACAGATCATGTGTCAGACAGTGCCTGCGATTCGCACGTCAAGATCGAATCGACAAAGACGACATTTTGGTTATTTTGCAATCCAAGGTATCACTTTTGCGCCTCTTGTATAATAATTTAGTCCCAGACTATAAATAGAAACCTTAATCATTTCATTTAATGAGATTATCGCGAATATTGTTTATGCTTCTCATTGAGAACTAGAGTGTTGAGAGCTTGTTTAGGCTTGTCATTGAACCTTGTATGTGAAATTTGCGTTTCTTGGGAACTCAATTCCCTTGAGGTCTATCTCATAGGTTAGGTTCTTGTTTTGGTTAATCAATTAAGGTCCATTGTTTAATATACTTTGGGTTATTTTTATTCCAATTCTTTGTGTCTTCTTTTTATCTTGTTTTCTTACAGTTTTGTAATTATTCTTGTATCAAAGGGAAACTAGCTTCTTGGGAAGATCAATTTCCTTTAATTGAATTTGCATATAATAGAGTCATTAATAATCGAATTGGCATGTCTCCATTTGCGGTTGTTTATGGTTTTAATCTACTAACCCCTATAGATCTCACCCTTTTGTCTCAAGATGTGGTTTTGAGTTTAAATGGAAATAAAAGGGCCGAATTCATGAAAAATCTACATGAGAAGGTGAAGTCTCACATTGAAATGAAGAATCAAGATGTGGTCAAGAGGGAAAACAAGTGTGGGAAAATATTTGGTCTTGAATCGGGCGATTGGGTTTTGGTACACTTTCGCAAGAGACTCCCAACAAGAGGAAAGTAAAGTTGATTCCCAGAGGTGATGGTCCATTCAAATTGCATGAGAGACTCAATGACAATCCCTACAAAATTGACCTACATCTGAAATATCAATTCTACAACACCTTCAACATTTGTGATATTTATCTCATTGACACTAAGGACCCTTTAAATTTTTTTTTTCTCAAGAAAGGGAGAATGATGCAGATCAAGTTCCATCAATACTGTTCACGATGAGTCAATCCCGTGAAATTCAAGCACTAAAAGTCCAATTTATGAAGATAGACATACTTGAAAAAGCTCTAGCATAATCCCGAGGCTTCCAAGTGTTTATGATAGTATGGGAGAGTGAAAATACCATAAATGGTGCTGAAAACACCATCTGCAAATTGAAGATTGTGCGGCATGTGGGGCTTAAGAACTATAGCCCATTTTCAAAGGCCGTAGATGATTAAATAACTGAAGGACATGACCTGCGAATCACAGATCATGTGTCAGACAGTGCCTGCGATTCGCAGGTCAAGATCAGACACTGACATCACGACATTTTGGTTATTTTTGCAATCCAAGGTATCACTTTTGCGCCTCTTGTATAATAATTTAGTCCCAGACTATAAATAGAAACCTTAATCATTTCATTTAATGAGATTATCGCGAATATTGTTTATGCTTCTCATTGAGAACTAGAGTGTTGAGAGCTTGTTTAGGCTTGTCATTGAACCTTGTATGTGAAATTTGCGTTTCTTGGGAACTCAATTCCCTTGAGGTCTATCTCATAGGTTAGGTTCTTGTTTTGGTTAATCAATTAAGGTCCATTGTTTAATATACTTTGGGTTATTTTTTATTCCAATTCTTTGTGTCTTCTTTTTATCTTGTTTTCTTACAGTTTTGTAATTATTCTTGTATCAAAGGGAAACTAGCTTCTTGGGAAGATCAATTTCCTGTAATTGAATTTGCATATAATAGAGTCATTAATAATCGAATTGGCATGTCTCCATTTGCGGTTGTTTATGGTTTTAATCTACTAACCCCTATAGATCTCACCCTTTTGTATCAAGATGTGGTTTTGAGTTTAAATGGAAATAAAAGGGCCGAATTCATGAAAAATCTACATGAGAAGGTGAAGTCTCACATTGAAATGAAGAATCAAGATGTGGTAAAGAGGGAAAACAAGTGTGGGAAAATATTTGGTCTTGAATCGGGCGATTGGGTTTTGGTACATTTCGCAAGAGACTCCCCAACAAGAGGAAAGTAAAGTTGATTCCTAGAGGTGATGGTCCATTCAAAGTGCATGAGAGACTCAATGACAATCCCTACAAAATTGACCTACATCTGGAATATCAATTCCACAACACCTTCAACATTTGTGATATTTATCTCATTGACACTAAGGACCCTTTAAATTTTAGGACAATTTTTTTCTCAAGAAAGGGAGAATGATGCAGATCAAGTTCCATCAATACTGTTCACGATGAGTCAATCCCGTGAAATTCAAGCACTAAAAGTCCAATTTATGAAGATAGACATACTTGAAAAAGCTCTAGCATAATCCCGAGGCTTCCAAGTGTTTATGATAGTATGGGAGAGTGAAAATACCATAAATGGTGCTGAAAACACCATCTGCAAATTGAAGATTGTGCGGCATGTGGGGCTTAAGAACTATAGCCCATTTTCAAAGGCCGTAGATGATTAAATAACTGAAGGACATGACCTGCGAATCACAGATCATGTGTCAGACAGTGCCTGCGATTCGCAGGTCAAGATCAGACACTGACATCACGACATTTTGGTTATTTTTGCAATCCAAGGTATCACTTTTGCGCCTCTTGTATAATAATTTAGTCCCAGACTATAAATAGAAACCTTAATCATTTCATTTAATGAGATTATCGCGAATATTGTTTATGCTTCTCATTGAGAACTAGAGTGTTGAGAGCTTGTTTAGGCTTGTCATTGAACCTTGTATGTGAAATTTGCGTTTCTTGGGAACTCAATTCCCTTGAGGTCTATCTCATAGGTTAGGTTCTTGTTTTGGTTAATCAATTAAGGTCCATTGTTTAATATACTTTGGGTTATTCTTTATTCCAATTCTTTGTGTCTTCTTTTTATCTTGTTTTCTTACAGTTTTGTAATTATTCTTGTATCAAAGGGAAACTAGCTTCTTGGGAAGATCAATTTCCTTTAATTGAATTTGCATATAATAGAGTCATTAATAATCGAATTGGCATGTCTCCATTTGCGGTTGTTTATGGTTTTAATCTACTAACCCCTATAGATCTCACCCTTTTGTCTCAAGATGTGGTTTTGAGTTTAAATGGAAATAAAAGGGCCTAATTCATGAAAAATCTACATGAGAAGGTGAAGTCTCACATTGAAATGAAGAATCAAGATGTGGTAAAGAGGGAAAACAAGTGCCGGAAAATATTTGGTCTTGAATCGGGCGATTGGGTTTTGGTACACTTTACTTGAGAGACTCCCCAACAAGAGGAAAGTAAAGTTGATTCCTAGAGGTGATGGTCCATTCAAAGTGCATGAGAGACTCAATGACAATCCCTACAAAATTGACCTACATCTGGAATATCAATTCCACAACACCTTCAACATTTGTGATATTTATCTCATTGACACTAAGGACCCTTTAAATTTTAGGACAATTTTTTCTCAAGAAAAGGAGAATGATGCAGATCAAGTTCCATCAATACTGTTCACGATGAGTCAATCCCGTGAAATTCAAGCACTAAAAGTCCAATTTATGAAGATAGACATACTTGAAAAAGCTCTAGCATAATCCCGAGGCTTCCAAGTGTTTATGATAGTATGGGATAGTGAAAATACCATAAATGGTGCTGAAAACACCATCTGCAAATTGAAGATTGTGCGACATGTGGGGCTTAAGAACTATAGCCCATTTTCAAAGGTCATATATGATTAAATAACCGAAGGATATGACTGGCAAATCACAGATCATGAGTCAGGCGATTACTGCGATTCGCGAGTCAAGATCGGTTTCTTGACGACCACGACATTTTGGTTATTTTTGCAATGCAAGGTATCACTTTTGCGCCTCTTGTATAATAATTTAGTCCCAGGACTATAAATAGAAACCTTAATCATTTCATTTAATGAGATTATCGCGAATATTGTTTATGCTTCTCATTGAGAACTAGAGTGTTGAGAGCTTGTTTAGGCTTGTCATTGAACCTTGTATGTGAAATTTGCGTTTCTTGGGAACTCAATTCCCTTGAGGTCTATCTCATAGGTTAGGTTCTTGTTTTGGTTAATCAATTAAGGTCCATTGTTTAATATACTTTGGGTTATTTTTATTCCAATTCTTTGTGTCTTCTTTTTATCTTGTTTTCTTACAGTTTTGTAATTATTCTTGTATCAAAGGGAAACTAGCTTCTTGGGAAGATCAATTTCCTTTAATTGAATTTGCATATAATAGAGTCATTAATAATCGAATTGGCATGTCTCCATTTGCGGTTGTTTATGGTTTTAATCTACTAACCCCTATAGATCTCACCCTTTTGTCTCAAGATGTGGTTTTGAGTTTAAATGGAAATAAAATGGCCGAATTCATGAAAAATCTACATGAGAAGGTGAAGTCTCACATTGAAATGAAGAATCAAGATGTGGTAAAGAGGGAAAACAAGTGCCGGAAAATATTTGGTCTTGAATCGGGCGATTGGGTTTTGGTACACTTTCGCAAGGGGAGACTCCTCAACAAGAGGAAAGTAAAGTTGATTCCTAGAGGTGATGGTCCATTCAAAGTGCATGACAGACTCAATGACAATTCCTACACAATTGACCTACATCTGGAATATCAATTCCACAACACCTTCAAAATTTGTGATATTTATCTCATTGACACTAAGGACCCATTAAATTTTAGGACAATTTTTATCTCAAGAAAGGGAGAATGATGCAGATCAAGTTCCATCAATACTGTTCACGATGAGTCAATCCCGTGAAATTCAAGCACTAAAAGTCCAATTTATGAAGATAGACATACTTGAAAAAGAGCTAGCATAATCCCGAGGCTTCCAAGTGTTTATGATAGTATGGGAGAGCGAAAAGAAAATAAATGGTGCTGAAAACACCATCTGCAAATTGAAGATTGTGCGCCATGTGGGGCTTAAGAACTATAGCCCATTTTCAAAGGTCATATATGATTAAATAACCGAAGGATATGACTGGCAAATCACAGATCATGAGTCAGACAGTTCCTGCAATTCGCAGGACAAGATCAGACACTGACAGTACGGCATTTTGGATATTTTAGCAATCCAAGGTATCACTTTTACGCCTCTTGTATAATAATTTGGTCCTAGAATATAAATAGAAACCTTAATCATTTTATTTGATGAGATTATCGTGAATATTGTTTATGCTACTAATTGAGAACTTGAGTGTTGAGAGCTTGTTTAGGCTTGTCATTGAACCTTGTATGGGAAATTTGGGTTTCTTGGGAACTCAATTCCCTTGAGGTCTATCTCATAGGGTAGGTGCATATTTTGGTTAATCAATTAAGGTCCATTGTTTAATTTACTTTTGGTTATTTTATATTCCAATTCTTTGTGTCTTCTTTTTATCTTGTTTTCTTACAGTTTTGTAATTATTCTTGTATCAAAGGGAAACTAGCTTCTTGGGAAGATCAATTTCCTTTAATTGAATTTGCATATAATAGAGTCATTAATAATCGAATTGGCATGTCTCCATTTGCGGTTGTTTATGGTTTTAATCTACTAACCCCTATAGATCTCACCCTTTTGTCTCAAGATGTGGTTTTGAGTTTAAATGGAAATAAAAGGGCCTAATTCATGAAAAATCTACATGAGAAGGTGAAGTCTCACATTGAAATGAAGAATCAAGATGTGGTAAAGAGGGAAAACAAGTCTTAGGAAAATATTTGGTCTTGAATCGGGCGATTGGGTTTTGGTACACTTTCGCAAGGAGAGACTCCCCAACAAGAGGAAAGTAAAGTTGATTCCTAGAGGTGATGGTCCATTCAAAGTGCATGAGAGACTCAATGACAATCCCTACAAAATTGACCTACATCTGGAATATCAATTCCACAACACCTTCAACATTTGTGATATTTATCTCATTGACACTAAGGACCCTTTAAATTTTAGGACAATTTTTTTCTCAAGAAAGGGAGAATGATGCAGATCAAGTTCCATCAATACTGTTCACGATGAGTCAATCCCGTGAAATTCAAGCACTAAAAGTCCAATTTATGAAGATAGACATACTTGAAAAAGCTCTAGCATAATCCCGAGGCTTCCAAGTGTTTATGATAGTATGGGAGAGTGAAAATACCATAAATGGTGCTGAAAACACCATCTGCAAATTGAAGATTGTGCGGCATGTGGGGCTTAAGAACTATAGCCCATTTTCAAAGGCCGTAGATGATTAAATAACTGAAGGACATGACATGCGAATCACAGATCATGTGTCAGACAGTGCCTGCGATTCGCAGGTCAAGATCAGACACTGACAGCACGACATTTTGGTTATTTTTGCAATCCAAGGTATCACTTTTGCGCCTCTTGTATAATAATTTAGTCCCAGACTATAAATAGAAACCTTAATCATTTCATTTAATGAGATTATCGCGAATATTGTTTATGCTTCTCATTGAGAACTAGAGTGTTGAGAGCTTGTTTAGGCTTGTCATTGAACCTTGTATGTGAAATTTGCGTTTCTTGGGAACTCAATTCCCTTGAGGTCTATCTCATAGGTTAGGTTCTTGTTTTGGTTAATCAATTAAGGTCCATTGTTTAATATACTTTGGGTTATTCTTTATTCCAATTCTTTGTGTCTTCTTTTTATCTTGTTTTCTTACAGTTTTGTAATTATTCTTGTATCAAAGGGAAACTAGCTTCTTGGGAAGATCAATTTCCTTTAATTGAATTTGCATATAATAGAGTCATTAATAATCGAATTGGCATGTCTCCATTTGCGGTTGTTTATGGTTTTAATCTACTAACCCGTATAGATCTCACCCTTTTGTCTCAAGATGTGGTTTTGAGTTTAAATGGAAATAAAAGGGCCGAATTCATGAAAAATCTACATGAGAAGGTGAAGTCTCACATTGAAATGAAGAATCAAGATGTGGTAAAGAGGGAAAACAAGTCTTAGGAAAATATTTGGTCTTGAATCGGGCGATTGGGTTTTGGTACACTTTCGCAAGGAGAGACTCCCCAACAAGAGGAAAGTAAAGTTGATTCCTAGAGGTGATGGTCCATTCAAAGTGCATGAGAGACTCAATGACAATCCCTACAAAATTGACCTACATCTGGAATATCAATTCCACAACACCTTCAACATTTGTGATATTTATCTCATTGACACTAAGGACCCTTTAAATTTTAGGACAATTTTTTCTCAAGAAAGGGAGAATGATGCAGATCAAGTTCCATCAATACTGTTCACGATGAGTCAATCCCGTGAAATTCAAGCACTAAAAGTCCAATTTATGAAGATAGACATACTTGAAAAAGCTCTAGCATAATCCCGAGGCTTCCAAGTGTTTATGATAGTATGGGAGAGTGAAAATACCATAAATGGTCTTTGAAAACACCATCTGCAAATTGAAGATTGTGCGGCATGTGGGGCTTAAGAACTATAGCCCATTTTCAAAGGCCGTAGATGATTAAATAAGCGAAGGACATGACCTGCGAATCACAGATCATGTGTCAGGCGATTACTGCGATTCGCGAGTCAAGATCGGTTTGACATGACCACGACATTTTGGTTATTTTTGCAATCCAAGGTATCACTTTTGCCTCTTGTATAATAATTTAGTCCCAGGACTATAAATAGAAACCTTAATCATTTCATTTAATGAGATTATCGCGAATATTGTTTATGCTTCTCATTGAGAACTAGAGTGTTGAGAGCTTGTTTAGGCTTGTCATTGAACCTTGTATGTGAAATTTGCGTTTCTTGGGAACTCAATTCCCTTGAGGTCTATCTCATAGGTTAGGTTCTTGTTTTGGTTAATCAATTAAGGTCCATTGTTTAATATACTTTGGGTTATTTTTTATTCCAATTCTTTGTGTCTTCTTTTTATCTTGTTTTCTTACAGTTTTGTAATTATTCTTGTATCAAAGGGAAACTAGCTTCTTGGGAAGATCAATTTCCTTTAATTGAATTTGCATATAATAGAGTCATTAATAATCGAATTGGCATGTCTCCATTTGCGGTTGTTTATGGTTTTAATCTACTAACCCCTATAGATCTCACCCTTTTGTCTCAAGATGTGGTTTTGAGTTTAAATGGAAATAAAAGGGCCGAATTCATGAAAAATCTACATGAGAAGGTGAAGTCTCACATTGAAATGAAGAATCAAGATGTGGTCAAGAGGGAAAACAAGTGTGGGAAAATATTTGGTCTTGAATCGGGCGATTGGGTTTTGGTACACTTTCGCAAGAGACTCCCCAACAAGAGGAAAGTAAAGTTGATTCCTAGAGGTGATGGTCCATTCAAAGTGCATGAGAGACTCAATGACAATCCCTACAAAATTGACCTACATCTGGAATATCAATTCCACAACACCTTCAACATTTGTGATATTTATCTCATTGACACTAAGGACCCATTAAATTTTAGGACAATTTTTATCTCAAGAAAGGGAGAATGATGCAGATCAAGTTCCATCAATACTGTTCACGATGAGTCAATCCCGTGAAATTCAAGCACTAAAAGTCCAATTTATGAAGATAGACATACTTGAAAAAGCTCTAGCATAATCCCGAGGCTTCCAAGTGTTTATGATAGTATGGGAGAGTGAAAATACCATAAATGGTGCTGAAAACACCATCTGCAAATTGAAGATTGTGCGGCATGTGGGGCTTAAGAACTATAGCCCATTTTCAAAGGCCGTAGATGATTAAATAACTGAAGGACATGACTGCGAATCACGGATCATGTGTCAGGCGATTACTGCGATTAGCGAGTCAAGATCGGTTTCTTGACAAAGACGACATTTTGGTTATTTTTGCAATCCAAGGTATCACTTTTGCGCCTCTTGTATAATAATTTAGTCCCAGACTATAAATAGAAACCTTAATCATTTCATTTAATGAGATTATCGCGAATATTGTTTATGCTTCTCATTGAGAACTAGAGTGTTGAGAGCTTGTTTAGGCTTGTCATTGAACCTTGTATGTGAAATTTGCGTTTCTTGGGAACTCAATTCCCTTGAGGTCTATCTCATAGGTTAGGTTCTTGTTTTGGTTAATCAATTAAGGTCCATTGTTTAATATACTTTGGGTTATTTTTTATTCCAATTCTTTGTGTCTTCTTTTTATCTTGTTTTCTTACAGTTTTGTAATTATTCTTGTATCAAAGGGAAACTAGCTTCTTGGGAAGATCAATTTCCTTTAATTGAATATGCATATAATAGAGTCATTAATAATCGAATTGGCATGTCTCCATTTGCGGGTTTTTATGGTTTTAATCTACTAACCCCTATAGATCTGACCCTTTTGTCCAAAGATGTGGTTTTGAGTTTAAATGGAAATAAAATGGCCGAATTCATGAAAAATCTACATGAGAAGGTGAAGTCTCACATTGAAATGAAGAATCAAGATGTGGTAAAGAGGGAAAACAAGTGCCGGAAAATATTTGGTCTTGAATCGGGCGATTGGGTTTTGGTACACTTTCGCAAGGGGAGACTCCTCAACAAGAGGAAAGTAAAGTTGATTCCTAGAGGTGATGGTCCATTCAAAGTGCATGAGAGACTCAATGACAATTCCTACAAAATTGACCTACATCTGGAATATCAATTCCACAACACCTTCAACATTTGTGATATTTATCTCATTGACACTAAGGACCCTTTAAATTTTAGGACAATTTTTTTCTCAAGAAAGGGAGAATGATGCAGATCAAGTTCCATCAATACTGTTCACGATGAGTCAATCCCGTGAAATTCAAGCACTAAAAGTCCAATTTATGAAGATAGACATACTTGAAAAAGATCTAGCATAATCCCGAGGCTTCCAAGTGTTTATGATAGTATGGGAGAGTGAAAATACCATAAATGGTGCTGAAAACACCATCTGCAAATTGAAGATTGTGCGTCATATGGGGCTTAAGAACTATAGCCCATTTTCAAAGGTCATATATGATTAAATAACCGAAGGATATGACTGGCAAATCACAGATCATGAGTCAGGCGATTACTGCGATTCGCAGTCAAGATCGATAATCGACATCACGACATTTTGGTTATTTTTGCAATCCAAGGTATCACTTTTGCGCCTCTTGTATAATAATTTAGTCCCAGACTATAAATAGAAACCTTAATCATTTCATTTAATGAGATTATCGCTAATATTGTTTATGCTTCTCATTGAGAACTAGAGTGTTGAGAGCTTGTTTAGGCTTGTCATTGAACCTTGTATGTGAAATTTGCGTTTCTTGGGAACTCAATTCCCTTGAGGTCTATCTCATAGGTTAGGTTCTTGTTTTGGTTAATCAATTAAGGTCCATTGTTTAATATACTTTGGGTTATTTCTTATTCCAATTCTTTGTGTCTTCTTTTTATCTTGTTTTCTTACAGTTTTGTAATTATTCTTGTATCAAAGGGAAACTAGCTTCTTGGGAAGATCAATTTCCTTTAATTGAATTTGCATATAATAGAGTCATTAATAATCGAATTGGCATGTCTCCATTTGGCGTTGTTTATGGTTTTAATCTACTAACCCTATAGATCTCACCCTTTTGTATCAAGATGTGGTTTTGAGTTTAAATGGAAATAAAAGGGCCTAAGTCATGAAAAATCTACATGAGAAGGTGAAGTCTCACATTGAAATGAAGAATCAAGATGTGGTAAAGAGGGAAAACAAGTCTTAGGAAAATATTTGGTCTTGAATCGGGCGATTGGGTTTTGGTACACTTTCGCAAGGAGAGACTCCCCAACAAGAGGAAAGTAAAGTTGATTCCTAGAGGTGATGGTCCATTCAAAGTGCATGAGAGACTCAATGACAATCCCTACAAAATTGACCTACATCTGGAATATCAATTCCACAACACCTTCAACATTTGTGATATTTATCTCATTGACACTAAGGATCCTTTAAATTTTAGACCAATTTTTTTCTCAAGAAATTGAGAATGATGCAGATCAAGTTCCATCAATACTGTTCACGATTAGTCAACCCGTGAAATTCAAGCACTAAAAGTCCAATTTATGAAGATAGACATACTTGAAAAAGCTCTAGCATAATCCCGAGGCTTCCAAGTGTTTATGATAGTATGGGAGAGTGAAAATACCATAAATGGTGCTGAAAACACCATCTGCAAATTGAAGATTGTGCGGCATGTGGGGCTTAAGAACTATAGCCCATTTTCAAAGGCCGTAGATGATTAAATAAGCGAAGGACATGACATGCGAATCACAGATCATGTGTCAGGCGATTACTGCGATTCGCGAGTCAAGATCGGTTTCTTGACGACCACGACATTTTGGTTATTTTTGCAATCCAAGGTATCACTTTTGCGCCTCTTGTATAATAATTTAGTCCCGGACTATAAATAGAAACCTTAATCATTTCATTTAATGAGATTATCGCGAATATTGTTTATGCTTCTCATTGAGAACTAGAGTGTTGAGAGCTTGTTTAGGCTTGTCATTGAACCTTGTATGTGAAATTTGCGTTTCTTGGGAACTCAATTCCCTTGAGGTCTATCTCATAGGTTAGGTTCTTGTTTTGGTTAATCAATTAAGGTCCATTGTTTAATATACTTTGGGTTATTTTTTATTCCAATTCTTTGTGTCTTCTTTTTATCTTGTTTTCTTACAGTTTTGTAATTATTCTTGTATCAAAGGGAAACTAGTTTCTTGGGAAGATCAATTTCCTTTAATTGAATTTGCATATAATAGAGTCATTAATAATCGAATTGGCATGTCTCCATTTGCGGGTTTTTATGGTGTTAATCTACAAACCCCTATAGATCTCACCCTTTTGTCTCAAGATGTGGTTTTGAGTTTAAATGGAAATAAAAGGGCCGAATTCATGAAAAATCTACATGAGAAGGTGAAGTCTCACATTGAAATGAATAATCAAGATGTGGTAGAGAGGGAAAACAAGTGCCGGAAAATATTTGGTCTTAAATCGGGCGATTGGGTTTTGGTACACTTTCGCAAGGAGAGACTCCCCAACAAGAGGAAAGTAAAGTTGATTCCTAGAGGTGATGGTCCATTCAAAGTGCATGAGAGACTCAATGACAATCCCTACAAAATTGACCTACATCTGGAATATCAATTCCACAACACCTTCAACATTTGTGATATTTATCTCATTGACACTAAGGACCCTTTAAATTTTAGGACAATTTTTTTCTCAAGAAAAGGAGAATGATGCAGATCAAGTTCCATCAATACTGTTCACGATAAGTCAATCCCGTAAAATTCAAGCACTAAAAGTCCAATTCATGAAGATAGACATACTTGAAAAAGCTCTAGCATAATCCTGAGGCTTCCAAGTGTTTATGATAGTATGGGATAGTGAAAATACCATAAATGGTGCTGAAAACACCATCTGCAAATTGAAGATTGTGCGGCATGTGGGGCTTAAGAACTATAGCCCATTTTCAAAGGCCGTAGATGATTAAATAACTGAAGGACATGACCTGCGAATCACAGATCATGTGTCAGACAGTGCCTGCGATTCGCAGGTCAAGATCAGACACTGACATCACGACATTTTGGTTATTTTTGCAATCCAAGGTATCACTTTTGCGCCTCTTGTATAATAATTTAGTCCCAGACTATAAATAGAAACCTTAATCATTTCATTTAATGAGATTATCGCGAATATTGTTTATGCTTCTCATTGAGAACTAGAGTGTTGAGAGCTTGTTTAGGCTTGTCATTGAACCTTGTATGTGAAATTTGCGTTTCTTGGGAACTCAATTCCCTTGAGGTCTATCTCATAGGTTAGGTTCTTGTTTTGGTTAATCAATTAAGGTCCATTGTTTAATATACTTTGGGTTATTTTTTATTCCAATTCTTTGTGTCTTCTTTTTATCTTGTTTTCTTACAGTTTTGTAATTATTCTTGTATCAAAGGGAAACTAGCTTCTTGGGAAGATCAATTTCCTTTAATTGAATTTGCATATAATAGAGTCATTAATAATCGAATTGGCATGTCTCCATTTGCGTGTGTTTATCGTTGTAATCTACTAACCCGTATAGATCTCACCCTTTTGTCTCAAGATGTGGTTTTGAGTTTAAATGGAAATAAAAGGGCCGAATTCATGAAAAATCTACATGAGAAGGTGAAGTCTCACATTGAAATGAAGAATCAAGATGTGGTAAAGAGGGAAAACAAGTGCCGGAAAATATTTGGTCTTGAATCGGGCGATTGGGTTTTGGTACACTTTCGCAAGGAGAGACTCCCCAACAAGAGGAAAGTAAAGTTGATTCCTAGAGGTGATGGTCCATTCAAAGTGCATGAGAGACTCAATGACAATCCCTACAAAATTGACCTACATCTGGAATATCAATTCCACAACACCTTCAACATTTGTGATATTTATCTCATTGACACTAAGGACCCTTTAAATTTTAGGACAATTTTTTCTCAAGAAAGGGAGAATGATTCAGATCAAGTTCCATCAATACTGTTCACGATGAGTCGATCCCGTGAAATTCAAGCACTAAAAGTCCAATTTATGAAGATTGACATACTTGAAAAAGCTCTAGCATAATCCCGAGGCTTCCAAGTGTTTATGATAGTATGGGAGAGTGAAAATACCATAAATGGTGCTAAAAACACCATCTGCAAATTGAAGATTGTGCGGCATGTGGGGCTTAAGAACTATAGCCCATTTTCAAAGGCCGTAGATGATTAAATAACTGAAGGACATGACATGCGAATCACAGATCATGTGTCAAACAGTGCCTGCGATTCGCAGGTCAAGATCAGACATTGACAGCACGACATTTTGGTTATTTTTGCAATCCAAGGTATCACTTTTGCGCCTCTTGTATAATAATTTAGTCCCAGACTATAAATAGAAACCTTAATCATTTCATTTAATGAGATTATCGCGAATATTGTTTATGCTTCTCATTGAGAACTAGAGTGTTGAGAGCTTGTTTAGGCTTGTCATTGAACCTTGTATGTGAAATTTGCGTTTCTTGGGAACTCAATTCCCTTGAGGTCTATCTCATAGGTTAGGTTCTTGTTTTGGTTAATCAATTAAGGTCCATTGTTTAATATACTTTGGGTTATTTTTTATTCCAATTCTTTGTGTCTTCTTTTTATCTTGTTTTCTTACAGTTTTGTAATTATTCTTGTATCAAAGGGAAACTAGCTTCTTGGGAAGATCAATTTCCTTTAATTGAATATGCATATAATAGAGTCATTAATAATCGAATTGGCATGTCTCCATTTGCGGTTTTTTATGGTTTTAATCTACTAACCCCTATAGATCTCACCCTTTTGTCCCAAGATGTGGTTTTGAGTTTAAATGGAAATAAAATGGCCGAATTCATGAAAAATCTACATGAGAAGGTGAAGTCTCACATTGAAATGAAGAATCAAGATGAGGTAAAGAGGGAAAACAAGTGCCGGAAAATATTTGGTCTTGAATCGGGCGATTGGGTTTTGGTGCACTTTCGCAATGAGAGACTCCCCAACAAGTGGAAAGTAAAGTTGATTCCTAGAGGTGATGGTCCATTCAAAGTGCATGAGAGACTCAATGACAATCCCTACAAAATTGACCTACATCTGGAATATCAATTCCACAACACCTTCAACATTTGTGATATTTATCTCATTGACACTAAGGACCCTTTAAATTTTAGGACAATTTTTTTCTCGAGAAAGGGAGAATGATGCAGATCAAGTTCCATCAATACTGTTCACGATGAGTCAATCCCGTGAAATTCAGGCACTAAAAGTCCAATTTATGAAGATTGACATACTTGAAAAAGCTCTAGCATAATCCCGAGGCTTCCAAGTGTTTATGATAGTATGGGATAGTGAAAATACCATAAATGGTGCTGAAAACACCATCTGCAAATTGAAGATTGTGCGGCATGTGGGGCTTAAGAACTATAGCCCATTTTCAAAGGCCGTAGATGATTAAATAACTGAAGGACATGACCTGCGAATCACAGATCATGTGTCAGACAGTGCCTGCGATTCGCAGGTCAAGATCAGACACTGACAGCACGACATTTTGGTTATTTTTGCAATCCAAGGTATCACTTTTGCGCCTCTTGTATAATAATTTAGTCCCAGACTATAAATAGAAACCTTAATCATTTCATTTAATGAGATTATCGCGAATATTGTTTATGCTTCTCATTGAGAACTAGAGTGTTGAGAGCTTGTTTAGGCTTGTCATTGAACCTTGTATGTGAAATTTGCGTTTCTTGGGAACTCAATTCCCTTGAGGTCTATCTCATAGGTTAGGTTCTTGTTTTGGTTAATCAATTAAGGTCCATTGTTTAATATACTTTGGGTTATTCTTTATTCCAATTCTTTGTGTCTTCTTTTTATCTTGTTTTCTTACAGTTTTGTAATTATTCTTGTATCAAAGGGAAACTAGCTTCTTGGGAAGATCAATTTCCTTTAATTGAATTTGCATATAATAGAGTCATTAATAATCGAATTGGCATGTCTCCATTTGCGGTTGTTTATGGTTTTAATCTACTAACCCCTATAGATCTCACCCTTTTGTCTCAAGATGTGGTTTTGAGTTTAAATGGAAATAAAAGGGCCGAATTCATGAAAAATCTACATGAGAAGGTGAAGTCTCACATTGAAATGAAGAATCAAGATGTGGTAAAGAGGGAAAACAAGTCTTAGGAAAATATTTGGTCTTGAATCGGGCGATTGGGTTTTGGTACACTTTGCAAGGAGAGACTCCCCAACAAGAGGAAAGTAAAGTTGATTCCTAGAGGTGATGGTCCATTCAAAGTGCATGAGAGACTCAATGACAATCCCTACAAAATTGACCTACATCTGGAATATCAATTCCACAACACCTTCAACATTTGTGATATTTATCTCATTGACACTAAGGACCCTTTAAATTTTAGGACAATTTTTTTCTCAAGAAAGGGAGAATGATGCAGATCAAGTTCCATCAATACTGTTCACGATGAGTCAATCCCGTGAAATTCAAGCACTAAAAGTCCAATTTATGAAGATAGACATACTTGAAAAAGCTCTAGCATAATCCGAGGCTTCCAAGTGTTTATGATAGTATGGGATAGTGAAAATACCATAAATGGTGCTTTGAAAACACCATCTGCAAATTGAAGATTGTGCGGCATGTGGGGCTTAAGAACTATAGCCCATTTTCAAAGGCCGTAGATGATTAAATAACTGAAGGACATGACCTGCGAATCACAGATCATGTGTCAGGCGATTACTGCGATTCGCGGTCAAGATCGACAACTTGACAGACGACATTTTGGTTATTTTGCAATCCAAGGTATCACTTTTGCGCCTCTTGTATAATAATTTAGTCCCGGGACTATAAATAGAAACCTTAATCATTTCATTTAATGAGATTATCGCGAATATTGTTTATGCTTCTCATTGAGAACTAGAGTGTTGAGAGCTTGTTTAGGCTTGTCATTGAACCTTGTATGTGAAATTTGCGTTTCTTGGGAACTCAATTCCCTTGAGGTCTATCTCATAGGTTAGGTTCTTGTTTTGGTTAATCAATTAAGGTCCATTGTTTAATATACTTTGGGTTATTCTTTATTCCAATTCTTTGTGTCTTCTTTTTATCTTGTTTTCTTACAGTTTTGTAATTATTCTTGTATCAAAGGGAAACTAGCTTCTTGGGAAGATCAATTTCCTTTAATTGAATTTGCATATAATAGAGTCATTAATAATCGAATTGGCATGTCTCCATTTGCGGTTGTTTATGGTTTTAATCTACTAACCCCTATAGATCTCACCCTTTTGTCTCAAGATGTGGTTTTGAGTTTAAATGGAAATAAAAGGGCCTAATTCATGAAAAATCTACATGAGAAGGTGAAGTCTCACATTGAAATGAAGAATCAAGATGTGGTAAAGAGGGAAAACAAGTCTTAGGAGAATATTTGGTCTTGAATCGGGCGATTGGGGTTTGGTACACTTTCGCAAGGAGAGACTCCCCAACAAGAGGAAAGTAAAGTTGATTCCTAGAGGTGATGGTCCATTCAAAGTGCATGAGAGACTCAATGACAATCCCTACAAAATTGACCTACATCTGGAATATCAATTCCACAACACCTTCAACATTTGTGATATTTATCTCATTGACACTAAGGACCCTTTAAATTTTAGGACAATTTTTTCTCAAGAAAGGGAGAATGATTCAGATCAAGTTCCATCAATACTGTTCACGATGAGTCAATCCCGTGAAATTCAAGCACTAAAAGTCCAATTTATGAAGATAGACATACTTGAAAAAGCTCTAGCATAATCCGAGGCTTCCAAGTGTTTATGATAGTATGGGATAGTGAAAATACCATAAATGGTGCTTTGAAAACACCATCTGCAAATTGAAGATTGTGCGGCATGTGGGGCTTAAGAACTATAGCCCATTTTCAAAGGCCGTAGATGATTAAATAACTGAAGGACATGACATGCGAATCACGGATCATGTGTCCAGGCGATTACTGCGATTCGCAGGTCAAGATCGGTTAATCGACAAAGACGACATTTTGGTTATTTTATCAATCTAAGGTATCACTTTTGCGCCTCTTGTATAATAATTTAGTCCTAGACTATAAATAGAAACCTTAATCATTTCATTTAATGAGATTATCGCGAATATTGTTTATGCTTCTCATTGAGAACTAGAGTGTTGAGAGCTTGTTTAGGCTTGTCATTGAACCTTGTATGTGAAATTTGCGTTTCTTGGGAACTCAATTCCCTTGAGGTCTATCTCATAGGTTATGTTCTTGTTTTGGTTAATCAATTAAGGTCCATTGTTTAATATACTTTGGGTTATTTTTTATTCCAATTCTTTGTGTCTTCTTTTTATCTTGTTTTCTTACAATTTTGTAATTATTCTTGTATCAAAGGGAAACTAGCTTCTTGGGAAGATCAATTTCCTTTAATTGAATTTGCATATAATAGAGTCATTAAAAATCGAATTGGCATGTCTCCATTTGCGGTTGTTTATGGTTTTAATCTACTAACCCCTATAGATCTCACCCTTTTGTCTCAAGATGTGGTTTTGAGTTTAAATGGAAATAAAAGGGCCGAATTCATGAAAAATCTACATGAGAAGGTGAAGTCTCACATTGAAATGAAGAATCAAGATGTGGTCAAGAGGGAAAACAAGTGCCGGAAAATATTTGGTCTTGAATCGGGCGATTGGGTTTTGGTACACTTTCGCAAGGAGAGACTCCCCAACAAGAGGAAAGTAAAGTTGATTCCTAGAGGTGATGGTCCATTCAAAGTGCATGAGAGACTCAATGACAATTCCTACAAAATTGACCTACATCTGGAATATCAATTCCACAACACCTTCAACATTTGTGATATTTATCTCATTGACACTAAGGATCCTTTAAATTTTAGACCAATTTTTTTCTCAAGAAATGGAGAATGATGCAGATCAAGTTCCATCAATACTGTTCACGATGAGTCAATCCCGTGAAATTCAAGCACTAAAAGTCCAATTTATGAAGATAGACATACTTGAAAAAGCTCTAGCATAATCCCGAGGCTTCCAAGTGTTTATGATAGTATGGGAGAGTGAAAATACCATAAATGGTGCTAGAAACACCATCTCCAAATTGAAGATTGTGCGGCATGTGGTGCTTAAGAACTATAGCCCATTTTCAAAGGTCGTAGATGATTAAATAACTGAAGGACATGACCTGCGAATCACAGATCATGTGTCAGGCGATTACTGCGATTCGCGAGTCAAGATCGACTTCTTGACAAAGACGACATTTTGGATATTTTAGCAATCCAAGGTATCACTTTTACGCCTCTTGTATAATAATTTGGTCCTAGAATATAAATAGAAACCTTAATCATTTTATTTGATGAGATTATCGTGAATATTGTTTATGCTTCTCATTGAGAACTAGAGTGTTGAGAGCTTGTTTAGGCTTGTCATTGAACCTTGTATGTGAAATTTGCGTTTCTTGGGAACTCAATTCCCTTGAGGTCTATCTCATAGGTTAGGTTCTTGTTTTGGTTAATCAATTAAGGTCCATTGTTTAATATACTTTGGGTTATTTTTTATTCCAATTCTTTGTGTCTTCTTTTTATCTTGTTTTCTTACAGTTTTGTAATTATTCTTGTATCAAAGGGAAACTAGCTTCTTGGGAAGATCAATTTCCTTTAATTGAATTTGCATATAATAGAGTCATTAATAATCGAATTGGCATGTCTCCATTTGCGGTTGTTTATGGTTTTAATCTACTAACCCCTATAGATCTCACCCTTTTGTCTCAAGATGTGGTTTTGAGTTTAAATGGAAATAAAAGGGCTGAATTCATGAAAAATCTACATGAGAAGGTGAAGTCTCACATTGAAATGAAGAATCAAGATGTGGTCAAGAGGGAAAACAAGTGCCGGAAAATATTTGGTCTTGAATCGGGAGACTGGGTTTTGGTACACTTTTGCAAGTAGAGACTCCCCAACAAGAGGAAAGTAAAGTTGATTCCTAGAGGTGATGGTCCATTCAAAGTGCATGAGAGACTCAATGACAATCCCTACAAAATTGACCTACATCTGGAATATCAATTCCACAACACCTTCAACATTTGTGATATTTATCTCATTGACACTAAGGACCCTTTAAATTTTAGGACAATTTTTTTCTCAAGAAAGGGAGAATGATGCAGATCAAGTTCCATCAATACTGTTCACGATGAGTCAATCCCGTGAAATTCAAGCACTAAAAGTCCAATTTATGAAGATAGACATACTTGAAAAAGCTCTAGCATAATCCCGAGGCTTCCAAGTGTTTATGATAGTATGGGATAGTGAAAATACCATAAATGGTGCTGAAAACACCATCTGCAAATTGAAGATTGTGCGGCATGGGGGGCTTAAGAACTATAGCCCATTTTCAAAGGCGTAGATGATTAAATAAGCTGAAGGACATGACTGCGAATCACAGATCATGTGTCGGGCGATTACTGCGATTCGCGAGTCAAGATCGGTTAATCGACCACGACATTTTGGTTATTTTTGCAATCCAAGGTATCACTTTTGCGCCTCTTGTATAATAATTTAGTCCCAGGACTATAAATAGAAACCTTAATCATTTCATTTAATGAGATTATCGCGAATATTGTTTATGCTTCTCATTGAGAACTAGAGTGTTGAGAGCTTGTTTAGGCTTGTCATTGAACCTTGTATGTGAAATTTGCGTTTCTTGGGAACTCAATTCCCTTGAGGTCTATCTCATAGGTTAGGTTCTTGTTTTGGTTAATCAATTAAGGTCCATTGTTTAATATACTTTGGGTTATTTTTTATTCCAATTCTTTGTGTCTTCTTTTTATCTTGTTTTCTTACAGTTTTGTAATTATTCTTGTATCAAAGGGAAACTAGCTTCTTGGGAAGATCAATTTCCTTTAATTGAATTTGCATATAATAGAGTCATTAATAATCGAATTGGCATGTCTCCATTTGCGGTTGTTTATGGTTTTAATCTACTAACCCCTATAGATCTCACCCTTTTGTCTCAAGATGTGGTTTTGAGTTTAAATGGAAATAAAAGGGCCGAATTCATGAAAAATCTACATGAGAAGGTGAAGTCTCACATTGAAATGAAGAATCAAGATGTGGTCAAGAGGGAAAACAAGTGCCGGAAAATATTTGGTCTTGAATCGGGCGACTGGGTTTTGGTACACTTTTGCAAGGAGAGACTCCCCAACAAGAGGAAAGTAAAGTTGATTCCTAGAGGTGATGGTCCATTCAAAGTGCATGAGAGACTCAATGACAATCCCTACAAAATTGACCTACATCTGGAATATCAATTCCACAACACCTTCAACATTTGTGATATTTATCTCATTGACACTAAGGACCCTTTAAATTTTAGGACAATTTTTTTCTCAAGAAAAGGAGAATGATGCAGATCAAGTTCCATCAATACTGTTCACGATGAGTCAATCCCGTGAAATTCAAGCACTAAAAGTCCAATTTATGAAGATAGACATACTTGAAAAAGCTCTAGCATAATCCCGAGGCTTCCAAGTGTTTATGATAGTATGGGATAGTGAAAATACCATAAATGGTGCTGAAAACACCATCTGCAAATTGAAGATTGTGCGGCATGTGGGGCTTAAGAACTATAGCCCATTTTCAAAGGCCGTAGATGATTAAATAACTGAAGGACATGACCTGCGAAACACAGATCATGTGTCAGACACTGACAGCACGATATTTTGGTTATTTTTGCAATCCAAGGTATCACTTTTGCGCCTCTTATATAATAATTTAGTCCCAGACTATAAATAGAAACCTTAATCATTTCATTTAATGAGATTATCGCGAATAGTGTTTATGCTTCTCATTGAGAACTAGAGTGTTGAGAGCTTGTTTAGGCTTGTCATTGAACCTTGTATGTGAAATTTGCGTTTCTTGGGAACTCAATTCCCTTGAGGTCTATCTCATAGGTTAGGTTCTTGTTTTGGTTAATCAATTAAGGTCCATTGTTTAATATACTTTGGGTTATTTTTTATTCCAATTCTTTGTGTCTTCTTTTTATCTTGTTTTCTTACAGTTTTGTAATTATTCTTGTATCAAAGGGAAACTAGCTTCTTGGGAAGATCAATTTCCTTTAATTGAATTTGCATATAATAGAGTCATTAATAATCGAATTGGCATGTCTCCATTTGCGGTTGTTTATGGTTTTAATCTACTAACCCGTATAGATCTCACCCTTTTGTCTCAAGATGTGGTTTTGAGTTTAAATGGAAATAAAAGGGCCGAATTCATGAAAAATCTACATGAGAAGGTGAAGTCTCACATTGAAATGAAGAATCAAGATGTGGTCAAGAGGGAGAACAAGTCTTAGGAAAATATTTGGTCTTGAATCAGGCGATTGGGTTTTGGTACACTTTGGCAAGGAGAGACTCCCCAACAAGAGGAAAGTAAAGTTGATTCCTAGAGGTGATGGTCCATTCAAAGTGCATGAGAGACTCAATGACAATCCCTACAAAATTGACCTACATCTGGAATATCAATTCCACAACACCTTCAACATTTGTGATATTTATCTCATTGACACTAAGGACCCCTTAAATTTTAGGACAATTTGTTCTCAAGAAAGGAGAATGATGCAGATCAAGTTCCATCAATACTGTTCACGATGAGTCAATCCGTGAAATTCAAGCACTAAAAGTCCAATTTATGAAGATAGACATACTTGAAAAAGCTCTAGCATAATCCCGAGGCTTCCAAGTGTTTATGATAGTATGGGATAGTGAAAATACCATAAATGGTCTTTGAAAACACCATCTGCAAATTGAAGATTGTGCGGCATGTGGGGCTTAAGAACTATAGCCCATTTTCAAAGGTCATATATGATTAAATAACCGAAGGATATGACTGGCAAATCACAGATCATGAGTCAGGCGATTACTGCGATTCGCGTCAAGATCGGACAATCGACAAAGACGACATTTTGGTTATTTTTGCAATCCAAGGTATCACTTTTGCGCCTCTTGTATAATAATTTAGTCCCAGGACTATAAATAGAAACCTTAATCATTTCATTTAATGAGATTATCGCGAATATTGTTTATGCTTCTCATTGAGAACTAGAGTGTTGAGAGCTTGTTTAGGCTTGTCATTGAACCTTGTATGTGAAATTTGCGTTTCTTGGGAACTCAATTCCCTTGAGGTCTATCTCATAGGTTAGGTTCTTGTTTTGGTTAATCAATTAAGGTCCATTGTTTAATATACTTTGGGTTATTCTTTATTCCAATTCTTTGTGTCTTCTTTTTATCTTGTTTTCTTACAGTTTTGTAATTATTCTTGTATCAAAGGGAAACTAGCTTCTTGGGAAGATCAATTTCCTTTAATTGAATTTGCATATAATAGAGTCATTAATAATCGAATTGGCATGTCTCCATTTGCGGTTGTTTATGGTTTTAATCTACTAACCCCTATAGATCTCACCCTTTTGTCTCAAGATGTGGTTTTGAGTTTAAATGGAAATAAAAGGGCCGAATTCATGAAAAATCTACATGAGAAGGTGAAGTCTCACATTGAAATGAAGAATCAAGATGTGGTCAAGAGGGAAAACAAGTGCCGGAAAATATTTGGTCTTGAATCGGGCGACTGGGTTTTGGTACACTTTCGCAAGGAGAGACTCCCCAACAAGAGGAAAGTAAAGTTGATTCCTAGAGGTGATGGTCCATTCAAAGTGCATGAGAGACTCAATGACAATCCCTACAAAATTGACCTACATCTGGAATATCAATTCCACAACACCTTCAACATTTGTGATATTTATCTCATTGACACTAAGGACCCTTTAAATTTTAGGACAATTATTTTCTCAAGAAAGGGAGAATGATGCAGATCAAGTTCCATCAATACTGTTCACGATGAGTCAATCCCGTGAAATTCAAGCACTAAAAGTCCAATTTATGAAGATTGACATACTTGAAAAAGCTCTAGCATAATCCCGAGGCTTCCAAGTGTTTATGATAGTATGGGAGAGTGGAAATACCATAAATGGTGCTGAAAACACCATCTGCAAATTGAAGATTGTGCGGCATGTGGGGCTTAAGAACTATAGCCCATTTTCAAAGGCCGTAGATGATTAAATAACTGAAGGACATGACATGCGAATCACAGATCATGTGTCAAACAGTGCCTGCGATTCGCAGGTCAAGATCAGACACTGACAGCACGACATTTTGGTTATTTTTGCAATCCAAGGTATCACTTTTGCGCCTCTTGTATAATAATTTAGTCCCAGACTATAAATAGAAACCTTAATCATTTCATTTAATGAGATTATCGCGAATATTGTTTATGCTTCTCATTGAGAACTAGAGTGTTGAGAGCTTGTTTAGGCTTGTCATTGAACCTTGTATGTGAAATTTGCGTTTCTTGGGAACTCAATTCCCTTGAGGTCTATCTCATAGGTTAGGTTCTTGTTTTGGTTAATCAATTAAGGTCCATTGTTTAATATACTTTGGGTTATTTTTTATTCCAATTCTTTGTGTCTTCTTTTTATCTTGTTTTCTTACAATTTTGTAATTATTCTTGTATCAAAGGGAAACTAGCTTCTTAGGAAGATCAATTTCCTTTAATTGAATTTGCATATAATAGAGTCATTAATAATCGAATTGGCATGTCTCCATTTGCGGTTGTTTATAGTTTTAATCTACTAACCCCTATAGATCTCACCCTTTTGTCTCAAGATGTGGTTTTGAGTTTAAATGGAAATAAAAGGGCCGAATTCATGAAAAATCTACATGAGAAGGTGAAGTCTCACATTGAAATGAAGAATCAAGATGTGGTCAAGAGGGAAAACAAGTGCCGGAAAATATTTGGTCTTGAATCGGGCGACTGGGTTTTTGTACACTTTCGCAAGGAGAGACTCCCCAACAAGAGGAAAGTAAAGTTGATTCCTAGAGGTGATGGTCCATTCAAAGTGCATGAGAGACTCAATGACAATCCCTACAAAATTGACCTACATCTGGAATATCAATTCCACAACACCTTCAACATTTGTGATATTTATCTCATTGACACTAAGGACCCTTTAAATTTTAGGACAATTTTTTTCTCAAGAAAGGGAGAATGATGCAGATCAAGTTCCATCAATACTGTTCACGATGAGTCAATCCCGTGAAATTCAAGCACTAAAAGTCCAATTTATGAAGATTGACATACTTGAAAAAGCTCTAGCATAATCCCGAGGCTTCCAAGTGTTTATGATAGTATGGGATAGTGAAAATACCATAAATGGTGCTGAAAACACCATCTGCAAATTGAAGATTGTGCGGCATGTGGGGCTTAAGAACTATAGCCCATTTTCAAAGATCGTAGATGATTAAATAACTGAAGGACATGACCTGCGAATCACAGATCATGTGTCAGACAGTGCCTGCGATTCGCAGGTCAAGATCAGACACTGACAGCACGACATTTTGGTTATTTTTGCAATCCAAGGTATCACTTTTGCGCCTCTTATATAATAATTTAGTCCCATACTTTAAATAGAAACCTTAATCATTTCATTTAATGAGATTATCGCGAATATTGTTTATGTTTCTCATTGAGAACTAGAGTGTTGAGAGCTTGTTTAGGCTTGTCATTGAACCTTGTATGTGAAATTTGCGTTTCTTGGGAACTCAATTCCCTTGAGGTCTATCTCATAGGTTAGGTTCTTGTTTTGGTTAATCAATTAAGGTCCATTGTTTAATATACTTTGGGTTATTCTTTATTCCAATTCTTTGTGTCTTCTTTTTATCTTGTTTTCTTACAGTTTTGTAATTATTCTTGTATCAAAGGGAAACTAGCTTCTTGGGAAGATCAATTTCCTTTAATTGAATTTGCATATAATAGAGTCATTAATAATCGAATTGGCATGTCTCCATTTGCGGTTGTTTATGGTGTTAATCTACTAACCCCTATAGATCTCACCCTTTTGTCTCAAGATGTGGTTTTGAGTTTAAATGGAAATAAAAGGGCCTAATTCATGAAAAATCTACATGAGAAGGTGAAGTCTCACATTGAAATTAAGAATCAAGATGTGGTAAAGAGGGAAAACAAGTGCCGGAGAATATTTGGTCTTGAATCGGGCGATTGGGGTTTGGTACACTTTCGCAAGGAGAGACTCCCCAACAAGAGGAAAGTAAAGTTGATTCCTAGAGGTGATGGTCCATTCAAAGTGCATGAGAGACTCAATGACAATCCTTACAAAATTGACCTACATCTGGAATATCAGTTCCACAATACCTTCAACATTTGTGATATTTATCTCATTGACACTAAGGACCCTTTAAATTTTAGGACAATTTTTTTCTCAAGAAAAGGAGAATGATGCAGATCAAGTTCCATCAATACTGTTCACGATGAGTCAATCCCGTGAAATTCAAGCACTAAAAGTCCAATTTATGAAGATAGACATACTTGAAAAAGCTCTAGCATAATCCCGAGGCTTCCAAGTGTTTATGATAGTATGGGATAGTGAAAATACCATAAATGGTGCTGAAAACACCATCTGCAAATTGAAGATTGTGCGGCATGTGGGGCTTAAGAACTATAGCCCATTTTCAAAGACCGTAGATGATTAAATAACTGAAGGACATGACCTGCGAATCACAGATCATGTGTCAGACAGTGCCTGCGATTCGAACGTCAAGATCAGACACTGACAGCACGACATTTTGGTTATTTTTGCAATCCAAGGTATCACTTTTGCGCCTCTTGTATAATAATTTAGTCCCAGACTATAAATAGAAACCTTAATCATTTCATTTAATGAGATTATCGCGAATATTGTTTATGCTTCTCATTGAGAACTAGAGTGTTGAGAGGTTGTTTAGGCTTGTCATTGAACCTTGTATCTGAAATTTGCATTTCTTGGGAAATCTATTCCCTTGAGGTCTATCTCATAGGTTAGGTTCTTGTTTTGTTTAATCAATTAAGGTCCATTGTTTAATATACTTTGGGTTATTTTTTATTCCAATTCTTTGTGTCTTCTTTTTATCTTGTTTTCTTACAGTTTTGTAATTATTCTTGTATCAAAGGGAAACTAGCTTCTTGGGAAGATCAATTTCCTTTAATTGAATTTGCATATAATAGAGTCATTAATAATCGAATTGGCATGTCTCCATTTGCGGTTGTTTATGGTTTTAATCTACTAACCCCTATAGATCTCACCCTTTTGTCTCAAGATGTGGTTTTGAGTTTAAATGGAAATAAAAGGGCCGAATTCATGAAAAATCTACATGAGAAGGTGAAGTCTCACATTGAAATGAAGAATCAAGATGTGGTCAAGAGGGAAAACAAGTGCCGGAAAATATTTGGTCTTGAATCGGGCGACTGGGTTTTGGTACACTTTCGCAAGGAGAGACTCCCCAACAAGAGGAAAGTAAAGTTGATTCCTAGAGGTGATGGTCCATTCAAAGTGCATGAGAGACTCAATGACAATCCCTACAAAATTGACCTACATCTGGAATATCAATTCCACAACACCTTCAACATTTGTGATATTTATCTCATTGACACTAAGGACCCTTTAAATTTTAGGACAATTTTTTTCTCGAGAAAGGGAGAATGATGCAGATCAAGTTCCATCAATACTGTTCACGATGAGTCAATCCCGTGAAATTCAAGCACTAAAAGTCCAATTTATGAAGATAGACATACTTGAAAAAGCTCTAGCATAATCCCGAGGCTTCCAAGTGTTTATGATAGTATGGGATAGTGAAAATACCATAAATGGTGCTGAAAACACCATCTGCAAATTGAAGATTGTGCGGCATGTGGGGCTTAAGAACTATAGCCCATTTTCAAAGGCCGTAGATAATTAAATAACTTAAGGACATGAAATGCGAATCACAGATCATGTGTCGGACAGTGCCTGTGATTCGCAGGTCAAGATCAGACACTGACAGCACGACATTTTGGTTATTTTTGCAATCCAAGGTATCACTTTTGCGCCTCTTGTATAATAATTTAGTCCCAGACTATAAATAGAAACCTTAATCATTTCATTTAATGAGATTATCGCGAATATTGTTTATGTTTCTCATTGAGAACTAGAGTGTTGAGAGCTTGTTTAGGCTTGTCATTGAACCTTGTATGTGAAATTTGCGTTTCTTGGGAACTCAATTCCCTTGAGGTCTATCTCATAGGTTAGGTTCTTGTTTTGGTTAATAAATTAAGGTCCATTGTTTAATATACTTTGGGTTATTCTTTATTCCAATTCTTTGTGTCTTCTTTTTATCTTGTTTTCTTACAGTTTTGTAATTATTCTTGTATCAAAGGGAAACTAGCTTCTTGGGAAGATCAATTTCCTTTAATTGAATTTGCATATAATAGAGTCATTAATAATCGAATTGGCATGTCTCCATTTGCGGTTGTTTATGGTGTTAATCTACTAACCCCTATAGATCTCACCCTTTTGTCTCAAGATGTGGTTTTGAGTTTAAATGGAAATAAAAGGGCCTAATTCATGAAAAATCTACATGAGAAGGTGAAGTCTCACATTGAAATTAAGAATCAAGATGTGGTAAAGAGGGAAAACAAGTGCCGGAGAATATTTGGTCTTGAATCGGGCGATTGGGGTTTGGTACACTTTCGCAAGGAGAGACTCCCCAACAAGAGGAAAGTAAAGTTGATTCCTAGAGGTGATGGTCCATTCAAAGTGCATCAGAGACTCAATGACAATCCCTACAAAATTGACCTACATCTGGAATATCAATTCCACAACACCTTCAACATTTGTGATATTTATCTCATTGACACTAAGGACCCTTTAAATTTTAGGACAATTTTTTTCTCAAGAAAAGGAGAATGATGCAGATCAAGTTCCATCAATACTGTTCACGATGAGTCAATCCCGTGAAATTCAAGCACTAAAAGTCCAATTTATGAAGATAGACATACTTGAAAAAGCTCTAGCATAATCCCGAGGCTTCCAAGTGTTTATGATAGTATGGGATAGTGAAAATACCATAAATGGTGCTGAAAACACCATCTGCAAATTGAAGATTGTGCGGCATGTGGGGCTTAAGAACTATAGCCCATTTTCAAAGATCGTAGATGATTAAATAACTGAAGGACATGACCTGCGAATCACAGATCATGTGTCGAGGCGATTACTGCGATTCGCAGTCAAGATCGAATCGACAGCACGACATTTTGGTTATTTTTGCAATCCAAGGTATCACTTTTGCGCCTCTTGTATAATAATTTAGTCCCAGACTATAAATAGAAACCTTAATCATTTCATTTAATGAGATTATCGCGAATATTGTTTATGCTTCTCATTGAGAACTATAGTGTTGAGAGGTTGTTTAGGCTTGTCATTGAACCTTGTATGTGAAATTTGCGTTTCTTGGGAACTCAATTCCCTTGAGATCTATCTCATAGGTTAGGTTCTTGTTTTGGTTAATCAATTAAGGTCCATTGTTTAATATACTTTGGGTTATTCTTTATTCCAATTCTTTGTGTCTTCTTTTTATCTTGTTTTCTTACAGTTTTGTAATTATTCTTGTATCAAAGGGAAACTAGCTTCTTGGGAAGATCAATTTCCTTTAATTGAATTTGCATATAATAGAGTCATTAATAATCGAATTGGCATGTCTCCATTTGCGGTTATTTATGGTGTTAATCTACTAACCCCTATAGATCTCACCCTTTTGTCTCAAGATGTGGTTTTGAGTTTAAATGTAAATAAAAGGGCCGAATTCATGAAAAATCTACATGAGAAGGTGAAGTCTCACATTGAAATGAAGAATCAAGATGTGGTCAAGAGGGAAAACAAGTGCCGGAAAATATTTGGTCTTGAATCGGGCGACTGGGTTTTGGTACACTTTCGCAAGGAGAGACTCCCCAACAAGAGGAAAGTAAAGTTGATTCCTAGAGGTGATGGTCCATTCAAAGTGCAAGAGAGACTCAATGACAATCCCTACAAAATTGACCTACATCTGGAATATCAATTCCACAACACCTTCAACATTTGTGATATTTACCTCATTGACACTAAGGACCCTTTAAATTTTAGGACAATTTTTTTCTCAAGAAAAGGAGAATGATGCAGATCAAGTTCCATCAATACTGTTCACGATGAGTCAAACCCGTGAAATTCAAGCACTAAAAGACCAATTTATGAAGATAGACATACTTGAAAAAGCTCTAGCATAATCCCGAGGCTTCCAAGTGTTTATGATAGTATGGGATAGTGAAAATACCATAAATGGTGCTGAAAACACCATCTGCAAATTGAAGATTGTGCGGCATGTGGGGCTTAAGAACTATAGCCCATTTTCAAAGACCGTAGATGATTAAATAATTGAAGGACATGACCTGCGAATCACAGATCATGTGTCAAACAGTGCCTGCGATTCGCAGGTCAAGATCAGACACTGACAGCAAGACATTTTGGTTATTTTTGCAATCCAAGGTATCACTTTTGGGCCTCTTGTATAATAATTTAGTCCCAGACTATAAATAGAAACCTTAATCATTTCATTTAATGAGATTATCGCGAATAATGTTTATGTTTCTCATTGAGAACTAGAGTGTTGAGAGCTTGTTTAGGCTTGTCATTGAACCTTGTATGTGAAATTTGCGTTTCTTGGGAACTCAATTCCCTTGAGGTCTATCTCATAGGTTAGGTTCTTGTTTTGGTTAATCAATTAAGGTCCATTGTTTAATATACTTTGGGTTATTTTTTATTCCAATTCTTTGTGTCTTCTTTTTATCTTGTTTTCTTACAGTTTTGTAATTATTCTTGTATCAAAGGGAAACTAGCTTCTTAGGAAGATCAATTTCCTTTAATTGAATTTGCATATAATAGAGTCATTAATAATTGAATTGGCATGTCTCCATTTGCGGTTGTTTATGGTTTTAATCTACTAACCCCTATAGATCTCACCCTTTTGTCTCAAGATGTGGTTTTGAGTTTAAATGGAAATAAAAGGGCCGAATTCATGAAAAATCTACATGAGAAGGTGAAGTCTCACATTGAAATGAAGAATCAAGATGTGGTCAAGAGGGAAAACAAGTGTGGGGAAATATTTGGTCTTGAATCGGGCGATTGGGTTTTGGTACACTTTCGCAAGGAGAGACTCCCCAACAAGAGGAAAGTAAAGTTGATTCCTAGAGGTGATGGTCCATTCAAAGTGCATGTGAGACTCAATGACAATCCCTACAAAATTGACCTACATCTGGAATATCAATTCCACAACACCTTCAACATTTGTGATATTTATCTCATTGACACTAAGGACCCTTTAAATTTTAGGACAATTTTTTTCTCGCTAAATTATTACACAAGAGGTGCAAAAGTGACATCCTTGAATTGCAAAAATATCAAAAACACCATCTTGTCAGTGTCTGATCTTGACCTGCGAATCGCACGCACTGCCTGTGACATGATCTACGATTCGCAGGTCATGTCCTTAAATTATTTAATCATCTATGGCATCTGGGAATGGGATGCAGTTTGTATGCCCTACATGTTGCACCATCTTCAATTTGCAGATGGTGTTTTCAACACCATTTGTTGTCTTTTCACTCTCCTATACTATCATAAACACTTGGAAGCCTCGGGATTGTGCTTGAGTAAATTCAAGGATGTCTATCATCATGAGTAGGACTTGTAGTGCTTGAATTTCACGAGATTGATTCCTCGTGAACAGTATTGATGGAAATCGATTTGCATCATTCTCCCTTTCTTGAGAAGAAATTGTCCTCAAATTTAAAGGGTCATCATCCTTAGTGTAAATGAGATAAATATCACAAATGTTGAATGTGTTGTGGTATTTATATTCCACAAGTAGGTCAATTTTGTATGGATTATCATTGATCCTATCATGCACTTTGAATGGACCATCACCTCTAGGCATGAACTTTACATTCCTCTTGTTCGGGAGTCTATCCTTGCGAAGGTGTACCAAAACCCAAACTCCCGGTTCAAGCACAAATATTTTCTGGAATTTGTTTGGCCTCTTGGCCACATATTGATTCTTCTTTTCAATGTGAGACTTCACCTTCTCATGTAGATTCTTCTTGGATTCAGCCCTTTTGATTCCATCTAAACTCAAAATAACATCTTGAGCCAAAAGGGTGAGATCTTTAGGGGTTAGTAGATTAAAACCATAAACAACCTCAAATGGAGACATGCCTATTCGATTGTGAATGACTCTATTATATGCAAATTCAACTAACGACAATTGATCTTCGCAAGAAGCTAGTTTCCCTTTGATACAAGAATAATTACAAAATTGTAAGAAAACAAGATAAATAGAAGACACAAAGAATTGGATTAAAAAATAACCAAAAGTATATTAAACAATGGACCTTAATTGATTAACCAAAATAAGCACCTAACCTATGAGATAGACCTCAAGGGAACTGAATTTCCAAGCAACCCAAATTTTCCATACAAGGTTCAATGACAAGCCAAAGCAAGCTCTCAACACTCAAGTTTTCAATTAGAAGCATAAACAATATTCAAGATAATCTCATCAAATGCAATGACTGAGGTTCCTATTTATAGTCTAGGACTAAATTATTACACAAGAGGTGCAAAAGTGATATCCTTGGATTGCAAAAATATCAAAAACACCATCTTGTTAGTGTCTGATCTTGACATGTGAATCGCACGCACTGTCTGTGACATGATCTGTGATTCGCAGGTCATGTCCTTAAATTATTTAATCATCTATGGCATCTGGGAATGGGCTGCAGTTTGTATGCCCTACATGTGGCACCATCTTCAATTTGCAGATGGTGTTTTCAGCACCATTTGTTGTCTTTTCACTCTCCTATACTATCATAAACACTTGGAAGCCTCGGGATTGTGCTTGAGTAAATTCAAGGATGTCTATCATCATGAATAGGACTTGTAGTGCTTGAATTTCACGAGATTGATTCCTCGTGAACAGTATTGATGGAAATCGATTTGCATCATTCTCCCTTTCTTGAGAAGAATTTGTCCTCAAATTTAAAGGGTCATCATCCTTAGTGTCAATGAGATAAATATCACAAATGTTGAATGTGTTGTGGAATTTATATTCCACAGGTAGGTCAATTTTGTATGGATTATCATTGAGCCTATGATGCACTTTGAATGGACCATCACCTCTAGGCATCAACTTTACTTTCCTCTTGTTCGGGAGTCTATCCTTGCGAAGGTGTACCAAAACCCAAACTCCCGGTTCAAGCACAAATATTTTCTAGAATTTGTTTGGCCCCTTGGCCACATATTTATTCTTCTTTTCAATGTGAGACTTCACCTTCTCATGTAGATTCTTCTTGGATTCAGCCCTTTTGATTCCATCTAAACTCAAAATAACATCTTGAGCCAAAAGGGTGAGATCTTTAGGGGTTAGTAGATTAAAACCATAAACAACCTCAAATGGAGACATGCCTATTCGATTGTGAATGACTCTATTATATGCAAATTCAACTAACGACAATTGATCTTCGCAAGAAGCTAGTTTCCCTTTGATACAAGAATAATTACAAAATTGTAAGAAAACAAGATAAATAGAAGACACAAAGAATTGGATTAAAAAATAACCAAAAGTATATTAAACAATGGACCTTAATTGATTAACCAAAATAAGCACCTAACCTATGAGATAGACCTCAAGGGAACTGAATTTCCAAGCAACCCAAATTTCCCATACAAGGTTCAATGACAAGCCAAAACAAGCTCTCAACACTCAAGTTTTCAATTAGAAGCATAAACAATATTCAAGATAATCTCATCAAATGTAATGACTGAGGTTCCTATTTATAGTCTAGGACTAAATTATTACACAAGAGGTGCAAAAGTGATATCCTTGGATTGCAAAAATATCAAAAACACCATCTTGTCAGTGTCTGATCTTGACCTGCGAATCGGACGCACTGCACGTGACATGATCTCGATTCGCAGTCATGTCCTTAAATTATTTAATCATCTAGGGCATCCGGGATTGGGATGCAGTTTGTATGCCCTACATGTGGCACCATCTTCAATTTGCAGATGGTGTTTTCAGCACCATTTGTTGTCTTTTCACTCTCCTATACTATCATAAACACTTGGAAGCCTCGGGATTGTGCTTGAGTAAATTCAAGGATGTCTATCATCATGAATAGGACTTGTAGTGCTTGAATTTCACGAGATTGATTCCTCGTGAACAGTATTGATGGAAATCGATTTGCATCATTCTCCCTTTCTTGAGAAGAATTTGTCCTCAAATTTAAAGGGTCATCATCCTTAGTGTCAATGAGATAAATATCACAAATGTTGAATGTGTTGTGGAATTTATATTCCACAGGTAGGTCAATTTTGTATGGATTATCATTGAGCCTATGATGCACTTTGAATGGACCATCACCTCTAGGCATCAACTTTACTTTCCTCTTGTTCGGGAGTCTATCCTTGCGAAGGTGTACCAAAACCCAAACTCCCGGTTCAAGCACAAATATTTTCTGGAATTTGTTTGGCCTCTTGGACACATATTGATTCTTCTTTTCAATGTGAGACTTCACCTTGTCATGTAGATTCTTCTTGGATTCAGCCCTTTTGATTCCATCTAAACTCAAAATAACATCTTGAGCCAAAAGGGTGAGATCTTTAGGGGTTAGTAGATTAAAACCATAAACAACCTCAAATGGAGACATGCCTATTCGATTGTGAATGACTCTATTATATGCAAATTCAACTAACGACAATTGATCTTCGCAAGAAGCTAGTTTCCCTTTGATACAAGAATAATTACAAAATTGTAAGAAAATAAGATAAATAGAAGACACAAAGAATTGGATTAAAAAATAACCAAAAGTATATTAAACAATGGACCTTAATTGATTAACCATAATAAGCAACTAACCTATGAGATAGACCTCAAGGGAACTGAATTTCCAAGCAACCCAAATTTTCCATACAAGGTTCAATGACATGCCAAAACAATCTCTCAACACTCAAGTTTTCAATTAGAAGCATAAACAATATTCAAGATAATCTCATCAAATGTAATGACTGAGGTTCCTATTTATAGTCTAGGACTAAATTATTACACAAGAGGTGCAAAAGTGATATCCTTGTATTGCAAAAATATCAAAAACACCATCTTGTCAGTGTCTGATCTTGACCTGCGAATCGGACGCACTGTCTGTGACATGATCTGTGATTCGCAGGTCATGTCCTTAAATTATTTAATCATCTAGGGCATCTGGGATTGGGATGCAGTTTCTATGCCCTACATGTGGCACCATCTTCAATTTGCAGATGGTTTTTTTATGCACCATTTGTTGTCTTTTCACTCTCCTATACTATCATAAACACTTGGAAGCCTCGGGATTGTGCTTGAGAAAATTCAAGGATGTCTATCATCATGAATAGGACTTGTAGTGCTTGAATTTCACGAGATTGATTCCTCGCGAACAGTATTGATGGAAATCGATTTGCATCATTCTCCCTTTCTTGAGAAGAATTTGTCCTCAAATTTAAAGGGTCATCATCCTTAGTGTCAATGAGATAAATATCACAAATGTTGAATGTGTTGTGGAATTTATATTCCACAGGTAGGTCAATTTTGTATGGATTATCATTGAGCCTATGATGCACTTTGAATGGACCATCACCTCTAGGCATCAACTTTACTTTCCTCTTGTTCGGGAGTCTATCCTTGCGAAGGTGTACCAAAACCCAAACTCCCGGTTCAAGCACAAATATTTTCTAGAATTTGTTTGGCCTCTTGGACACATATTGATTCTTCTTTTCAATGTGAGACTTCACCTTCTCATGTAGATTCTTCTTGGATTCAGCCCTTTTGATTCCATCTAAACTCAAAATAACATCTTGAGCCAAAAGGGTGAGATCTTTAGGGGTTAGTAGATTAAAACCATAAACAACCTCAAATGGAGACATGCCTATTCGATTGTGAATGACTCTATTATATGCAAATTCAACTAACGACAATTGATCTTCGCAAGAAGCTAGTTTCCCTTTGATACAAGAATAATTACAAAATTGTAAGAAAACAAGATAAATAGAAGACACAAAGAATTGGATTAAAAAATAACCAAAAGTATATTAAACAATGGACCTTAATTGATTAACCAAAATAAGCACCTAACCTATGAGATAGACCTCAAGGGAACTGAATTTCCAAGCAACCCAAATTTCCCATACAAGGTTCAATGACAAGCCAAAACAAGCTCTCAACACTCAAGTTTTCAATTAGAAGCATAAACAATATTCAAGATAATCTCATCAAATGTAATGACTGAGGTTCCTATTTATAGTCTAGGACTAAATTATTACACAAGAGGTGCAAAAGTGATATCCTTGTATTGCAAAAATATCAAAAACACCATCTTGTCAGTGTCTGATCTTGACCTGCGAATCGGACGCACTGTCTGTGACATGATCTGTGATTCGCAGGTCATGTCCTTAAATTATTTAATCATCTAGGGCATCTGGGATTGGGATGCAGTTTGTATGCCCTACATGTGGCACCATCTTCAATTTGCAGATGGTTTTTTCAGCACCATTCTTTTCACTCTCCTATACTATCATAAACACTTGGAAGCCTCGGGATTGTGCTTGAGTAAATTCAAGGATGTCTATCATCATGAATAGGAGTTGTAGTGCTTGAATTTCACGAGATTGATTCCTCGCGAACAGTATTGATGGAAATCGATTTGCATCATTCTCCCTTTCTTGAGAAGAATTTGTCCTCAAATTTAAAGGGTCATCATCCTTAGTGTCAATGAGATAAATATCACAAATGTTGAATGTGTTGTGGAATTTATATTCCACAGGTAGGTCAATTTTGTATGGATTATCATTGAGCCTATGATGCACTTTGAATGGACCATCACCTCTAGGCATCAACTTTACTTTCCTCTTGTTCGGGAGTCTATCCTTGCGAAGGTGTACCAAAACCCAAACTCCCGGTTCAAGCACAAATATTTTCTGGAATTTGTTTGGCCTCTTGGACACATATTGATTCTTCTTTTCAATGTGAGACTTCACCTTGTCATGTAGATTCTTCTTGGATTCAGCCCTTTTGATTCCATCTAAACTCAAAATAACATCTTGAGCCAAAAGGGTGAGATCTTTAGGGGTTAGTAGATTAAAACCATAAACAACCTCAAATGGAGACATGCCTATTCGATTGTGAATGACTCTATTATATGCAAATTCAACTAACGACAATTGATCTTCGCAAGAAGCTAGTTTCCCTTTGATACAAGAATAATTACAAAATTGTAAGAAAACAAGATAAATAGAAGACACAAAGAATTGGATTAAAAAATAACCAAAAGTATATTAAACAATGGACCTTAATTGATTAACCAAAATAAGCACCTAACCTATGAGATAGACCTCAAGGGAACTGAATTTCCAAGCAACCCAAATTTCCCATACAAGGTTCAATGACAAGCCAAAACAAGCTCTCAACACTCAAGTTTTCAATTAGAAGCATAAACAATATTCAAGATAATTTCATCAAATGTAATGACTGAGGTTCCTATTTATAGTCTAGGACTAAATTACTACACAAGAGGTGCAAAAGAGATATCCTTGGATTGCAAAAATATCTAAAACACCATCTTGTCAGTGTCTGATCTTGACCTGCGAATCGGACGCACTGTCTGTGACATGATCTGTGATTCGCAGGTCATGTCCTTAAATTATTTAATCATCTAGGGCATCTGGGATTGGGATGCAGTTTGTATGCCCTACATGTGGCACCATCTTCAATTTGCAGATGGTTTTTTCAGCACCATTCTTTTCACTCTCCTATACTATCATAAACACTTGGAAGCCTCGGGATTGTGCTTGAGAAAATTCAAGGATGTCTATCATCATGAATAGGACTTGTAGTGCTTGAATTTCACGAGATTGATTCCTCGCGAACAGTATTGATGGAAATCGATTTGCATCATTCTCCCTTTCTTGAGAAGAATTTGTCCTCAAATTTAAAGGGTCATCATCCTTAGTGTCAATGAGATAAATATCACAAATGTTGAATGTGTTGTGGAATTTATATTCCACAGGTAGGTCAATTTTGTATGGATTATCATTGAGCCTATGATGCACTTTGAATGGACCATCACCTCTAGGCATCAACTTTACTTTCCTCTTGTTCGGGAGTCTATCCTTGCGAAGGTGTACCAAAACCCAAACTCCTGGTTCAAGCACAAATATTTTCTGGAATTTGTTTGGCCTCTTGGCCACATATTGATTCTTCTTTTCAATGTGAGACTTCACCTTCTCATGTAGATTCTTCTTGGATTCAGCCCTTTTGATTCCATCTAAACTCAAAATAACATCTTGAGCCAAAAGGGTGAGATCTTTAGGGGTTAGTAGATTAAAACCATAAACAACCTCAAATGGAGACATGCCTATTCGATTGTGAATGACTCTATTATATGCAAATTCAACTAACGGCAATTGATCTTCGCAAGAAGCTAGTTTCCCTTTGATACAAGAATAATTACAAAATTGTAAGAAAACAAGATAAATAGAAGACACAAAGAATTGGATTAAAAAATAACCAAAAGTATATTAAACAATGGACCTTAATTGATTAACCAAAATAAGCACCTAACCTATGAGATAGACCTCAAGGGAACTGAATTTCCAAGCAACCCAAATTTCCCATACAAGGTTCAATGACAAGCCAAAACAAGCTCTCAACACTCAAGTTTTCAATTAGAAGCATAAACAATATTCAAGATAATCTCATCAAATGTAATGACTGAGGTTCCTATTTATAGTCTAGGACTAAATTATTACACAAGAGGTGCAAAAGTGATATCCTTGGATTGCAAAAATATCAAAAACACCATCTTGTCAGTGTCTGATCTTGACCTGCGAATCGCACGCACTGTCTGTGACATGATCTGCGATTCGCAGGTCATGTCCTTAAATTATTTAATCATCTAGGGCATCTGGGATTGGGATGCAGTTTGTATGCCCTACATGTGGCACCATCTTCAATTTGCAGATGGTTTTTTCAGCACCATTCTTTTCACTCTCCTATACTATCATAAACACTTGGAAGCCTCGGGATTGTGCTTGAGTAAATTCAAGGATGTCTATCATCATGAATAGGACTTGTAGTGCTTGAATTTCACGAGATTGATTCCTCGTGAACAGTATTGATGGAAATCGATTTGCATCATTCTCCCTTTCTTGAGAAGAATTTGTCCTCAAATTTAAAGGGTCATCATCCTTAGTGTCAATGAGATAAATATCACAAATGTTGAATGTGTTGTGGAATTTATATTCCACAGGTAGGTCAATTTTGTATGGATTATCATTGAGCCTATGATGCACTTTGAATGGACCATCACCTCTAGGCATCAACTTTACTTTCCTCTTGTTCAGGAGTCTATCCTTGCGAAGGTGTACCAAAACCCAAACTCCCGGATCAAGCACAAATATTTTCTGGAATTTGTTTGGCCTCTTGGCCACATATTGATTCTTCTTTTCAATGTGAGACTTCACCTTCTCATGCAGATTCTTCTTGGATTCAGCCCTTTTGATTCCATCCAAACTCAAAATAACATCTTGAGCCAAAAGGGTGAGATCTTTAGGGGTTAGTAGATTAAAACCATAAACAACCTCAAATGGAGACATGCCTATTCGATTGTGAATGACTCTATTATATGCAAATTCAACTAACGACAATTGATCTTCGCAAGAAGCTAGTTTCCCTTTGATACAAGAATAATTACAAAATTGTAAGAAAACAAGATAAATAGAAGACACAAAGAATTGGATTAAAAAATAACCAAAAGTATATTAAACAATGGACCTTAATTGATTAACCAAAATAAGCACCTAACCTATGAGATAGACCTCAAGGGAACTGAATTTCCAAGCAACCCAAATTTCCCATACAAGGTTCAATGACAAGCCAAAACAAGCTCTCAACACTCAAGTTTTCAATTAGAAGCATAAACAATATTCAAGATAATCTCATCAAATGTAATGACTGAGGTTCCTATTTATAGTCTAGGACTAAATTATTACACAAGAGGTGCAAAAGTGATATCCTTGGATTGCAAAAATATCAAAAACACCATCTTGTCAAGAACCGATCTTGACCTCGCGAATCTACGCATCTTGGTGACATGATCTGTGATTCGCAGGTCATGTCCTTAAATTATTTAATCATCTAGGGCATCTGGGATTGGGATGCAGTTTGTATGCCCTACATGTGGCACCATCTTCAATTTGCAGATGGTTTTTTCAGCACCATTCTTTTCACTCTCCTATACTATCATAAACACTTGGAAGCCTCGGGATTGTGCTTGAGTAAATTCAAGGATGTCTATCATCATGAATAGGAGTTGTAGTGCTTGAATTTCACGAGATTGATTCCTCGCGAACAGTATTGATGGAAATCGATTTGCATCATTCTCCCTTTCTTGAGAAGAATTTGTCCTCAAATTTAAAGGGTCATCATCCTTAGTGTCAATGAGATAAATATCACAAATGTTGAATGTGTTGTGGAATTTATATTCCACAGGTAGGTCAATTTTTTATGGATTATCATTGAGCCTATCATTCACTTTGTATGGACCATCACCTCTAGGCATCAACTTTACTTTCCTCTTGTTAGGGAGTCTATCCTTGCGAAGGTGTACCAAAACCCAAACTCCCGGTTCAAGCACAAATATTTTCTGGAATTTGTTTGGCCTCTTGGACACATATTGATTCTTCTTTTCAATGTGAGACTTCACCTTCTCATGTAGATTCTTCTTGGATTCAGCCCTTTTGATTCCATCTAAACTCAAAATAACATCTTGAGCCAAAAGGGTGAGATCTTTAGGGGTTAGTAGATTAAAACCATAAACAACCTCAAATGGAGACATGCCTATTCGATTGTGAATGACTCTATTATATGCAAATTCAACTAACGACAATTGATCTTCGCAAGAAGCTAGTTTCCCTTTGATACAAGAATAATTACAAAATTGTAAGAAAACAAGATAAATAGAAGACACAAAGAATTGGATTAAAAAATAACCAAAAGTATATTAAACAATGGACCTTAATTGATTAACCAAAATAAGCACCTAACCTATGAGATAGACCTCAAGGGAACTGAATTTCCAAGCAACCCAAATTTCCCATACAAGGTTCAATGACAAGCCAAAACAAGCTCTCAACACTCAAGTTTTCAATTAGAAGCATAAACAATATTCAAGATAATCTCATCAAATGTAATGACTGAGGTTCCTATTTATAGTCTAGGACTAAATTATTACACAAGAGGTGCAAAAGTGATATCCTTAGATTGCAAAAATATAAAAAACACCATCTTGTCAGTGTCTGATTTTGACCTGTGAATCGTACGCACTGTCTGTGACATGATCTGCGATTCGCAGGTCATGACCTTCAATTATTTAATCATCTAGGGCATCTGGGATTGGGATGCAGTTTGTATGCCCTACATGTGGCACCATCTTCAATTTGCAGATGGTTTTTTCAGCACCATTCTTTTCACTCTCCTATACTATCATAAACACTTGGAAGCCCCGGGATTGTGCTTGAGAAAATTCAAGGATGTCTATCATCATGAATAGGACTTGTAGTGCTTGAATTTCACGAGATTGATTCCTCGTGAACAGTATTGATGGAAATCGATTTTCATCATTCTCCCTTTCTTGAGAAGAATTTGTCCTCAAATTTAAAGGGTCATCATCCTTAGTGTCAATGAGATAAATATCACAAATGTTGAATGTGTTGTGGAATTTATATTCCACAGGTAGGTCAATTTTGTATGGATTATCATTGAGTCTATGATGCACTTTGAATGGACCATCACCTCTAGGCATCAACTTTACTTTCCTCTTGTTCGGGAGTCTATCCTTGCGAAGGTGTACCAAAACCCAAACTCCCGGTTCAAGCACAAATATTTTCCGGAATTTGTTTGGCCTCTTGGCCACATATTGATTCTTCTTTTCAATGTGAGACTTCACCTTCTCATGTAGATTCTTCTTGGATTCAGCCCTTTTGATTCCATCTAAACTCAAAATAACATCTTGAGCCAAAAGGGTGAGATCTTTAGGGGTTAGTAGATTAAAACCATAAACAACCTCAAATGGAGACATGCCTATTCGATTGTGAATGACTCTATTATATGCAAATTCAACTAACGACAATTGATCTTCGCAAGAAGCTAGTTTCCCTTTGATACAAGAATAATTACAAAATTGTAAGAAAACAAGATAAATAGAAGACACAAAGAATTGGATTAAAAAATAACCAAAAGTATATTAAACAATGGACCTTAATTGATTAACCAAAATAAGCACCTAACCTATGAGATAGACCTCAAGGGAACTGAATTTCCAAGCAACCCAAATTTCCCATACAAGGTTCAATGACAAGCCAAAACAAGCTCTCAACACTCAAGTTTTCAATTAGAAGCATAAACAATATTCAAGATAATCTCATCAAATGTAATGACTGAGGTTCCTATTTATAGTCTAGGACTAAATTATTACACAAGAGGTGCAAAAGTGATATCCTTGGATTGCAAAAATATCAAAAACACCATCTTGTCAGTGTCTGATCTTGACCTGCGAATCGCATGCACTGTCTGTGACATGATCTGCGATTCGCATGTCATGTCCTTAAATTATTTAATCATCTAGGGCATCTGGGATTGGGCTGCAGTTTGTATGCCCTACATGTGGCACCATCTTCAATTTGCAGATGGTGTTTTCAGCACCATTTGTTGTCTTTTCACTCTCCTATACTATCATAAACACTTGGAAGCCTCGGGATTGTGCTTGAGTAAATTCAAGGATGTCTATCATCATGAATAGGACTTGTAGTGCTTGAATTTCACGAGATTGATTCCTCGTGAACAGTATTGATGGAAATCGATTTGCATCATTCTCCCTTTCTTGAGAAGAATTTGTCCTCAAATTTAAAGGGTCATCATCCTTAGTGTCAATGAGATAAATATCACAAATGTTGAATGTGTTGTGGAATTTATATTCCACAGGTAGGTCAATTTTGTATGGATTATCATTGAGCCTATGATGCACTTTGAATGGACCATCACCTCTAGGCATCAACTTTACTTTCCTCTTGTTCGGGAGTCTATCCTTGCGAAGGTGTACCAAAACCCAAACTCCCGGTTCAAGCACAAATATTTTCTGAAATTTGTTTGGCCTCTTGGCCACATATTGATTCTTCTTTTCAATGTGAGACTTCACCTTCTCATGTAGATTCTTCTTGGATTCAGCCCTTTTGATTCCATCTAAACTCAAAATAACATCTTGAGCCAAAAGGGTGAGATCTTTAGGGGTTAGTAGATTAAAACCATAAACAACCTCAAATGGAGACATGCCTATTCGATTGTGAATGACTCTATTATATGCAAATTCAACTAACGACAATTGATCTTCGCAAGAAGCTAGTTTCCCTTTGATACAAGAATAATTACAAAATTGTAAGAAAACAAGATAAATAGAATACACAAAGAATTGGATTAAAAAATAACCAAAAGTATATTAAACAATGGACCTTAATTGATTAACCAAAATAAGCACCTAACCTATGAGATAGACCTCAAGGGAACTGAATTTCCAAGCAACCCAAATTTCCCATTCAAGGTTCAATGACAAGCCAAAACAAGCTCTCAACACTCAAGTTTTCAATTAGAAGCATAAACAATATTCAAGATAATCTCATCAAATGTAATGACTGAGGTTCCTATTTATAGTCTAGGACTAAATTATTACACAAGAGGTGCAAAAGTGTTATCCTTGGATTGCAAAAATATCAAAAACACCATCTTGTCAGTGTCTGATCTTGACCTGCGAATCGCACGCACTGTCTGTGACATGATCTGCGATTCGCAGGTCATATCCTTAAATTATTTAATCATCTAGGGCATCTGGGATTGGGCTGCAGTTTGTATGGCCTACATGTGGCACCATCTTCAATTTGCAGATGGTGTTTTCAGCACCATTTGTTGTCTTTTCACTCTCCTATACTATCATAAACACTTGGAAGACTCGGGATTGTGCTTGAGTAAATTCAAGGATGTCTATCTTCATGAATAGGACTTGTAGTGCTTGAATTTCACGAGATTGATTCCTCGTGAACAGTATTGATGGAAATCGATTTGCATCATTTTCCCTTTCTTGAGAAGAATTTGTCCTCAAATTTAAAGGGTCATCATCCTTAGTGTCAATGAGATAAATATCACAAATGTTGAATGTGTTGTGGAATTTATATTCCACAGGTAGGTCAATTTTGTATGGATTATCATTGAGCCTATGATGCACTTTGAATGGACCATCACCTCTAGGCATCAACTTTACTTTCCTCTTGTTCGGGAGTGTATCCTTGCGAAGGTGTACCAAAACCCAAACTCCCGGTTCAAGCACAAATATTTTCTGGAATTTGTTTGGCCTCTTGGCCACATATTGATTCTTCTTTTCAATGTGAGACTTCACCTTCTCATGTAGATTCTTCTTGGATTCAGCCCTTTTGATTCCATCTAAACTCAAAATAACATCTTGAGCCAAAAGGGTGAGATCTTTAGGGGTTAGTAGATTAAAACCATAAACAACCTCAAATGGAGACATGCCTATTCGATTGTGAATGACTCTATTATATGCAAATTCAACTAACGACAATTGATCTTCGCAAGAAGCTAGTTTCCCTTTGATACAAGAATAATTACAAAATTGTAAGAAAACAAGATAAATAGAAGACACAAAGAATTGGATTAAAAAATAACCAAAAGTATATTAAACAATGGACCTTAATTGATTAACCAAAATAAGCACCTAACCTATGAGATAGACCTCAAGGGAACTGAATTTCCAAGCAACCCAAATTTCCCATACAAGGTTCAATGACAAGCCAAAACAAGCTCTCAACACTCAAGTTTTCAATTAGAAGCATAAACAATATTCAAGATAATCTCATCAAATGTAATGACTGAGGTTCCTATTTATAGTCTAGGACTAAATTATTACACAAGAGGTGCAAAAGTGATATCCTTGGATTGCAAAAATATCAAAAACACCATCTTGTCAGTGTCTGATCTTGACCTGCGAATCGCACGCACTGTCTGTGACATGATCTGTGATTTGCAGGTCATGTCCTTAAATTATTTAATCATCTAGGGCATCTAGGATTGGGCAACAGTTTGTATGCCCTACATGTGGCACCATCTTCAATTTGTAGTTCGTATTTTCAGCACCATTTGTTGTCTTTTCACTCTCCTATACTATCATAAACACTTGGAAGCCTCGGGATTGTGCTTGAGTAAATTCAAGGATGTCTATCATCATGAATAGGACTTGTAGTGCTTGAATTTCACGAGATTGATTCCTCGTGAACAGTATTGATGGAAATCGATTTGCATCATTCTCCCTTTCTTGAGAAGAATTTGTCCTCAAATTTAAAGGGTCATCATCCTTAGTGTCAATGAGATAAATATCACAAATGTTGAATGTGTTGTGGAATTTATATTCCACAGGTAGGTCAATTTTGTATGGATTATCATTGAGCCTATGATGCACTTTGAATGGACCATCACCTCTAGGCATCAACTTTACTTTCCTCTTGTTCAGGAGTCTATCCTTGCGAAGGTGTACCAAAACCCAAACTCCCGGATCAAGCACAAATAATTTCTGAATTTGTTTGGCCTCTTGGCCACATATTGATTCTTCTTTTCAATGTGAGACTTCACCTTCTCATGTAGATTCTTCTTGGATTCAGCCCTTTTGATTCCATCTAAACTCAAAATAACATCTTGAGCCAAAAGGGTGAGATCTTTAGGGGTTAGTAGATTAAAACCATAAACAACCTCAAATGGAGACATGCCTATTCGATTGTGAATGACTCTATTATATGCAAATTCAACTAACGACAATTGATCTTCGCAAGAAGCTAGTTTCCCTTTGATACAAGAATAATTACAAAATTGTAAGAAAACAAGATAAATAGAAGACACAAAGAATTGGATTAAAAAATAACCAAAAGTATATTAAACAATGGACCTTAATTGATTAACCAAAATAAGCACCTAACCTATGAGATAGACCTCAAGGGAACTGAATTTCCAAGCAACCCAAATTTCCCATACAAGGTTCAATGACAAGCCAAAACAAGCTCTCAACACTCAAGTTTTCAATTAGAAGCATAAACAATATTCAAGATAATCTCATCAAATGTAATGACTGAGGTTCCTATTTATAGTCTAGGACTAAATTATTACACAAGAGGTGCAAAAGTGATATCCTTGGATTGCAAAAATATCAAAAACACCATCTTGTCAGTGTCTGATCTTGACCTGCGAATTGCACGCACTGTCTGTGACATGATCTGTGATTCGCAGGTCATGTCCTTAAATTATTTAATCATCTAGGGCATCTGGGATTGGGATGCAGTTTGTATGCCCTACATGTGGCACCATCTTCAATTTGCAGATGGTTTTTTCAGCACCATTCTTTTCACTCTCCTATACTATCATAAACACTTGGAAGCCTCGGGATTGTGCTTGAGAAAATTCAAGGATGTCTATCATCATGAATAGGACTTGTAGTGCTTGAATTTCACGAGATTGATTCCTCGTGAACAGTATTGATGGAAATCGATTTTCATCATTCTCCCTTTCTTGAGAAGAATTTGTCCTCAAATTTAAAGGGTCATCATCCTTAGTGTCAATGAGATAAATATCACAAATGTTGAATGTGTTGTGGAATTTATATTCCACAGGTAGGTCAATTTTGTATGGATTATCATTGAGCCTATCATGCACTTTGTATGGACCATCACCTCTAGGCATCAACTTTACTTTCCTCTTGTTCGGGAGTCTATCCTTGCGAAGGTGTACCAAAACCCAAACTCCCGGTTCAAGCACAAATATTTTCTGGAATTTGTTTGGCCTCTTGGCCACATATTGATTCTTCTTTTCAATGTGAGACTTCACCTTCTCATGTAGATTCTTCTTGGATTCAGCCCTTTTGATTCCATCTAAACTCAAAATAACATCTTGAGCCAAAAGGGTGAGATCTTTAGGGGTTAGTAGATTAAAACCATAAACAACCTCAAATGGAGACATGCCTATTCGATTGTGAATGACTCTATTATATGCAAATTCAACTAACGACAATTGATCTTCGCAAGAAGCTAGTTTCCCTTTGATACAAGAATAATTACAAAATTGTAAGAAAACAAGATAAATAGAAGACACAAAGAATTGGATTAAAAAATAACCAAAAGTATATTAAACAATGGACCTTAATTGATTAACCAAAATAAGCACCTAACCTATGAGATAGACCTCAAGGGAACTGAATTTCCAAGCAACCCAAATTTCCCATACAAGGTTCAATGACAAGCCAAAACAAGCTCTCAACACTCAAGTTTTCAATTAGAAGCATAAACAATATTCAAGATAATCTCATCAAATGTAATGACTGAGGTTCCTATTTATAGTCTAGGACTAAATTATTACACAAGAGGTGCAAAAGTGATATCCTTGGATTGCAAAAATATCAAAAACACCATCTTGTCGTGTCCGATCTTGACTGTGAATCGTGACGCATCGCCTGTGACATGATCTACGATTCGCAGGTCATGTCCTTAAATTATTTAATCATCTATGGCATCTGGGAATGGGATGCAGTTTGTATGCCCTACATGTGGCACCATCTTCAATTTGCAGATGGTGTTTTCAGCACCATTTGTTGTCTTTTCACTCTCCTATACTATCATAAACACTTGGAAGCCTCGGGATTGTGCTTGAGTAAATTCAAGGATGTCTATCATCATGAATAGGACTTGTAGTGCTTGAATTTCACGAGATTGATTTCTCGCGAACAGTATTGATGGAAATCGATTTGCATCATTCTCCCTTTCTTGAGAAGAATTTGTCCTCAAATTTAAAGGGTCATCATCCTTAGTGTCAATGAGAGAAATATCACAAATGTTGAATGTGTTGTGGAATTTATATTCCACAGGTAGGTCAATTTTGTATGGATTATCATTGAGCCTATGATGCACTTTGTATGGACCATCACCTCTAGGCATCAACTTTACTTTCCTCTTGTTAGAGAGTCTATCCTTGCGAAGGTGTACCAAAACCCAAACTCCCGGTTCAAGCACAAATATTTTCTGGAATTTGTTTGGCCTCTTGGCCACATATTGATTCTTCTTTTAAATGTGAGACTTCACCTTCTCATGTAGATTCTTCTTGGATTCAGCCCTTTTGATTCCATCTAAACTCAAAATAACATCTTGAGCCAAAAGGGTGAGATCTTTAGGGGTTAGTAGATTAAAACCATAAACAACCTCAAATGGAGACAGGCCTATTCGATTGTGAATGACTCAATTTTATGCAAATTCAACTAACGGCAATTGATCTTCGCAAGAAGCTAGTTTCCCTTTGATACAAGAATAATTACAAAATTGTAAGAAAACAAGATAAATAGAAGACACAAAGAATTGGATTAAAAAATAACCAAAAGTATATTAAACAATGGACCTTAATTGATCAACCAAAATAAGCACCTAACCTATGAGATAGACCTCAAGGGAACTGAATTTTCAAGCAACCCAAATTTCCCATACAAGGTTCAATGACAAGACAAAACAAGCTCTCAACACTCAAGTTTTCAATTAGAAGCATAAACAATATTCAAGATAATCTCATCAAATGTAATGTCTGAGGTTCCTATTTATAGTCTAGGACTAAATTATTACACAAGAGGTGCAAAAGTGATATCCTTGGATTGCAAAAATATCAAAAACACCATCTTGTCAGTGTCTGATCTTGACCTGCGAATCGCACGCACTGTCTGTGACATGATCTGCGATTCGCAGGTCATGACCTTCAATTATTTAATCATCTATGGCATCTGGGAATGGGATGCAGTTTGTATGCCCTACATGTGTCACCATCTTCAATTTGCAGATGGTGTTTTCAGCACCATTTGTTGTCTTTTCACTCTCCTATACTATCATAAACACTTGGAAGCCTCGGGATTGTGCTTGAGTAAATTCAAGGATGTCTATCATCATGAATAGGACTTGTAGTGCTTGAATTTCACGAGATTGATTCCTCGTGAACAGTATTGATGGAAATCGATTTGCATCATTCTCCCTTTCTTGAGAAGAATTTGTCCTCAAATTTAAAGGGTCATCATCCTTAGTGTCAATGAGATAAATATCACAAATGTTGAATGTGTTGTGGAATTTATATTCCACAGGTAGGTCAATTTTGTATGGATTATCATTGAGCCTATGATGCACTTTGAATGGACCATCACCTCTAGGCATCAACTTTACTTTCCTCTTGTTAGAGAGTCTATCCTCATGAAGGTGTACCAAAACCCAAACTCTCGGTTCAAGCACAAATATTTTCTGGAATTTGTTTGGCCTCTTGGACACATATTGATTCTTCTTTTCAATGTGAGACTTCACCTTCTCATGTAGATTCTTCTTGGATTCAGCCCTTTTGATTCCATCTAAACTCAAAATAACATCTTGAGCCAAAAGGGTGAGATCTTTAGGGGTTAGTAGATTAAAACCATAAACAACCTCAAATGGAGACATGCCTATTCGATTGTGAATGACTCTATTATATGCAAATTCAACTAACGACAATTGATCTTCGCAAGAAGCTAGTTTCCCTTTGATACAAGAATAATTACAAAATTGTAAGAAAACAAGATAAATAGAAGACACAAAGAATTGGATTAAAAAATAACCAAAAGTATATTAAACAATGGACCTTAATTGATTAACCAAAATAAGCACCTAACCTATGAGATAGACCTCAAGGGAACTGAATTTCCAAGCAACCCAAATTTCCCATACAAGGTTCAATGACAAGCCAAAACAAGCTCTCAACACTCAAGTTTTCAATTAGAAGCATAAACAATATTCAAGATAATCTCATCAAATGCAATGACTGAGGTTCCTATTTATAGTCTAGGACTAAATTATTACACAAGAGGTGCAAAAGTGATATCCTTGGATTGCAAAAATATCAAAAACACCATCTTGTCGATTGTCCGATTTTTGACCTGTGAATCGCACGCATCTTGTCGGTTACATGATCTGCGATTCGCAGTCATATCCATCAATTATTTAATCATCTAGGGCATCTGGGAATTGGGATGCAGTTTGTATGCCCTACATGTGGCACCATCTTCAATTTGCAGATGGTGTTTTCAGCACCATTTGTTGTCTTTTCACTCTCCTATACTATCATAAACACTTGGAAGCCTCGGGATTGTGCTTGAGTAAATTCAAGGATGTCTATCATCATGAATAGGACTTGTAGTGCTTGAATTTCACGAGATTGATTCCTCGTGAACAGTATTGATGGAAATCGATTTGCATCATTCTCCCTTTCTTGAGAAGAATTTGTCCTCAAATTTAAAGGGTCATCATCCTTAGTGTCAATGAGATAAATATCACAAATGTTGAATGTGTTGTGGAATTTATATTCCACAGGTAGGTCAATTTTGTATGGATTATCATTGAGCCTATGATGCACTTTGAATGGACCATCACCTCTAGGCATCAACTTTACTTTCCTCTTGTTCGGGAGTCTATCCTTGCGAAGGTGTACCAAAACCCAAACTCCCGGTTCAAGCACAAATATTTTCTGGAATTTGTTTGGCCTCTTGGCCACATATTGATTCTTCTTTTCAATGTGAGACTTCACCTTCTCATGTAGATTCTTCTTGGATTCAGCCCTTTTGATTCCATCTAAACTCAAAATAACATCTTGAGCCAAAAGGGTGAGATCTTTAGGGGTTAGTAGATTAAAACCATAAACAACCTCAAATGGAGACATGCCTATTCGATTGTGAATGACTCTATTATATGCAAATTCAACTAACGACAATTGATCTTCGCAAGAAGCTAGTTTCCCTTTGATACAAGAATAATTACAAAATTGTAAGAAAACAAGATAAATAGAAGACACAAAGAATTGGATTAAAAAATAACCAAAAGTATATTAAACAATGGACCTTAATTGATTAACCAAAATAAGCACCTAACCTATGAGATAGACCTCAAGGGAACTGAATTTCCAAGCAACCCAAATTTCCCATACAAGGTTCAATGACAAGCCAAAACAAGCTCTCAACACTCAAGTTTTCAATTAGAAGCATAAACAATATTCAAGATAATCTCATCAAATGCAATGACTGAGGTTCCTATTTATAGTCTAGGACTAAATTATTACACAAGAGGTGCAAAAGTGATATCCTTGGATTGCAAAAATATCAAAAACACCATCTTGTCAGTGTCTGATCTTGACCTGCGAATCGCACGCACTGTCTGTGACATGATCTGTGATTCGCAGGTCATGTCCTTAAATTATTTAATCATCTAGGGCATCTGGGACTGGGCTGCAGTTTGTATGCCCTACATGTGGCACCTTTTCAATTTGCAGATGGTGTTTTGAGCACCATTTGTTGTCTTTTCACTCTCCTATACTATCATAAACACTTGGAAGCCTCGGGATTGTGCTTGAGTAAATTCAAGGATGTCTATCATCATGAATAGGACTTGTAGTGCTTGAATTTCACGAGATTGATTCCTCGCGAACAGTATTGATGAAAATCGATTTGCATCATTCTCCCTTTCTTGAGAAGAATTTGTCCTCAAATTTAAAGGGTGATAAACCTTAGTATGAATGAGAGAAATATCACAAATGTTGAATGTGTTATGGAATTTATATTCCACAGGTAGGTCAATTTTGTATGGATTATCATTGAGCCTATGATGCACTTTGAATGGACCATCACCTCTAGGCATCAACTTTACTTTCCTCTTGTTCGGGAGTCCATCCTTGCGAAGGTGTACCAAAACCTAAACCCCCGGTTCAAGCACAAATATTTTCTGGAATTTGTTTGGCCTCTTGGCTACATATTGATTCTTATTTTCAATGTGAGACTTCACCTTCTTATGTAGATTCTTCTTGGATTCAGCCCTATTAATTCCATCTAAACTCAAAATAACATCTTGAGCCAAAAGGGTGAGATCTTTAGGGGTTAGTAGATTAAAACCATAAACAACCTCAAATGGAGACATGTCTATTCGATTGTGAATGACTCTATTATATGCAAATTCAACTAACGACAATTGATCTTCGCAAGAAGCTAGTTTCCCTTTGATACAAGAATAATTACAAAATTGTAAGAAAACAAGATAAATAGAAGACACAAAGAATTGGATTAAAAAATAACCAAAAGTATATTAAACAATGGACCTTAATTGATTAACCAAAATAAGCACCTAACCTATGAGATAGACCTCAAGGGAACTGAATTTCCAAGCAACCCAAATTTCCCATACAAGGTTCAATGACAAGCCAAAACAAGCTCTCAACACTCAAGTTTTCAATTAGAAGCATAAACAATATTCAAGATAATCTCATCAAATGCAATGACTGAGGTTCCTATTTATAGTCTAGGACTAAATTATTACACAAGAGGTGCAAAAGTGATATCCTTGGATTGCAAAAATATCAAAAACACCATCTTGTCAGTGTCTGATTTTGACCTGTGAATCGCAAGATCTTGCTGTGACATGATCTGCGATTCGCGTCATATCCATCAAATTATTTAATCATCTAGGGCATCCGGGAATGGGCTGCAGTTTGTATGCCCTACATGTGGCACCATCTTCAATTTGCAGATGGTGTTTTCAGCACCATTTGTTGTCTTTTCACTCTCCTATACTATCATAAACACTTGGAAGCCTCGGGATTGTGCTTGAGTAAATTCAAGGATGTCTATCATCATGAATAGGACTTGTAGTGCTTGAATTTCACGAGATTGATTCCTCGTGAACAGTATTGATGGAAATCGATTTGCATCATTCTCCCTTTCTTGAGAAGAATTTGTCCTCAAATTTAAAGGGTCATCATCCTTAGTGTCAATGAGATAAATATCACAAATGTTGAATGTGTTGTGGAATTTATATCGAACAGGTAGGTCAATTTTGTATGGATTATCATTGAGCCTATCATGCACTTTGTATGGACCATCACCTCTAGGCATCAACTTTACTTTCCTCTTGTTCGGGAGTCTATCCTTGCGAAGGTGTACCAAAACCCAAACTCCCGGTTCAAGCACAAATATTTTCTGGAATTTGTTTGGCCTCTTGGCCACATATTGATTCTTCTTTTCAATGTGAGACTTCACCTTCTCATGTAGATTCTTCTTGGATTCAGCCCTTTTGATTCCATCTAAACTCAAAATAACATCTTGAGCCAAAAGGGTGAGATCTTTAGGGGTTAGTAGATTAAAACCATAAACAACCTCAAATGGAGACATGCCTATTCGATTGTGAATGACTCTATTATATGCAAATTCAACTAACGACAATTGATCTTCGCAAGAAGCTAGTTTCCCTTTGATACAAGAATAATTACAAAATTGTAAGAAAACAAGATAAATAGAAGACACAAAGAATTGGATTAAAAAATAACCAAAAGTATATTAAACAATGGACCTTAATTGATTAACCAAAATAAGCACCTAACCTATGAGATAGACCTCAAGGGAACTGAATTTCCAAGCAACCCAAATTTCCCATACAAGGTTCAATGACAAGCCAAAACAAGCTCTCAACACTCAAGTTTTCAATTAGAAGCATAAACAATATTCAAGATAATCTCATCAAATGTAATGACTGAGGTTCCTATTTATAGTCTAGGACTAAATTATTACACAAGAGGTGCAAAAGTGATATCCTTGGATTGCAAAAATATCAAAAACACCATCTTGTCAGTGTCTGATCTTGACCTGCGAATCGCACGCACTTTTTCTGACGTGATCTACGATTCGCAGGTCATGTCCTTAAATTATTTAATCATCTATGGCATCTGGGAATGGGATGGAGTTTGTATGCCCTACATGTGGCACCATCTTCAATTTGCAGATGGTGTTTTCAGCACCATTTGTTGTCTTTTCACTCTCCTATACAATCATAAACACTTGGAAGCCTCGGGATTGTGCTTGAGTAAATTCAAGGATGTCTATGATCATGAATAGGACTTGTAGTGCTTGAATTTCACGAGATTGATTCCTCGTGAACAGTATTGATGGAAATCGATTTGCATCATTCTCCCTTTCTTAAGAAGAATTTTTCCTCAAATTTAAAGGGTCATCATCCTTAGTGTCAATGAGATAAATATCACAAATGTTGAATGTGTTGTGGAATTTATATCGAACAGGTAGGTCAATTTTGTATTGATTGTCATTGAGCCTATCATGCACTTTGTAGGGACCATCACCTCTAGGCATCAACTTTACTTTCCTATTGTTCGGGAGTCTATCCTTGCGAAGGTGTACCAAAACCCAAACTCCCGATTCAAGAACAAATATTTTTTGGAATTTGTTTGGCCTCTTGGCCACATATTGATTATTCTTTTCAGTGTGAGACTTCACCTTCTCAGGTAGATTCTTTTTGGATTCAGCCCTTTTGATTCCATCTAAACTCAAAATAACATCTTGAGCCAAAAGGGTGAGATCTTTAGGGGTTAGTAGATTAAAACCATAAACAACCTCAAATGGAGACATGCCTATTCGATTGTGAATGACTCTATTATATGCAAATTCAACTAACGACAATTGATCTTCGCAAGAAGCTAGTTTCCCTTTGATACAAGAATAATTACAAAATTGTAAGAAAACAAGATAAATAGAAGACACAAAGAATTGGATTAAAAAATAACCAAAAGTATATTAAACAATGGACCTTAATTGATTAACCAAAATAAGCACCTAACCTATGAGATAGACCTCAAGGGAACTGAATTTCCAAGCAACCCAAATTTCCCATACAAGGTTCAATGACAAGCCAAAACAAGCTCTCAACACTCAAGTTTTCAATTAGAAGCATAAACAATATTCAAGATAATCTCATCAAATGCAATGACTGAGGTTCCTATTTATAGTCTAGGACTAAATTATTACACAAGAGGTGCAAAAGTGATATCCTTGGATTGCAAAAATATAAAAAACACCATCTTGTCAGTGTCTGATTTTGACCTGTGAATCGTACGCACTGTCTGTGACATGATCTGCGATTCGCAGGTCATGTCCTTAAATTATTTAATCATCTATGGCATCTGGGAATGGGATGCAGTTTGTATGCCCTACATGTGGCACCATCTTCAATTTGCAGATGGTGTTTTCAACACCATTTGTTGTCTTTTCACTCTCCTATACTATCATAAACACTTGGAAGCCTCGGGATTGTGCTTGAGTAAATTCAAGGATGTCTATCATCATGAATAGGACTTGTAGTGCTTGAATTTCACGAGATTGATTCCTCGTGAACAGTATTGATGGAAATCGATTTGCATCATTCTCCCTTTCTTGAGAAGAATTTGTCCTCAAATTTAAAGGGTCATCATCCTTAGTGTCAATGAGATAAATATCACAAATGTTGAATGTGTTGTGGAATTTATATTCCACAGGTAGGTCAATTTTGTATGGATTATCATTGAGCCTATGATGCACTTTGAATGGACCATCACCTCTAGGCATCAACTTTACTTTCCTCTTGTTCGGGAGTCTATCCTTGCGAAGGTGTACCAAAACCCAACTTCCGGTTCAAGCACAAATATTTTATGGAATTTGTTTGGCCTCTTGGACACATATTGATTCTTCTTTGCAATGTCAGAATTCACCTTCTCAAGTAGATTCTTCTTGGATTCAGCCCTTTTGATTCCATCTAAACTCAAAATAACATCTTGAGCCAAAAGGGTGAGATCTTTAGGGGTTAGTAGATTAAAACCATAAACAACCTCAAATGGAGACATGCCTATTCGATTGTGAATGACTCTATTATATGTAAATTCAACTAACGACAATTGATCTTCGCAAGAAGCTAGTTTCCCTTTGATACAAGAATAATTACAAAATTGTAAGAAAACAAGATAAATAGAAGACACAAAGAATTGGATTAAAAAATAACCAAAAGTATATTAAACAATGGACCTTAATTGATTAACCAAAATAAGCACCTAACCTATGAGATAGACCTCAAGGGAACTGAATTTCCAAGCAACCCAAATTTCCCATACAAGGTTCAATGACAAGCCAAAACAAGCTCTCAACACTCAAGTTTTCAATTAGAAGCATAAACAATATTCAAGATAATCTCATCAAATGCAATGACTGAGGTTCCTATTTATAGTCTAGGACTAAATTATTACACAAGAGGTGCAAAAGTGATATCCTTGGATTGCAAAAATATCAAAAACACCATCTTGTCGATGTTCCGATCTTGACCTGTGAATCGCACGCTGTCGGTGACATGATCTGCGATTCGCAGTCATGTCCTTAAATTATTTAATCATCTAGGGCATGTGGGAATGGGATGCAGTTTGTATGCCCTACATGTGGCACCATCTTCAATTTGCAGATGGTGTTTTCAGCACCATTTGTTGTCTTTTCACTCTCCTATACTATCATAAACACTTGGAAGCCTCGGGATTGTGCTTGAGTAAATTCAAGGATGTCTATCATCATGAATAGGACTTGTAGTGCTTGAATTTCACGAGATTGATTCCTCGTGAACAGTATTGATGGAAATCGATTTGCATCATTCTCCCTTTCTTGAGAAGAATTTGTCCTCAAATTTAAAGGGTCATCATCCTTAGTGTCAATGAGATAAATATCACAAATGTTGAATGTGTTGTGGAATTTATATTCCACAGGTAGGTCAATTTTGTATGGATTATCATTGAGCCTATGATGCACTTTGAATGGACCATCACCTCTAGGCATCAACTTTACTTTCCTCTTGTTCGGGAGTCTATCCTTGCGAAGGTGTACCAAAACCCAAACTCAGGTTCAAGCACAAATATTTTCTGGAATTTGTTTGGCCTCTTGGCCACATATTGATTCTTCTTTTCAATGTGAGACTTCACCTTCTCATGTAGATTCTTCTTGGATTCAGCCCTTTTGATTCCATCTAAACTCAAAATAACATCTTGAGCCAAAAGGGTGAGATCTTTAGGGGTTAGTAGATTAAAACCATAAACAACCTCAAATGGAGACATGCCTATTCGATTGTGAATGACTCTATTATATGCAAATTCAACTAACGACAATTGATCTTCGCAAGAAGCTAGTTTCCCTTTGATACAAGAATAATTACAAAATTGTAAGAAAACAAGATAAATAGAAGACACAAAGAATTGGATTAAAAAATAACCAAAAGTATATTAAACAATGGACCTTAATTGATTAACCAAAATAAGCACCTAACCTATGAGATAGACCTCAAGGGAACTGAATTTCCAAGCAACCCAAATTTCCCATACAAGGTTCAATGACAAGCCAAAACAAGCTCTCAACACTCAAGTTTTCAATTAGAAGCATAAACAATATTCAAGATAATCTCATCAAATGCAATGACTGAGGTTCCTATTTATAGTCTAGGACTAAATTATTACACAAGAGGTGCAAAAGTGATATCCTTGGATTGCAAAAATATCAAAAACACCATCTTGTCAGTGTCTGATCTTGACCTGCGAATCGCACGCACTGTCTGTGACATGATCTACGATTCGCAGGTCATGTCCTTAAATTATTTAATCATCTATGGCATCTGGGAATGGGCTGCAGTTTGTATGCCCTACATGTGGCACCATCTTCAATTTGCAGATGGTGTTTTCAGCACCATTTGTTGTCTTTTCACTCTCCTATACTATCATAAACACTTGGAAGCCTCGGGATTGTGCTTGAGTAAATTCAAGGATGTCTATCATCATGAATAGGACTTGTAGTGCTTGAATTTCACGAGATTGATTCCTCGTGAACAGTATTGATGGAAATCGATTTGCATCATTCTCCCTTTCTTGAGAAGAATTTGTCCTCAAATTTAAAGGGTCATCATCCTTAGTGTCAATGAGATAAATATCACAAATGTTGAATGTGTTGTGGAATTTATATTCCACAGGTAGGTCAATTTTGTATGGATTATCATTGAGCCTATCATGCACTTTGTATGGACCATCACCTCTAGGCATCAACTTTACTTTCCTCTTGTTAGGGAGTCTATCCTTGCGAAGGTGTACCAAAACCCAAACTCCCGGTTCAAGCACAAATATTTTCTGGAATTTGTTTGGCCTCTTGGCCACATATTGATTCTTCTTTTCAATGTGAGACTTCACCTTCTCATGTAGATTCTTCTTGGATTCAGCCCTTTTGATTCCATCTAAACTCAAAATAACATCTTGAGCCAAAAGGGTGAGATCTTTAGGGGTTAGTAGATTAAAACCATAAACAACCTCAAATGGAGACATGCCTATTCGATTGTGAATGACTCTATTATATGCAAATTCAACTAACGACAATTGATCTTCGCAAGAAGCTAGTTTCCCTTTGATACAAGAATAATTACAAAATTGTAAGAAAACAAGATAAATAGAAGACACAAAGAATTGGATTAAAAAATAACCAAAAGTATATTAAACAATGGACCTTAATTGATTAACCAAAATAAGCACCTAACCTATGAGATAGACCTCAAGGGAACTGAATTTCCAAGCAACCCAAATTTCCCATACAAGGTTCAATGACAAGCCAAAACAAGCTCTCAACACTCAAGTTTTCAATTAGAAGCATAAACAATATTCAAGATAATCTCATCAAATGCAATGACTGAGGTTCCTATTTATAGTCTAGGACTAAATTATTACACAAGAGGTGCAAAAGTGATATCCTTGGATTGCAAAAATATCAAAAACACCATCTTGTCGATTATCGATTTTGACTCGTGAATCGGACGCGTCATGCGTGACATGATCTGCGATTCGCAGGTCATGTCCTTAAATTATTTAATCATCTAGGGCATCTGGGACTGGGCTGCAGTTTGTATGCCCTACATGTGGCACCTTCTTCAATTTGCAGATGGTGTTTTCAGCACCATTTGTTGTCTTTTCACTCTCCTATACTATCATAAACACTTGGAAGCCTCGGGATTGTGCTTGAGTAAATTCAAGGATGTCTATCATCATGAATAGGACTTGTAGTGCTTGAATTTCACGAGATTGATTCCTCGTGAACAGTATTGATGGAAATCGATTTGCATCATTCTCCCTTTCTTGAGAAGAATTTGTCCTCAAATTTAAAGGGTCATCATCCTTAGTGTCAATGAGATAAATATCACAAATGTTGAATGTGTTGTGGAATTTATATTCCACAGGTAGGTCAATTTTGTATGGATTATCATTGAGCCTATGATGCACTTTGAATGGACCATCACCTCTAGGCATCAACTTTACTTTCCTCTTGTTCGGGAGTCTATCCTTGCGAAGGTGTACCAAAACCCAAACTCCCGGTTCAAGCACAAATATTTTCTGGAATTTGTTTGGCCTCTTGGCCACATATTGATTCTTCTTTTCAATGTGAGACTTCACCTTCTCATGTAGATTCTTCTTGGATTCAGCCCTTTTGATTCCATCTAAACTCAAAATAACATCTTGAGCCAAAAGGGTGAGATCTTTAGGGGTTAGTAGATTAAAACCATAAACAACCTCAAATGGAGACATGCCTATTCGATTGTGAATGACTCTATTATATGCAAATTCAACTAACGACAATTGATCTTCGCATGAAGCTAGTTTCCCTTTGATACAAGAATAATTACAAAATTGTAAGAAAACAAGATAAATAGAATACACAAAGAATTGGATTAAAAAATAACCAAAAGTATATTAAACAATGGACCTTAATTGATTAACCAAAATAAGCACCTAACCTATGAGATAGACCTCAAGGGAACTGAATTTCCAAGCAACCCAAATTTCCCATACAAGGTTCAATGACAAGCCAAAACAAGCTCTCAACACTCAAGTTTTCAATTAGAAGCATAAACAATATTCAAGATAATCTCATCAAATGCAATGACTGAGGTTCCTATTTATAGTCTAGGACTAAATTATTACACAAGAGGTGCAAAAGTGATATCCTTGGATTGCAAAAATATCAAAAACACCATCTTATCAAGTTCCGATCTTGACCTGCGTGAATCGCACATCGTCGGTGACATGATCTGCGATTCGCAGTCATGTCCATCAATTATTTAATCATCTAGGGCATCTGGGAATGGGATGCAGTTTGTATGCCCTACATGTGGCACCATCTTCAATTTGCAGATGGTGTTTTCAGCACCATTTGTTGTCTTTTCACTCTCCTATACTATCATAAACACTTGGAAGCCTCGGGATTGTGCTTGAGTAAATTCAAGGATGTCTATCATCATGAATAGGACTTGTAGTGCTTGAATTTCACGAGATTGATTCCTCGTGAACAGTATTGATGGAAATCGATTTGCATCATTCTCCCTTTCTTGAGAAGAATTTGTCCTCAAATTTAAAGGGTCATCATCCTTAGTGTCAATGAGATAAATATCACAAATGTTGAATGTGTTGTGGAATTTATATTCCAGAGGTCAATTTTATATGGATTATCATTGAGCCTATCATGCACTTTGTATGGACCATCACCTCTAGGCATCAACTTTACTTTCCTCTTGTTCGGGAGTCTATCCTTGCGAAGGTGTACCAAAACCCAAACTCCCGGTTCAAGCACAAATATTTTCTGGAATTTGTTTGGCCTCTTGGCCACATATTGATTCTTCTTTTCAATGTGAGACTTCACCTTCTCATGTAGATTCTTCTTGGATTCAGCCCTTTTGATTCCATCTAAACTCAAAATAACATCTTGAGCCAAAAGGGTGAGATCTTTAGGGGTTAGTAGATTAAAACCATAAACAACCTCAAATGGAGACATGCCTATTCGATTGTGAATGACTCTATTATATGCAAATTCAACTAACGACAATTGATCTTCGCAAGAAGCTAGTTTCCCTTTGATACAAGAATAATTACAAAATTGTAAGAAAACAAGATAAATAGAAGACACAAAGAATTGGATTAAAAAATAACCAAAAGTATATTAAACAATGGACCTTAATTGATTAACCAAAATAAGCACCTAACCTATGAGATAGACCTCAAGGGAACTGAATTTCCAAGCAACCCAAATTTCCCATACAAGGTTCAATGACAAGCCAAAACAAGCTCTCAACACTCAAGTTTTCAATTAGAAGCATAAACAATATTCAAGATAATCTCATCAAATGCAATGACTGAGGTTCCTATTTATAGTCTAGGACTAAATTATTACACAAGAGGTGCAAAAGTGATATCCTTGGATTGCAAAAATATCAAAAACACCATCTTGTCAGTGTCTGATCTTGACGTGAATCGCGACTTTATCGTGACATGATCTGCGATTCGCAGGTCATATCCTTAAATTATTTAATCAACTAGGGCATCTGGGATTGGGCTGCAGTTTGTATGGCCTACATGTGGCACCATCTTCAATTTGCAGATGGTGTTTTCAGCACCATTTGTTGTCTTTTCACTCTCCTATACTATCATAAACACTTGGAAGACTCGGGATTGTGCTTGAGTAAATTCAAGGATGTCTATCATCATGAATAGGACTTGTAGTGCTTGAATTTCACGAGATTGATTCCTCGTGAACAGTATTGATGGAAATCGATTTGCATCATTTTCCCTTTCTTGAGAAGAATTTGTCCTCAAATTTAAAGGGTCATCATCCTTAGTGTCAATGAGAGAAATATCACAAATGTTGAATGTGTTGTGGAATTTATATTCCACAGGTAGGTCAATTTTGTATGGATTATCATTGAGCCTATGATGCACTTTGAATGGACCATCACCTCTAGGCATCAACTTTACTTTCCTCTTGTTCAGGAGTCTATCCTTGCGAAGGTGTACCAAAACCCAAACTCCCGGTTCAAGCACAAATATTTTCTGGAATTTGTTTGGCCTCTTGGCCACATATTGATTCTTCTTTTCAATGTGAGACTTCACCTTCTCATGTAGATTCTTCTTGGATTCAGCCCTTTTGATTCCATCCAAACTCAAAATAACATCTTGAGCCAAAAGGGTGAGATCTTTAGGGGTTAGTAGATTAAAACCATAAACAACCTAAAATGGAGACATGTCTATTCGATTGTGAATGACTCTATTATATGCAAATTCAACTAACGACAATTGATCTTCGCATGAAGCTAGTTTCCCTTTGATACAAGAATAATTACAAAATTGTAAGAAAACAAGATAAATAGAATACACAAAGAATTGGATTAAAAAATAACCAAAAGTATATTAAACAATGGACCTTAATTGATTAACCAAAATAAGCACCTAACCTATGAGATAGACCTCAAGGGAACTGAATTTCCAAGCAACCCAAATTTCCCATACAAGGTTCAATGACAAGCCAAAACAAGCTCTCAACACTCAAGTTTTCAATTAGAAGCATAAACAATATTCAAGATAATCTCATCAAATGCAATGACTGAGGTTCCTATTTATAGTCTAGGACTAAATTATTACACAAGAGGTGCAAAAGTGATATCCTTGGATTGCAAAAATATCAAAAACACCATCTTGTCAGTGTCTGATCTTGACCTGTGAATCGCACGTACTGTCGGTTACATGATCTGCGATTCGCACGTCATGTCCTTCAATTATTTAATCATCTATGGCATCTGGGAATGGGATGCAGTTTGTATGCCCTACATGTGGCACCATCTTCAATTTGCAGATGGTGTTTTCAGCACCATTTGTTGTCTTTTCACTCTCCTATACTATCATAAACACTTGGAAGCCTCGGGATTGTGCTTGAGTAAATTCAAGGATGTCTATCATCATGAATAGGACTTGTAGTGCTTGAATTTCACGAGATTGATTCCTCGTGAACAGTATTGATGGAAATCGATTTGCATCATTCTCCCTTTCTTGAGAAGAATTTGTCCTCAAATTTAAAGGGTCATCATCCTTAGTGTCAATGAGATAAATATCACAAATGTTGAATGTGTTGTGGAATTTATATTCCACAGGTAGGTCAATTTTGTATGGATTATCATTGAGCCTATGATGCACTTTGAATGGACCATCACCTCTAGGCATCAACTTTACTTTCCTCTTGTTCGGGAGTCTAACCTTGCGAAGGTGTACCAAAACCCAAACTCCCGGTTCAAGCACAAATATTTTCTGGAATTTGTTTGGCCTCTTGGCCACATATTGATTCTTCTTTTCAATGTGAGACTTCACCTTCTCATGTAGATTCTTCTTGGATTCAGCCCTTTTGATTCCATCTAAACTCAAAATAACATCTTGAGCCAAAAGGGTGAGATCTTTAGGGGTTAGTAGATTAAAACCATAAACAACCTCAAATGGAGACATGCCTATTCGATTGTGAATGACTCTATTATATGCAAATTCAACTAACGACAATTGATCTTCGCATGAAGCTAGTTTCCCTTTGATACAAGAATAATTACAAAATTGTAAGAAAACAAGATAAATAGAATACACAAAGAATTGGATTAAAAAATAACCAAAAGTATATTAAACAATGGACCTTAATTGATTAACCAAAATAAGCACCTAACCTATGAGATAGACCTCAAGGGAACTGAATTTCCAAGCAACCCAAATTTCTCATACAAGGTTCAATGACAAGCCAAAACAAGCTCTCAACACTCATGTTTTCAATTAGAAGCATAAACAATATTCAAGATAATCTCATCAAATGCAATGACTGAGGTTCCTATTTATAGTCTAGGACTAAATTATTACACAAGAGGTGCAAAAGTGATATCCTTGGATTGCAAAAATATCAAAAACACCATCTTGTCAGTGTCTGATTTTGACCTGTGAATCGTACGCACTGTCTGTGACATGATCTGCGATTCGCAGGTCATGACCTTCAATTATTTAATCATCTATGGCATCTGGGAATGGGCTGCAGCTTGTATGCCCTACATGTGGCACCATCTTCAATTTGCAGATGGTGTTTTCAACACCATTTGTTGTCTTTTCACTCTCCTATACTATCATAAACACTTGGAAGCCTTGGGATTGTGCTTGAGTAAATTCAAGGATGTCTATCATCATGAATAGGACTTGTAATTTCACGAGATTGATTCCTCGTGAACAGTATTGATGGAAATCGATTTGCATCATTCTCCCTTTCTTGAGAAGAATTTGTCCTCAAATTTAAAGGGTCATCATCCTTAGTGTCACTGAGATAAATATCACAAATGTTGAATGTGTTGTGGAATTTATATTCCACAGGTAGGTCAATTTTGTATGGATTATCATTGAGCCTATCATGCACTTTGTATGGACCATCACCTCTAGGCATCAACTTTACTTTCCTCTTGTTAGGGAGTCTATCCTTGCGAAGGTGTACCAAAACCCAAACTCCCGGTTCAAGCACAAATATTTTCTGGAATTTGTTTGGCCTCTTGGCCACATATTGATTCATCTTTACAATGTGAGACTTCACCTTCTCAGGTAGATTCTTCTTGGATTCAACCCTTTTGATTCCATCTAAACTCAAAATAACATCTTGAGCCAAAAGGGTGAGATCTTTAGGGGTTAGTAGATTAAAACCATAAACAACCTCAAATGGAGACATGCCTATTCGATTGTGAATGACTCTATTATATGCAAATTCAACTAACGACAATTGATCTTCGCATGAAGCTAGTGTCCCTTCGATACAAGAATAATTACTAAATTGTAAGAAAATAAGACAAATAGAAGACACAAAGAATTGGATTAAAAAATAACCAAAAGTATATTAAACAATGGACCTTAATTGATTAACCAAAATAAGCACCTAACCTATGAGATAGACCTCAAGGGAACTGAATTTCCAAGCAACCCAAATTTCCCATACAAGGTTCAATGACAAGCCAAAACAAGCTCTCAACACTCAAGTTTTCAATTAGAAGCATAAACAATATTCAAGATAATCTCATCAAATGCAATGACTGAGGTTCCTATTTATAGTCTAGGACTAAATTATTACACAAGAGGTGCAAAAGTGATATCCTTGGATTGCAAAAATATCAAAAACACCATCTTGTCAGTGTCTGATCTTGACCTGCGAATCGCACGCACTGTCTGTGACATGATCTGCGATTCGCAGGTCATGTCCTTAAATTATTTAATCAACTAGGGCATCTGGGACTGGGCTGCAGTTTGTATGCCCTACATGTGGCACCTTCTTCAATTTGCAGATGGTGTTTTCGGCACCATTTGTTGTCTTTTCACTCTCCTATACTATCATAAACACTTGGAAGCCTCGGGATTATGCTTGAGTAAATTCAAGGATGTCTATCATCATGAATAGGACTTACAGTGCTTGAATTTCACGAGATTGATTCCTCGTGAACAGTATTGATGGAAATCGATTTGCATCATTCTCCCTTTCTTGAGAAGAATTTGTCCTCAAATTTAAAGGGTCATCATCCTTAGTGTCAATGAGATAAATATCACAAATGTTGAATGTGTTGTGGAATTTATATTCCACAGGTAGGTCAATTTTGTATGTATTATCATTGAGCCTATCATGCACTTTCAATGGACCATCACCTCTAGGCATCATCTTTACTTTCCGCTTGGTGGGAAGTCTATCCTTGCAAAATTCTACCAAAACCCAATCTCCCGGTTCAAGACCAAATATTTTTCGGCATTTGTTTGCCCTCTTGGCCACATCTTGATTCATCTTTTCAATGTGAGACTTCACCTTCTCATGTAGATTCTTCTTGGATTCAGCCCTTTTGATTCCATCTAAACTCAAAATAACATCTTGAGCCAAAAGGGTGAGATCTTTAGGGGTTAGTAGATTAAAACCATAAACAACCTCAAATGGAGACATGTCTATTCGATTGTGAATGACTCTATTATATGCAAATTCAACTAACGACAATTGATCTTCGCATGAAGCTAGTTTCCCTTTGATACAAGAATAATTACAAAATTGTAAGAAAACAAGATAAATAGAATACACAAAGAATTGGATTAAAAAATAACCAAAAGTATATTAAACAATGGACCTTAATTGATTAACCAAAATAAGCACCTAACCTATGAGATAGACCTCAAGGGAACTGAATTTCCAAGCAACCCAAATTTCCCATACAAGGTTCAATGACAAGCCAAAACAAGCTCTCAACACTCAAGTTTTCAATTAGAAGCATAAACAATATTCAAGATAATCTCATCAAATGTAATGTCTGAGGTTCCTATTTATAGTATAGGACTAAATTATTACACAAGAGGTGCAAAAGTAATATCCTTGGATTGCAAAAATATCAAAAACACCATCTTGTCAGTGTCTGATCGTGACCTGAGAATCACACGCACTGTCTGTGACATGATCTGCGATTCGCAGGTCATGTCCTTAAATTATTTAATCAACTAGGGCATCTGGGACTGGGCTGCAGTTTGTATGCCCTACATGTGGCACCTTCTTCAATTTGCAGATGGTGTTTTCGGCACCATTTGTTGTCTTTTCACTCTCCTATACTATCATAAACACTTGGAAGCCTCGGGATTATGCTTGAGTAAATTCAAGGATGTCTATCATCATGAATAGGACTTACAGTGCTTGAATTTCACGAGATTGATTCCTCGTGAACAGTATTGATGGAAATCGATTTACATCATTCTCCCTTTCTTGGGAAGAATTTGTCCTCAATTTAAAGGGTCATCATCCTTAGTGTCAATGAGATAAATATCACAAATGTTGAATGTGTTATGGAATTTATATTCCACAGGTAGGTCAATTTTATATGGATTATCATTGAGCCTATCATGCACTTTGAATGGACCATCACCTCGAGGCATCAACTTTACTTTCCTCTTGTTAGGGAGTCTATCCTTGCGAAGGTGTACCAAAACCCAAACTCCCGGTTAAAGAACAAATATTTTCCGAAATTTGTTTGGCCTCTTGGCCACATATTGATTCATCTTTACAATGTGCGACTTCACCTTCTCATGTAGATTCTTCTTGGATTCAGCCCTTTTGATTCCATCTAAACTCAAAATAACATCGTGAGCCAAAAGGGTGAGATCTTTAGGGGTTAGTAGATTAAAACCATAAACAACCTCAAATGGAGACATGTCTATTCGATTGTGAATGACTCTATTATATGCAAATTCAACTAACGACAATTGATCTTCGCATGAAGCTAGTTTCCCTTTGATACATGAATAATTACAAAATTGTAAGAAAACAAGATAAATAGAATACACAAAGAATTGGATTAAAAAATAACCAAAGGTATATTAAAAATGGACCTTAATTGATTAACCAAAATAAGCACCTAACCTATGAGATAGACCTCAAGGGAACTGAATTTCCAAGCAACCCAAATTTCACATACAAGGTTCAATGACAAGCCAAAATAAGCTCTCAACACTCATGTTTTCAATTAGAAGCATAAACAATATTCAAGATAATCTCATCAAATGCAATGACTGAGGTTCCTATTTATAGTCTAGGACTAAATTATTACACAAGAGGTGCAAAAGTGATATCCTTGGATTGCAAAAATATCAAAAACACCATCTTGTCGATGTTCGATTTTGACCTCGTGAATCGCGACGTCGCATCGGTTACATGATCTGCGATTCGCACGTCATATCCATCAATTATTTAATCATCTGTGCCCTCTGGGCATGGGCTGCAGTTCGTATGCCCCACATGTGGCACCATCTTCAATCTGCAGATGGTGTTTTCAGCACCATTTGTTGTCTTTTCACTCTCCTATACTATCATAAACACTTGGAAGCCTTGGGATTGTGCTTGAGTAAATTCAAGGATGTCTATCATCATGAATAGGACTTGTAGTGCTTGAATTTCACAAGATTGATTCCTCGTGAACAATATTGATGGAAATCGATTTGCGTCATTCTCCCTTTCTTGAGAAGAATTTGTCCTCAAATTTAAAGGGTCATCATCCTTAGTGTCAATGAGATAAATATCACAAATGTTGTATGTGTTGTGGAATTTATATTCCACAGGTAGGTCAATTTTATATGGATTATCATTGAGCCTATCATGCACTTTGAATGGACCATCACCTCGAGGCATCAACTTTACTTTCCTCTTGTTAGGGAGTCTATCCTTGCGAAGGTGTACCAAAACCCAAACTCCCGGTTCAAGAACAAATATTTTCCGGAATTTGTTTGGCCTCTTGGCCACATATTGATTATTCTTTTCAATGTGAGACTTCACCTTCTCATGTAGATTCTTCTTGGATTCAGCCCTTTTGATTCCATCTAAACTCAAAATAACATCTTGAGCCAAAAGGGTGAGATCTTTAGGGGTTAGTAGATTAAAACCATAAACAACCTCAAATGGAGACATGTCTATTCGATTGTGAATGACTCTATTATATGCAAATTCAACTAACGACAATTGATCTTCGCATGAAGCTAGTTTCCCTTTGATACAAGAATAATTAAAAAATTGTAAGAAAACAAGATAAATAGAAAACACAAAGAATTGGATTAAAAATAACCAAAAGTATATTAAATAATGGACCTTAATTGATTAACCAAAATAAGCACCTAACCTATGAGATAGACCTCAAGGGAACTGAATTTCCAAGCAACCCAAATTTCCCATACAAGGTTCAATGACAAGCCAAAACAAGCTCTCAACACTCAAGTTTTAAATTAGAAGCATAAACAATATTCAAGATAATCTCATCAAATGCAATGACTATGGTTCCTATTTATAGTCTAGGACTAAATTATTACACAAGAGGTGCAAAAGTGATATCCTTGGATTGCAAAAATATCAAAAACACCATCTTGTCAGTGTCTGATTTTGACCTGTGAATCGCTCGTACTGTCGGTTACATGATCTGCGATTCGCACGTCATATCCATCAATTATTTAATCATCTGTGCCCTCTGGGCATGGGCTGCAGTTCGTATGCCCCACATGTCGCACCATCTTCAATTTGCAGATGGTGTTTTCAGCACCATTTGTTGTCTTTTCACTCTCCTATACTATCTTAAACACTTGGAAGCCTCGGGATTGTGCTTGAGTAAATTCAAGGATGTCTATCATCATGAATAGGACTTGTAGTGCTTGAATTTCATGTGATTGATTCCTCGTGAACAGTATTGATAGAAATTGATTTGCATCATTATCCCTTTCTTGAGAAGAATTTGTCCTCAAATTTAAAGGGTCATCATCCTTAGTGTCAATGAGATAAATATTACAAATGTTGAATGTGTTATGGAATTTATATTCCACAGGTAGGTCAATTTTATATGGATTATCATTGAGCCTATCATGCACTTTGACTGGACCATCGCCTCTAGGCATCAACTTTACTTTCCTCTGGTTGGGGAGACTATCCTTGCGAAGGTGTACCAACACCCAATCTCCCGGTTCAAGCACAAATATTTTCCGGAATTTGTTTGGCCTCTTCGCCACATATTGATTATTCTTTTCAATGTGAGACTTCACCTTCTCATGTAGATTCTTCTTGGATTCAGCCCTTTTGATTCCATCTAAACTCAAAATAACATCTTGAGCCAAAATGGTGAGATCTTTAGGGGTTAGTAGATTAAAACCATAAACAACCTAAAATGGAGACATATCTATTCGATTGTGAATGACTCTATTATATGCAAATTCAACTAACGACAATTGATCTTCGCATGAAGCTAGTTTCCCTTTGATACAAGAATAATTAAAAAATTGTAAGAAAACAAGATAAATAGAAAACACAAAGAATTGGATTAAAAATAACCAAAAGTATATTAAATAATGGACCTTAATTGATTAACCAAAATAAGCACCTAACCTATGAGATAGACCTCAAGGGAACTGAATGTCCAAGCAACCCAAATTTCCCATACAAGGTTCAATGACAAGCCAAAACAAGCTCTCAACTCTCAAGTTTTAAATTAGAAGCATAAACAATATTCAAGATAATCTCATCAAATGCAATGACTATAGTTCCTATTTATAGTCTAGGACTAAATTATTACACAAGAGGTGCAAAAGTGATATCCTTGGATTGCAAAAATATCAAAAACACCATCTTGTCGATTGTTCCGATTTTGACCTGTGAATCGCATTATCGTCGGTTACATGATCTGCGATTCGCACGTCATATCCATCAATTATTTAATCATCTAGGGCATCTGGGCATGGGCTGCAGTTCGTATGCCCCACATGTGGCACCATCTTCAATTTGCAGATGGTGTTTTCAGCACCATTTGTTGTCTTTTCACTCTCCTATACTATCTTAAACACTTGGAAGCCTCGGGATTGTGCTTTAGTAAATTCAAGGATGTCTATCATCATGAATAAGACTTGTAATTTCACGAGATTGATTCCTCGTGAATAGTATTGATGGAAATCGATTTGCATCATTCTCCCTTTCTTGAGAAGAATTTGTCCTCAAATTTAAAGGGTCATCATCCTTAGTGTCAATGAGATAAATATCACAAATGTTGAATGTGTTATGGAATTTATATTCCACAGGTAGGTCAATTTTATATGGAATATCATTGAGCCTATCATGCACTTTGAATGGACCATCACCTCGAGGCATCAACTTTACTTTCCTCTTGTTAGGGAGTCTATCCTTGCGAAGGTGTACCAAAACCCAAACTCCCGGTTCAAGAACAAATATTTTCCGGAATTTGTTTGGCCTCTTGGCCACATATTGATTATTCTTTTCAATGTGAGACTTCACCTTCTCATGTAGATTCTTCTTGGATTCATCCCTTTTGATTCCATATAAACTCAAAATAACATCTTGAGCCAAAATGGTGAGATCTTTAGGGGTTAGTAGATTAAAACCATAAACAACCTAAAATGGAGACATGTCTATTCGATTGTGAATGACTCTATTATATGCAAATTCAACTAACGACAATTGATTTTCGCATGAAGCTAGTTTCCCTTTGATACAAGAATAATTAAAAAATTGTAAGAAAACAAGATAAATAGAAAACACAAAGAATTGGATTAAAAAATAACCAAAAGTATATTAAATAATGGACCTTAATTGATTAACCAAAATAAGCACCTAACCTATGAGATAGACCTCAAGGGAACTGAATTTCCAAGCAACCCAAATTTACCATACAAGGTTCAATGACAAGCCAAAACAAGCTCTCAACACTCAAGTTTTAAATTAGAAGCATAAACAATATTCAAGATAATCTCATCAAATGCAATGACTATGGTTCCTATTTATAGTCTAGGACTAAATTATTACACAAGAGGTGCAAAAGTGATATCCTTGGATTGCAAAAATATCAAAAACACCATCTTGTCGATTGTCGATTTTGACACCGTGAATCGACGCATCGTGGTTACATGATCTGCGATTCGCAGGTCATGTCCTTAAATTATTTAATCATCTAGGGCATCTGGGATTGGGCTGCAGTTTGTATGCCCTACATGTGGCACCATCTTCAATTTGCAGATGGTGTTTTCAGCACCATTTGTTGTCTTTTCACTCTCCTATACTATCTTAAACACTTGGAAGCCTCGGGATTGTGCTTGAGTAAATTCAAGGATGTCTATCATCATGAATAGGACTTGTAATTTAACGAGATTGATTCCTCGTGAACAGTATTTATGGAAATCGATTTGCATCATTCTCCCTTTCTTGAGAAGAATTTGTCCTCAAATTTAAAGGGTCATCATCCTTAGTGTCAATGAGATAAATATCACAAATGTTGAATGTGTTATGGAATTTATATTCCACAGGTAGGTCAATTTTATATGGAATATCATTGAGCCTATCATGCACTTTGAATGGACCATCACCTCGAGGCATCAACTTTACTTTCCTCTTGTTAGGGAGTCTATCCTTGCGAAGGTGTACCAAAACCCAAACTCCCGGTTCAAGAACAAATATTTTCCGGAATTTGTTTGGCCTCTTGGCCACATATTGATTATTCTTTTCAATGTGAGACTTCACCTTCTCATGTAGATTCTTCTTGGATTCAGCCCTTTTGATTCCATCTAAACTCAAAATAACATCTTGAGCCAAAATGGTGAGATCTTTAGGGGTTAGTAGATTAAAACCATAAACAACCTAAAATGGAGACATGTCTATTCGATTGTGAATGACTCTATTATATGCAAATTCAACTAACGACAATTGATTTTCGCATGAAGCTAGTTTCCCTTTGATACAAGAATAATTAAAAAATTGTAAGAAAACAAGATAAATAGCTAACACAAAGAATTGGATTAAAAAATAACCAAAAGTATATTAAATAATGGACCTTAATTGATTAACCAAAATAAGCACCTAACCTATGAGATAGACCTCAAGGGAACTGAATTTCCAAGCAACCCAAATTTACCATACAAGGTTCAATGACAACCCAAAACAAGCTCTCAACACTCAAGTTTTAAATTAGAAGCATAAACAATATTCAAGATAATCTCATCAAATGCAATGACTATGGTTCCTATTTATAGTCTAGGACTAAATTATTACACAAGAGGTGCAAAAGTGATATCCTTGGATTGCAAAAATATCAAAAACACCATCTTGTCAGTGTCTGATCTTGACCTGTGAATCGTACGTACTGTCGGTTACATGATCTATGATTCGCACGTCATGTCCATCAATTATTTAATCATCTGTGCCCTCTGGGCATGGGCTGCAGTTCGTATGCCCCACATGTGGCACCATCTTCAATTTGCAGATGGTGTTTTCAGCACCATTTGTTGTCTTTTCACTCTCCTATACTATCTTAAACACTTGGAAGCCTCGGGATTGTGCTTGAGTAAATTCAAGGATGTCTATCATCATGAATAGGACTTGTAATTTAACGAGATTGATTCCTCGTGAACAGTATTTATGGAAATCGATTTGCATCATTCTCCCTTTCTTGAGAAGAATTTGTCCTCAAATTTAAAGGGTCATCATCCTTAGTGTCAATGAGATAAATATCACAAATGTTGAATGTGTTATGGAATTTATATTCCACAGGTAGGTCAATTTTATATGGAATATCATTGAGCCTATCATGCACTTTGAATGGACCATCACCTCGAGGCATCAACTTTACTTTCCTCTTGTTAGGGAGTCTATCCTTGCGAAGGTGTACCAAAACCCAAACTCCCGGTTCAAGAACAAATATTTTCTGGAATTTGTTTGGCCTCTTGGCCACATATTGATTATTCTTTCAATGTGAGACTTCACCTTCTCATGTAGATTCTTCTTGGATTCAGCCCTTTTGATTCCATATAAACTCAAAATAACATCTTGAGCCAAAAGGGTGAGATCTTTAGGGGTTAGTAGATTAAAACCATAAACAACCTAAAATGTAGACATATCTATTCGATTGTGAATGACTCTATTATATGCAAATTCAACTAACGACAATTGATCTTCGCATGAAGCTAGTTTCCCTTTGATACAAGAATAATTAAAAAATTGTAAGAAAACAAGATAAATAGAAAACACAAAGAATTGGATTAAAAATAACCAAAAGTATATTAAATAATGGACCTTAATTGATTAACCAAAATAAGCACCTAACCTATGAGATAGACCTCAAGGGAACTGAATTTCCAAGCAACCCAAATTTCCCATACAAGGTTCAATGACAAGCCAAAACAAGCTCTCAACACTCAAGTTTTAAATTAGAAGCATAAACAATATTCAAGATAATCTCATCAAATGCAATGACTATAGTTCCTATTTATAGTCTAGGACTAAATTATTACACAAGAGGTGCAAAAGTGATATCCTTGGATTGCAAAAATATCAAAAACACCATCTTGTCAGTGTCTGATTTTGACCTGTGAATCGCACGTACTGTCGGTTACATGATCTGCGATTCGCACGTCATATCCATCAATTATTTAATCATCTGTGCCCTCTGGGCATGGGCTGCAGTTCGTATGCCCCACATGTGGCACCATCTTCAATTTGCAGATGGTGTTTTCAGCACCATTTGTTGTCTTTTCACTCTCCTATACTATCTTAAACACTTGGAAGCCTCGGGATTGTGCTTGAGTAAATTCAAGGATGTCTATCATCATGAATAGGACTTGTAATTTAACGAGATTGATTCCTCGTGAACAGTATTTATGGAAATCGATTTGCATCATTCTCCCTTTCTTGAGAAGAATTTGTCCTCAAATTTAAAGGGTCATCATCCTTAGTGTCAATGAGATAAATATCACAAATGTTGAATGTGTTATGGAATTTATATTCCACAGGTAGGTCAATTTTATATGGAATATCATTGAGCCTATCATGCACTTTGAATGGACCATCACCTCGAGGCATCAACTTTACTTTCCTCTTGTTAGGGAGTCTATCCTTGCGAAGGTGTACCAAAACCCAAACTCCCGGTTCAAGAACAAATATTTTCCGGAATTTGTTTGGCCTCTTGGCCACATATTGATTATTCTTTTCAATGTGAGACTTCACCTTCTCATGTAGATTCTTCTTGGATTCAGCCCTTTTGATTCCATCTAAACTCAAAATAACATCTTGAGCCAAAATGGTGAGATCTTTAGGGGTTAGTAGATTAAAACCATAAACAACCTAAAATGGAGACATGTCTATTCGATTGTGAATGACTCTATTATATGCAAATTCAACTAACGACAATTGATCTTCGCATGAAGCTAGTTTCCTTTTGATACAAGAATAATTAAAAAATTGTAAGAAAACAAGATAAATAGAAAACACAAAGAATTGGATTAAAAATAACCAAAAGTATATTAAATAATGGACCTTAATTGATTAACCAAAATAAGCACCTAACCTATGAGATAGACCTCAAGGGAACTGAATTTCCAAGCAACCCAAATTTACCATACAAGGTTCAATGACAAGCCAAAACAAGCTCTCAACACTCAAGTTTTAAATTAGAAGCATAAACAATATTCAAGATAATCTCATCAAATGCAATGACTATGGTTCCTATTTATAGTCTAGGACTAAATTATTACACAAGAGGTGCAAAAGTGATATCCTTGGATTGCAAAAATATCAAAAACACCATCTTGTCAGTGTCTGATTTTGACCTGTGAATCGCTCGTACTGTCGGTTACATGATCTGCGATTCGCACGTCATATCCATCAATTATTTAATCATCTCAGCCCTCTGGGCATGGGCTGCAGTTCGTATGCCCCACATGTGGCACCATCTTCAATTTGCAGATGGTGTTTTCAGCACCATTTGTTGTCTTTTCACTCTCCTATACTATCTTAAACACTTGGAAGCCTCGGGATTGTGCTTGAGTAAATTCAAGGATGTCTATCATCATGAATAGGACTTGTAATTTAACGAGATTGATTCCTCGTGAACAGTATTGATGGAAATCGATTTGCATCATTCTCCCTTTCTTGAGAAGAATTTGTCCTCAAATTTAAAGGGTCATCATCCTTAGTGTCAATGAGATAAATATCACAAATGTTGAATGTGTTGTGGAATTTATATTCCACAGGTAGGTCAATTTTATATGGATTATCATTGAGCCTATCATGCACTTTGAATGGACCATCACCTCGAGGCATCAACTTTACTTTCCTCTTGTTAGGGAGTCTATCCTTGCGAAGGTGTACCAAAACCCAAACTCCCGGTTCAAGAACAAATATTTTCCGGAATTTGTTTGGCCTCTTGGCCACATATTGATTATTCTTTTCAATGTGAGACTTCACCTTCTCATGTAGATTCTTCTTGGATTCAGCCCTTTTGATTCCATCTAAACTCAAAATAACATCTTGAGCCAAAATGGTGAGATCTTTAGGGGTTAGTAGATTAAAACCATAAACAACCTAAAATGGAGACATGTCTATTCGATTGTGAATGGCTCTATTATATGCAAATTCAACTAACGACAATTGATCTTCGCATGAAGCTAGTTTCCCTTTGATACAAGAATAATTAAAAAATTGTAAGAAAACAAGATAAATAGAAAACACAAAGAATTGGATTAAAAAATAACCAAAAGTATATTAAATAATGGACCTTAATTGATTAACCAAAATAAGCACCTTACCTATGAGATAGACCTCAAGGGAACTGAATTTACAAGCATCCCAAATTTCACATACAAGGTTCAATGACAAGCCAAAACAAGCTCTCAACACTCAAGTTTTAAATTAGAAGCATAAACAATATTCAAGATAATCTCATCAAATGCAATGACTATAGTTCCTATTTATAGTCTAGGACTAAATTATTACACAAGAGGTGCAAAAGTCATATCCTTGGATTGCAAAAATATCAAAAACACCATCTTGTCGATTACGATTTTGACCTGTGAATCGCACGCTTGTCGTTACATGATCTGCGATTCGCACGTCATATCCATCAATTATTTAATCATCTAGGGCCTCTGGCATTGGGCTGCAGTTTGTATGCCCTACATGTGGCACCATCTTCAATTTGCAGATGGTGTTTTCAGCACCATTTGTTGTCTTTTCACTCTCCTATACTATCTTAAACACTTGGAAGCCTCGGGATTGTGCTTGAGTAAATTCAAGGATGTCTATCATCATGAATAGGACTTGTAATTTAACGAGATTGATTCCTCGTGAACAGTATTTATGGAAATCGATTTGCATCATTCTCCCTTTCTTGAGAAGAATTTGTCCTCAAATTTAAAGGGTCATCATCCTTAGTGTCAATGAGATAAATATCACAAATGTTGAATGTGTTATGGAATTTATATTCCACAGGTAGGTCAATTTTATATGGATTATCATTGAGCCTATCATGCACTTTGAATGGACCATCACCTCGAGGCATCAACTTTACTTTCCTCTTGTTAGGGAGTCTATCCTTGCGAAGGTGTACCAAAACCCAAACTCCCGGTTCAAGAACAAATATTTTCCGGAATTTGTTTGGCCTCTTGGCCACATATTGATTATTCTTTTCAATGTGAGACTTCACCTTCTCATGTAGATTCTTCTTGGATTCAGCCCTTTTGATTCCATCTAAACTCAAAATAACATCTTGAGCCAAAATGGTGAGATCTTTAGGGGTTAGTAGATTAAAACCATAAACAACCTAAAATGGAGACATGTCTATTCGATTGTGAATGACTCTATTATATGCAAATTCAACTAACGACAATTGATCTTCGCATGAAGCTAGTTTCCCTTTGATACAAGAATAATTAAAAAATTGTAAGAAAACAAGATAAATAGAAAACACAAAGAATTGGATTAAAAATAACCAAAAGTATATTAAATAATGGACCTTAATTGATTAACCAAAATAAGCACCTAACCTATGAGATAGACCTCAAGGGAACTGAATTTCCAAGCAACCCAAATTTCCCATACAAGGTTCAATGACAAGCCAAAACAAGCTCTCAACACTCAAGTTTTAAATTAGAAGCATAAACAATATTCAAGATAATCTCATCAAATGCAATGACTGAGGTTCCTATTTATAGTCTAGGACTAAATTATTACACAAGAGGTGCAAAAGTGATATCCTTGGATTGCAAAAATATCAAAAACACCATCTTGTCAGTGTCTGATTTTGACCTGTGAATCGCACGTACTGTCGGTTACATGATCTGCGATTCGCACGTCATATCCATCAATTATTTAATCATCTGTGCCCTCTGGGCATGGGCTGCAGTTCGTATGCCCCACATGTGGCACCATCTTCAATTTGCAGATGGTGTTTTCAGCACCATTTGTTGTCTTTTCACTCTCCTATACTATCTTAAACACTTGGAAGCCTCGGGATTGTGCTTGAGTAAATTCAAGGATGTCTATCATCATGAATAGGACTTGTAATTTAACGAGATTGATTCCTCGTGAACAGTATTTATGGAAATCGATTTGCATCATTCTCCCTTTCTTGAGAAGAATTTGTCCTCAAATTTAAAGGGTCATCATCCTTAGTGTCAATGAGATAAATATCACAAATGTTGAATGTGTTATGGAATTTATATTCCACAGGTAGGTCAATTTTATATGGAATATCATTGAGCCTATCATGCACTTTGAATGGACCATCACCTCGAGGCATCAACTTTACTTTCCTCTTGTTAGGGAGTCTATCCTTGCGAAGGTGTACCAAAACCCAAACTCCCGGTTCAAGAACAAATATTTTCTGGAATTTGTTTGGCCTCTTGGCCACATATTGATTATTCTTTCAATGTGAGACTTTACCTTCTCATGTAGATTCTTCTTGGATTCATCCCTTTTGATTCCATATAAACTCAAAATAACATCTTGAGCCAAAATGGTGAGATCTTTAGGGGTTAGTAGATTAAAACCATAAACAACCTAAAATGGAGACATGTCTATTCGATTGTGAATGACTCTATTATATGCAAATTCAACTAACGACAATTGATTTTCGCATGAAGCTAGTTTCCCTTTGATACAAGAATAATTAAAAAATTGTAAGAAAACAAGATAAATAGAAAACACAAAGAATTTGATTAAAAAATAACCAAAAGTATATTAAATAATGGACCTTAATTGATTAACCAAAATAAGCACCTAACCTATGAGATAGACCTCAAGGGAACTGAATTTCCAAGCAACCCAAATTTCCCATACAAGGTTCAATGACAAGCCAAAACAAGCTCTCAACACTCAAGTTTTAAATTAGAAGCATAAACAATATTCAAGATAATCTCATCAAATGCAATGACTAAGGTTCCTATTTATAGTCTAGGACTAAATTATTACACAAGAGGTGCAAAAGTGATATCCTTGGATTGCAAAAATATCAAAAACACCATCTTGTCAGTGTCTGATTTTGACCTGTGAATCGCACGTACTGTCGGTTACATGATCTGCGATTCGCACGTCATATCCATCAATTATTTAATCATCTGTGCCCTCTGGGCATGGGCTGCAGTTCGTATGCCCCACATGTGGCACCATCTTCAATTTGCAGATGGTGTTTTCAGCACCATTTGTTGTCTTTTCACTCTCCTATACTATCTTAAACACTTGGAAGCCTCGGGATTGTGCTTTAGTAAATTCAAGGATGTCTATCATCATGAATAAGACTTGTAATTTCACGAGATTGATTCCTCGTGAATAGTATTGATGGAAATCGATTTGCATCATTCTCCCTTTCTTGAGAAGAATTTGTCCTCAAATTTAAAGGGTCATCATCCTTAGTGTCAATGAGATAAATATCACAAATGTTGAATGTGTTGTGGAATTTATATTCCACAGGTAGGTCAATTTTATATGGATTATCATTGAGCCTATCATGCACTTTGAATGGACCATCACCTCGAGGCATCAACTTTACTTTCCTCTTGTTAGGGAGTCTATCCTTGCGAAGGTGTACCAAAACCCAAACTCCTGGTTCAAGAACAAATATTTTACGGAATTTGTTTGGCCTCTTGGCCACATATTGATTATTCTTTTCAATGTGAGACTTCACCTTCTCATGTAGATTCTTCTTGGATTCAGCCCTTTTGATTCCATCTAAACTCAAAATAACATCTTGAGCCAAAAGGGTGAGATCTTTAGGGGTTAGTAGATTAAAACCATAAACAACCTAAAATGGAGACATGTCTATTCGATTGTGAATGACTCTATTATATGCAAATTCAACTAACGACAATTGATCTTCGCATGAAGCTAGTTTCCCTTTGATACAAGAATAATTAAAAAATTGTAAGAAAACAAGATAAATAGAAAACACAAAGAATTGGATTAAAAATAACCAAAAGTATATTAAATAATGGACCTTAATTGATTAACCAAAATAAGCACCTAACCTATGAGATAAACCTCAAGGGAACTGAATTTCCAAGCAACCCAAATTTCCCATACAAGGTTCAATGACAAGCCAAAACAAGCTCTCAACACTCAAGTTTTAAATTAGAAGCATAAACATTATTCAAGATAATCTCATCAAATGCAATGACTGAGGTTCCTATTAATAGTCTAGGACTAAATTATTACTCAAGAGGTGCAAAAGTGATATCCTTGGATTGCAAAAATATCAAAAACACCATCTCGTCAGTGTCTGATCTTGACCTGTGAATCGCCTTATCGCCTGTGACATGATCTGCGATTCGCAGGTCATGTCCTTAAATTATTTAATCAACTAGGGCATCTGGGACTGGGCTGCAGTTTGTATGCCCTACATGTGGCACCTTCTTCAATTTGCAGATGGTGTTTTCGGCACCATTTGTTGTCTTTTCACTCTCCTATACTATCATAAACACTTGGAAGCCTCGGGATTATGCTTGAGTAAATTCAAGGATGTCTATCATCATGAATAGGACTTACAGTGCTTGAATTTCACGAGATTGATTCCTCGTGAACAGTATTGATGGAAATCGATTTGCATCATTCTCCCTTTCTTGAGAAGAATTTATCCTCAAATTTAAAGGGTCATCATCCTTAGTGTCAATGAGATAAATATCACAAATATTGAATGTGGTGTGGAATTTATATTCCACAGGTAGGTCAATTTTGTATGGATTATCATTGAGCCTATGATGCACTTTGTATGGACCATCACCTCTAGGCATCAACTTTACTTTCCTCTTGTTAGAGAGTCTATCCTTGCGAAGGTGTACCAAAACCCAAACTCCCGGTTCAAGCACAAATATTTTCTGGAATTTGTTTGGCCTCTTGGCCACATATTGATTCTTCTTTTAAATGTGAGACTTCACCTTCTCATGTAGATTCTTCTTGGATTCAGCCCTTTTGATTCCATCTAAACTCAAAATAACATCTTGAGCCAAAAGGGTGAGATCTTTAGGGGTTAGTAGATTAAAACCATAAACAACCTCAAATGGAGACATGCCTATTCGATTGTGAATGACTCTATTATATGCAAATTCAACTAACGACAATTGATCTTCGCATGAAGCTAGTTTCCCTTTGATACAAGAATAATTACAAAATTGTAAGAAAACAAGATAAATAGAATACACAAAGAATTGGATTAAAAAATAACCAAAAGTATATTAAACAATGGACCTTAATTGATTAACCAAAATAAGCACCTAACCTATGAGATAGACCTCAAGGGAACTGAATTTCCAAGCAACCCAAATTTCCCATACAAGGTTCAATGACAAGCCAAAACAAGCTCTCAA
>CM056490.1:23881451-24218951 GCA_029783415.1 Anisodus acutangulus | reverse complement strand
TTGACCTGCTCCTTTAGTTTAGGGCTATAGAGTTTACTTGCTTCTCACTAACGGCAGAATCATGAGCTTCATCACTCGACTCTAAACCAAATGAAAAACACTCGGCTATAGGATGACAATCCTTCACTCCGGAAGGGTAGGTTCCATACCGACAAGACCTCCTATCCCAGAATCCGCTCATTTCACACCAACTAACGCGGAACTTAATCACCAATGTAGAGTTGTATAAATCCCTAATATAACTGAACGAAGTGGAAAACCTGCAATACGAGAGAAAAAACCTTCTGTGTGTAAGAAGAAAAGCAACATCGAGTTAGGTAGGATGTAGATCGAGTGTAATAAGCTACAAGAGTGATTATTTCGCTTTGGAAGGAAAAAAACATGTCAAATAAGGTCCTCACTCAACTCTCAGGCTGTCTGGGAATAGCTCCACCAGACATAGATGAAAGGAGTGTAGGATTGGTAAGCTTTGCCGGAAAGAAGCTATTCGACTAATTCAGGAGGCTACTACTAGCGAAGCCCGCTTGCTTCGGAGTTTGCTATTGCGTGAAACGGAAAGGGACAGCGGAAGACCACACCAGACAGGGAAAACGAGGATTAGATATTTCATCAACGACCACTTGAGCGCTATTCGCTTATCTGTTGAAAAGTACCATCCAGACAGTAAACCTTTAGGGCATATGACTAGTAAGGTAAATCAACCTATCGTATCGATGAGATGCAACAAGAATAAAATTCACAGACTATGAAAAAATAATTTCTTCTCATTTACGTTTGTCTAAATCATGGGCGATTGAAAAGAGTTCTTCCGATCCGATCATTGCGTAAGCCGAGAGTTCAATAGATGAGGAGCCGGATGACATTTTTAGTCAATACCAAAAGCGTAAATGAGTTAGGAGCGAAGAGTGAAGACCAGGAAATTTCCTTCAACATAGAGTAAGGGCAAAGGAAAGTCTTCCGATCTTTGATCCCCCGATTCAGGAGCGATTGAAGCGAATACAATAAAATAATGCAAGGAAGGGTTCCCCGCATATCGACTGCTTCCAAAATAAGGTCATCGACCAGTAATTCAACTTGTAGAAGACTCCCTCCCTATACCTAGAGGAGTTGGCACTACTAAGGAGAGCAGAAAGTAGCTACCGGCCATCAAAAGATCCACGACTTTAAGATCCGCATGCAAGGGAAGATCCGCTTATTCTTTGAGATGACAAAGCTCCCCACTAGACGCAAATTGCCGAATCAACACCATGCAGTATAGGAGTGCTTTCTCTGATCGACGTTCCCCAGACCAGAACTGAAAGGACATACTAGCCCCTGAATGATTCTCGGGCATTCTTTCATGTCGGGAGGAGGTACCGGTTGGAGGAGAAGATAAGGACAGCTTTCTTTCTTCCATTCCACTCTTGCTCCAATCCCAATAGGATAAATAGAGCTAGCACTTGCTATAAGGGCTTCTGACTATAGGCGCTGGAGTCAGCCTGTCTGAGTATGTAAACTATGTGGTGGATACGATAACAAATAAGCCTTCTACATCAGCCAATTCTTCTTCCATGAGGGACTTCAATGAAGCAACATTTTTGGATTTCCCGTTCATCGTATCGACCGACCCAGACCCCGTACCTGTCCCCGATGAAAGTCAGGATGAAACCAACTTTTATTCAAAACCAACTCACTCTAAGGAAAGGAGAGCTTTGCGAAAGTTTCAAAAGGAATTGAGTGAGCTTTCGCCTAAGAGAAGAGTTTAATAAAGCGGAGAGGGATTTTTCGACAACAAAAAATATTTTCTCCCCAACTGAGGTGATAGACCACCTTATGGCCGATGTGATTACCAGCCAAAGGGCAAAAAGATGGGGTTGAATGCGACTCTACCAATAACAATCTCCTCTGGAGCAAGGAAAAACAACTCTGCCTGGTATCGGTAACGATTAACATATTCTTTTTTTTAGAGAGGGAAACCCTTACTTAAGAACAGAGAGTGGCCGAGCAAAAAAACAAGGCAAGGGATAAAGGAGAAGTACCCGGCCCGATAAAGAAGGGTCTCCCATTAACAGGTTTTTTCTTAGTAAGCTAGCTTTGGTTGCTAAGCAAGTCAGGTTCTCTTTCACTCCTGGAATGAGCCTTTGGCGACTCTCTCTCAACACAAAGAAAGAAGAGATGAAAGGATCTTCAAGTAGCACTGACTAAGGTTTGAAAAGATTCCCGGGGGTACTACAGCTTGCGTGGAAGGCTAGGGTGGTTTTTAGAAAGCGCGAAGACAGAAGACGTCTTAGGGAACCAATTTATATCGCTTTCCTCCTCTAGTGGTCATTCATTCTTTTGATGACTCACAGTCGAAAGAGTTGGTTGGCAGTTCAAATCTCAGAGGGAGTTGAAGAGAGGCCTTTCAGTTCGTTCAAAGGCACTAGGGACGAGCCATTACAGACGGTCTGATGCTTCTGGAGTTCGCTCATATCGAATTGTCCAAAAGCTCATCAACCTGTCCGAGGGATGATGAAGGCGATGCCACAATTGAGGGAACTGCCCTCTTACTCTTTTTTAGATAAGAATGCGAAAGACCCTGACCCTGCCAACCAAGCCCACTCAGATAGACTAAGTAGACTAAAAAAAGTGCACAAGAAAGACTAAGGAAACAAAACCTTTTCTCGATAACGTTGGGCCAAGTAGCGACACTTCACCCAGTTTTGATCATCACGTCAACTTGCTTTATTCAACAAAGTGATCAGGCTTCTTAGCCATCGGGGACCGGCCTCGTGAACGCATTCGCTAAAGGCACTACTGGCCGGCATTCTCAATCTTCAATCTAACTTCAGAAATAGAATAAGCCCACTTGACGAGATTAGATCTAATTCTCTTTCGAACATTTTTGGATTGACAGGAAGCTTTCTTGTTGTGTGATTCTCGCTTCCACTCGCCAGAAATTCTATGTGTCGATCTATACCTGATCTACCGCTATTTTACTTTGCACGTTCTGGATAGGCGCGTATCCTCATAGAGCGAGGGGCAGAAAAGATCAATGAAAGACTAGAGCGCGAGCTAGCTGATCTACTGACAAGTCCTTGATTTCTTATCCACGAAGGCAGACTTGGACTCATTGAAGAAATCACTTGAGGTGAAGACCAATGAGCGATTGCGACAACTACGGACCCCTTAACTAGGTTTTTTACTAATACTAACTAATAGGCTTTCAAAAGCTTTTCCACACAAAGAGGGGAGGAAGTGCTTGCTGCCAACTTGCCAAACGAGCGGAGGAAAGAAGGATTTTTTTCCATTAGCCGAGGAAAGAAGTAGCAAAGGAATATCGCTATCGTAGGAAAAAAAGAAAAACGTAGGATTGATCGAAGGGAAGGCCAAATCCGGCTAAAAAGAAAAAGAAGAGATCAAGGAGAGGGAGCTAGACGAGCACTTGCAAGAGAGCGAGCGGCAGATCTAAAACTGCTATAGTAAAGTAGAACGAAAGTACCTCCCAAAGGTTCTACCTTTTCTTGTGCGTTCGGGAATGGGAATAAATAGAAAGTTTCTAAATGTATAGAAGACTCTCGATTGATTGGTTGTAATGTTCACGAGGTTGTATATAATCCAATGTTCAGTGATATGACTTTCCTATTGACTGAATTGTTTGAATTAGTTGAAGGTGCGGAGTCTTCTTCTTTTGATTTGAGATGAATTCATTTTACTACTGAAAGTACTTTTGATAGGGAATAGGAAAAAGCCTTGCCTTATTCAAGAGTACCAGGAAGGAGAAGAATAAGCATTACCTCTGTTGAAGGAAGAAGCCCCTCCATTTGCTTATTTATTCTTCCTGGTCTTCGGGTCTCATCTGAACGGCTCGCTGTCTATTTAGTTACATTTTTGGTTTTGATTCCAGAACAGAACTAGAGATCCTGGCCCCCTCCCTTGAAAGATCCTGGTGCTGCGACTATCACCGATAAGTTGCGTTGGATCAACATCGGGATTAAAATCAACTGCAAAAGCAACTAAGTCAACGCCTATTTGTTGTGTATCTACTGGCCCGGACGCTTGAATCTATTCCACCACAAACAACTGAATATACTACTGCAGGATATGTAGCTGCTTTTGTTGTTATTGCTCTCACCTCTCACTATGCCACCTCAGCAGCTGGGACTCCCTAACCTTTTCTATCTATCTTTATAAGTAGGGTGAGTGAGTCCGTTCCTTTCCCGTGAAGGTTTTGGGATATGTGACCAGATGCTTCCTCCAGATCTAATATCTCTATCAACTAAATTCTCTTTTCTTCACCGGATCGATACTAACTTACCTACTCCTGCTCCTACCGGATCCAAGAGGGCCGATGCCCGATTCCCCGACCCATTACTCATTCTTTCCCGACTCGATAGGGATTGTAATCTCGAGAGAGGGAGCAACAATTGACCTCTGACAATAGGTAGATGGGGTCGGCATAGATGGATACAGTGAAATCAATCCTTATTCCGCACTCCCTCTTACCGGCCTGAAACATAAATAAATCATGAATTCTTCAGAGCGGGCCGGCAGGCCAAGCGTACGGGGATCGTCGAAAAAGTGCCACAACGCGCCGCAGCCACTACTTTGACTCCTTTTATGCAATTATGAACTCCACAGAACTTTATCAATTCCAACGTAACTTATCCTTTTGGAGCTGACGTAACAAACTACGCGAGCCTCCCAACGAAGCCAACATATATCCGATCCGAATAAAAAAAAGAAAAGGAAGTTTGATTATTGTGGTATACCAGCCACCTGTTCTGGGACTTCCAGTTCCAATCGAAGCATATAGATCCGTAAATAGATTTGTATGTATAGCCACTTCAGTCGTGCTCGTCCTTTCTCGAAAGTATATTTTTTCTAGGAACATGGTTAACCAGAAATTATTATGTTCGCGATTATTTATCCACCGATGGAAAAAATGCTCCAGTTTTCCATTCTCATATGAGGCCGGAAAGTGGATTGGCAACAGGTCGGCACAAAGTGATTCATCATGCTCAAACATGAGCTGATCGCTCATTAGGGATGGTTTATAGATCATCAAATTCCCACAAATGGAATGAAAAGTGGGTCCATGTAAATGATCAAGACCTCGCAAACAACAACGCTCCTTTACCATACGGAGTTCGGAACCCAAAGGCAATCGTTGAGTGAACTGTATCTTTTTTGTGTTAGTTGACCTAAGCCGCACCCTTACTGTTGGGGTGGGGCTCGGCCTCTGAACTATACGTGGGATGAGTTTTTGCCTCATACAGCTCGGGTCAAAGACCGGGGGAAGTTTAGAAGAGATGGATAAACCTAGCAGTTGCCGATCGGGGCGGGGATAAGCTTGCTTCTTCACAAGCCTATCCCCAAAAAAACGCTGACCCTGTAGCGCTTCGCGTTCTTTCTATTCCATCCCATTCCATTCCGGGATAGGCGGCTAATACTTAAATAATAAGTGAAGTAGTCGTCGTCTGACCAATCGGCTCGGACACCACCGCCTGCGTTCGCCCATTTTGTCTCGCCCTAAATGGAATGGCTCTCTTAGTTATCTTTGCGCCCGACCCGAGTCCCCACGCACGCTTTTCTCCGCCAGTAACCCAATAAGTTGGCAAAGCCAACACAAGATTAGGTCGTTCCTTCATTCTATGCCGACCCGGCCTGGTCGGCTACTTGGGAAGCCCATTCCCACGGCGTTCACGGCCGGCCGCCTGGCTCGCCACGGTAGTGGGAATTCTCCGCTTCCTGGTCAAAGACTTGGTTGGATGCGGGATCTACTCTACGAGGAGCGATGCACGTAGATGATATCATCACGACCCTCTTTCGCACCGCTAGGGATGCTTAATACCACTTCGCCAACCGGGCGTTACCGCGCTGTGTCTCTCGGTGGTCAAGACTGGTGTTTCCGAGTAGCGAGGCTTACACATATTCGCATTAGTTCATCCAAAGTTCCTTACCCTTATGCACGAATTATTGAATAAGCCATCTTCCTATCAAGGTTAAGGAGTCAACTGAGCATCTCAGCGGCGGGATTGAATACCCGGATCGAATCAGAGTTCATGCCGCTCGCCCTGAACAAATAAGAGGCATGGGCCACAGGTCGCACATAAGCCGCCGGGTCGCACGACAGAAGAACACCCAACATAAAGATGCACACTCCTCCATGTGAAATATTCATTTTCATAGGAGCTTTTTGATAGTAGTCGTGACCAACAACCATCAGCTCTCGGCTTGTTGGTAAGGTGAGAGCTTCAAGCTTGATTTCAGGTGGCGCACCCTTCACACAAGCACCGCCCGACGAAGGGGGGGACGGGGAAAGCTACAGGCCCAAAACCTTCAACCCTTCTTTCTAAATGGGGGTGCCCGAGGCACCTCATATTCTTATTTCGTCGTTGCTCATTCTTGTTAGGCTGAAGTGTTTGGCCTTTCCTTCTCCGCGGCTTCGCTGACCTATCGCGTGGTAAAAAGAAGAAAGTACGAAAGAATAGTAAATGGAGCACACCGCAGAAAGATTCTAAATATGAGAAGTCCCCCTTGGATTCGAGAAGAAGGAAATGAAGAAGGGGAACGAAATGAAATAAAGCGTTTCTAGCTCTAGTTTCGGATGAGCTTCTCCCATTTATGTCTGGTAATCGAATAGGGCGGCTTGCTCTGACCAAGACTCCACTTTTTGCTCCGTCCGCGGAGCGTTTGAATTTCCTAGAATGTAGATAGACCAAAAGAGGGAATGAAGGGATAGGAATAGGAATTATAGTACCATTGGAAAAAAGGGCACCTGTGGGAACATCTTTACTAACGAACCATTTCAATAGTACGAGTGCTGCCGTGCCATGAGGCACGACCATGGAAGTAATGAAAAAGAAAAGGTTATGTAGTTGGACCATCTGTTCTATCCGTTCGAGTTTTGCTTCTCTAGAGAAGATGAGAGGCTCAAAATGAAAGTGTTCGCAACACATACCGAAAGGGTACTAATTAAGCCGACCATTAATGACTAGTTAAAACACCAAGAGTGGTCTGATCCCCTATTTGATCAGACCGCTCTGAGAAAGAGAAAAAGCAAACTCTCATAGTTCGGAGCCCAGCTCCAACAACCTATTCGTAAGTGAGGTGAGGTACTTCTTTTGGAATTGGAGGTTGCCCTTTTTTTGGTTGAAGTAGCCACGACTTTGGTCGTAGTCAGTTTAAACCCATAAACCCAGTCCACTTGCAGCCATGTTGATCAAAATGACTAAGTTTAATGACTTGACCAGTCACTAGCCCTCATATTATAAGATTCTCTCACCCTATGGTCGACATTCCATTCCCCTTAGTCGTAGGTGCTAGTTCTATTTTGATTTGAATGGGCCGGGGCTCCCGAGGTACATATAGCCGGCCCTTCGGGTGTCTCGGTGATACAAACAAAGAAAATACGATGGTTTTTAACATACCCTTGAACAAAAAGTCAATCCTTACCAAAGGAGGAAATATAATTGAAAAATTGACCTTCTTTTTTCCTTTCCTCCGACAATCAAGCCGCACTTCCTTCTAACAAGTGGCTGAGAGTTAGCAAGCAAAGTTGGCCTCTTGGCAGGAGGTTCACTGTCCCCCTCCTTTCCGATCCGGCCGCAGTACGACACTTGAACTCGAAGCTACGATCAGATCCGATTGGATCTGGTCCTATCCGACCCAACCCCGGAACTTAGAACGGCCGGCCTGATTGGACGGTAGAACGGGGAGAGGGGGAGTCGTGCCCATTCTCTATCCTGGCATGAGCAGGAACATAAAAAAAAAGGAAAAGGGAATACATGTACATGATGTAATGATATATTCAAAAATACGTGATCCGATTTGATAGGCTACCCGCAGAAAGGAAATAGTTTACCGACCGCATAACAATTCATTCTTGTGTGTAGCGCGTGGGCCCATGTCTCCCGAATGATCATAGTACGGCGGCTCATCTAATATAAAATCAATGAGTAGATCTCACCTCCCCTTCCCCATACCATAGCCAGAAGGGATATCGTATCCACAGAAGAGAGAGTACGGGCCCTTGCCCAACATTTACTTTAGACGCGTCTCGAATGCCTTTATGCTATAGGCTGTGTTAAGCATGCTTCTTTGATAGAAAAGAAACTCTTTTTCTATGACAACAGTCGACTATAAAGGGAGGGGCGGTAAGCTCTCTATCAACAATAGAGGGCTATTTATAGTAAAAAACTACTAGACTATATGGATTCCAACTGAACTTCAACTTCTACTTGGTTGATTAATTCAGGGGCAGTGCTGGAACATAATGTTGGACGATCTCCATTTCCATATGGTAAATGAAGTCAAACAGGAGCAAAGCAGGTGCAATTCAATCCTTATTCCTAGTAATGATTCCCAAAAAAGCAAAACCTCACTAGACCGAGGCCCATTGCTATGGGGACTACACTATATAAGAGAACGACTAAGGTAATTGCCAATACTTTCTATTGAAAGACAGGATGGCTCTTTAAAAAGAGCGCCCTCCTAATGTCATTTTGATAGGAAGAGATATTGAGAATTATCCCAAGGAGGCTTACTACTCAGCTGATAGATCAGGTGAGCCATCCATGATCACTAAACTCACCAAACCAGCAGCATATGCAAATTTGAATCATAGGTTTCTATATGCTTAAGGAAAATGGGATTTGCAGAGTAGGATACGAAAGTTTATTTATATACAATGGAAAGCCCCTATAATCCATGGACGACCAGTAGAGTTCATAAAAGAAAGCAAAGAAAGGTTTGCGACAAAGTTGTCCCCTCTCTCCATATCTCTACTTACTGGCTGGGTGCAGATAAGACTATAATAATAACAAAGCCAGATAGAGATACTGTTCGTTCAGAATTGATTCAGATGGCGAGGACCCACGGAAAAATCCACTTTATTCATGCTCCGCACAGCAACTTGCCCGGTCAATATTATATTTCTATGCTAAACTTGGTGATCTATTTTCGTTGCCCCCTTTAAGCGTATGTGATATAATCATTCTTATCTCAGAAGAGAAGTATGCATTGTCCCCACTTAAGTTATTAAGTATTCCCAAAGACGAGGCAATTTTTTTTTATGTTGAAACTTTATGTCAGCCAGGGGACCCTGATCATAAATGGGTTGTTTATCCCGGTGAAAGGGACACTCTCTTTTTAATCGCTCTGGTGCATATGTTGAATAGTTGTTTTATTCGTTCATCTATCTTTCAAGAGCAGTCGTGTGGTTTTCCCAGAGATCGTCGTGAGTTCTTTGTCAAATTAGGTAGAGTGGGGAAGATTAGAACTATTTTCATCTTTCATCTAGCACCCTCACAAGGTATTATTCCTCATAAAAGAATTTGACGAAAGTTGGCACTCTTGGTGCGTGATAGCTACGTAATATCCTTAGTTTCATCCTTTTTAAAGATACCAATGACCAAAATGGAATTAATTGTTCTATTACGGAAGTTGGGATCCCACACGCTGGGTTAATCACTAAGGTCTTATACAATTTTGTGTTGGATGATTTCGATCGGGGATTTAAACAGCTATACCCTAGTATTTCTTATTATCGTTACTTGGCTGACTGTTACGTATTATTTCCATTGTTTAGTCTCCAAAGCAAGCAGCAGTGTGAAGAAGAAATGAATAATATCCTCTTAGAGTTAGATCTTGATGGGGATATCACAACTATTCTACCTGGTGGGGGTGCCCATGTGACTCGTGATGGGCGTTTGATTATTCTAAGTCGAGATTGCAGTCTTCACGTTGTCGAACAGTCAACATTCTTTCTTTAGTTCAATTTGTAGTCAATATGTTTTATACAAAAAGGAACCGATGCAACGATAGGAAATCCTTTTTTTAGAGAGCCAATGCCTTACTCTAATAGGGGGCGTAGAGTTTCTAAGTGAAGGAAAGCGCACTATATATGTAATATCCTAGCTGTCAGCAAGGCAGGTCCGCTATAAAGCCTACCGGCCAGAAAATCCTTAAGAACGAGAAAGCCGACTAAAAGGCTATTCCATAACCGACTCTTGTTGCCGAGTCGAGGGGGCGTTCAACCACTTGACTGGTTGGAGAGGGGCGGATGAGAGTTCTAATAATTCACTTCCTTCCGGTCTGCGAGCGTCCCATCGTTTTCTTACTTGAATGAAGAAAGACAGAACCTCTCTTTTCGGCCACAAGCAACAGTTCACTTTCCACTTCCGAATACCAAAGAGCGATTGATAGAAGAGCAGTACTTAGGACTTAAAAAGAGGGTTCCTTCCTCTCTCCACTCTCCGAATTTCGATCCTCACCTTTTTGGTACCAAAGGCCTACCCTTTCACTTTACAGGAAGTTCTAAAGGAAGAAGTCGAAAAGGAAAAGAAAGTCACCTTTCCTGCCAACCTCCTGGCTTTATTCTTATACTGATCGAGCTGCACTATTTTTTCTATTCTAATAGATTCCACTTCGCTTGCTTCACGACTTCCTCTTTGCTTAAAAAAAAGGGGGCAAGTCAAGTAAGTAAGCAGTGATCTGAACCAAAGCACAAGCTTTGAAATAGAAAGAAAGATAGAAGGAAAGTAAGAAAGAACTATCTGACTTCGCTGTCTTTCTATGAGCTCCTAGGAAAGAGATCCTACTCCCAAAGAAAGGAAGCTTAAGAATAGTCATTAAGAGAGGTGACCCTCTTTTGCTTTTTCAAGCTATGAATGTAGAGATCAGGTTGAAGAGTGAAAGGGACGAAGTGGTATGAAGTTGCTTGAACCTAGCGCTCGGGAGGTTGTGCTCGACCGAAAGGGTAAGGGAAGGAATACTTGGCTGGACATAGTTTAGGATCGATGTAATTGAGACAACTAAGTAGAGGATGGGAAGATATGAGACCGGCCAAAGGTGGTTCTATATAGCTCTTACGCTTTTACAACTCGTACTATTTTATTGGAAAGTGAAATCGTTCTTTACTCGCTATAAGTATTTCGCTCTAGCTCTCTAGTTCTCTTAGCTATCGTTATATTTTTTGACTTGTGGAAAGTGGAAAGGCAGAAGCGTCGGCTAGTCAGTCACGGACTACTTGACTTCCTTATGATGATTCAATGTTAATGACCTCATTCAATCTTTTTTTTGAGCCTTCGCTATCGTGGGCTAGATGGATAGCTAGTAGTTATGAGCAGCAGTCCCCTAACTATAGATAGAAAAAGATGTAGAGGTGCGTGCCACACTCACGAGGGACTGAGAAGTTGACGAAGTAGCGAGTTAAATGAGAGGCTAGAGTCAAAGGCGAGCCAATGAGCTTCTCAGTTAATGAAAAACTTCCCTTGATGTGAGCAGAACTATCTATTTGAATTATGTTAAAAGCGGCCTTCCATTCCTGCTTTGAGGAGTAGATTGAAGGGCTTATCACTTCTCCTATCACGCTCCCGCCTGCCCGCAAATTCCATCGATCTGCTGCCAACACTTTAGAAAGATCATTTTTGTTCAACATTTTTTTTTCTTTCTAGAAGTAGGGAAAGTAAGAGAAGAGTGAATGAAGACCCCCATGGAGCGGTAAGGAGATCGATGAGTTTTTAATCTTCCTCTTTCTGTATGAAATTACAGACATATAGTGAATGGACGAGCCCCTTCAACTTCGAAGCAGCTTCCTTTGTACTTCTGGGAGGTAGAAAAAAGAAAGAGATTATATAACTATAGAGCAGATTCAGATCCAACCATCAAGGCATACGGTCTTGGACACTTAACCAAGCTCTTGATGAGCGCTATCCACCTTCACCTTATTCTGCTCTCCTTAGCCTCTGGCTTGGGCGTAGTGAAGCAAGGGGTTAGTGAGATCGACCCCGATCAGTGCAGTTAGATAGTTAGAGTTAGTAGTTTCTTCAACAATTCTAAAAAGAGGAGTTGCTCTTAAAGTTAGGGAGCGAGTGGAATAAACGAGTTCAATACGCTGGATAAGAAGAGTAGTATACGAAGCGATCACTAGAGCGAAGGAGTGTAATAGGCAAAAAGGACTACTAGAGCTATATACTTTGAGAACGAGTGGAATACCTGAAACAAGAGAGGGTAGGTAGTGTACTTTCGCCTTTTAAGCTTTGCTTTCTCGATCCACTACTATCTTACTAAAAAAAAAAGACATGCCTTTCTAATAAGATGTGATCCGTCTAGGGCTAGCTGAACTAAGCCTCATCAGAGGAGGAAATATTTGTTGCTTTCATACTTCTTCTTCCTACTACGCCTTTGCTTTCCCACTGCTCCGTGGGGGGCCTTTTCTTCTCACTTGAGAGATGCGATTTGAAAGAAGAGAAGAGGTTCTATCAGTTAATCAACATCCCTTCCTCCAATGAGATTTTCTATGTTTATGTTTGGTCTTAGAATAAATGGAGTGCTTGGTGAGACAGATAGCACTCTGATTATCAAAGAATAAAACATACCTTGACTGCTCAAAGCCAAGATCTCGAGTAAATTCCTTCATCCAAAGCAATTCTTTGGCACTTTCAGTTATAGCAATATATTCAGCTTCTGCGGTGGACAAAGCTATACACTTCTGTAATCTAGACTGCCAAGAAAGACCTCCCCCTGCAAAAAGTGATCAAATAACCAGAAGTGGATCTTAAATTGTCAAGATTACCTCCCAAATCAGAGCCTGTGTAACAAAGAAGTTCAGGCTTGTCACTTTCAAAGCACAACTTCAAATCGACAGTACCTTTCAGATATCAACATATCCATTTTACCAAATTCCAATGTTCCTTTCCAACTTTATAGTCAAGCAAGTGGCTTCCGCTCCTTTCCTTCCTTACAATCAAGCAAGCGGCTTTCAGTCCTCTCCTTATAGTCGAGTTGCTTTTCGCCCCTATAGATGGGATGCTACCTACAGAAAGGCTAAAGCGTGTGCTGCTAGTTGCGATGGGTGGGGGCACTAAAGGCTCTCGTGCGCCATTATTGATCAGTCTATTGTGCCTGCCTTCCATTGCTCATATGCCATTCCTTCTCCAATTGATTCAAGTACGGATTGGACGAGACTCTTTCTGGCTTCGGACAATCCTCTAGACATTCCTTTATGCTTATGCGGAGATTTTATTTATTCTCTGAAGAGAGTTCTATGCTCTCTGTCCCTCTTTTCACAGGATCTTTCTTTTGTCCCCAGATGGTCGATCAAACTAGAAATATCAGAAGTCGATTCGTCGAGTCGAGACAGGTCAGGATTGGGTTTTGCACTCTTTCTAATGGTTTTACCAGTTAGACGACTGGTGGCGGGTTCCTCCCTCTTTGAGTCTCGTAGCCCCTTGGCTGTTAACCAGAAGATCGGCATATCTGTAATTCTATCTCCAATCATTTGCACAACTATGAAAACGATATTCTTTCCATTCGGGGTGAGATTTTTGTTTTACTTTATAAACGAAGCTTTTTAGAAACTTAACTCTCGTGAGTAAGAGATTGACAAACCATTCTACAGAAATGCAGGTTTAGCCTTAGCCGTCTCCTTCGGAGTACATATATAGGTTGAGTTTTGGTCCTGATGTGTCCTTCTTATGAGGGAATCATCGTGCTTTGATGTGTGCACTTGATCGAGTTATTGATGTGGCGAAGGGCTGCGTGCCGGAGCGCCTTCTAGGGTTGGGTATTCCCCACCGGGCCTTCAAGGGGCAATCTAAATAGGCTATCTAAATTCACTTTTGAGCTTGACTATCAAAGATAACTCTGGCAATCCTTATTCGAAGTCAAAGAAATAAGGCTTCGGAGAGTGAGTGTACATGACGTGGTGGCTTATTTCATGCTATCTCTTCGGTGTAGAATAGAACAACCCTATCAATCAATCCGATGACCCCTTAGCTCCTAGAAAATAGACTTCCTATCATTCTCCGTATTATACTGGTTCCTAGTATGAAATATCATTGTCTTATACTCGTCAAGAGTCCTTTAAAATGTCAATCATTGTTCCATATATCTAGTTATCCTCTTAGTAGATATTCTATCTGGTTCTGGTTTAGAGAATAGATATGTTCAGCGCTTCGTATTGGAAATAACGGAAGTTCACGCTTAGCAAAGGCTAGGTAATTGAACTCCTTAATTTATAGGGATCAATGCCCTAGCTGGTGTTGAAGGAATAAACCCTGCTAGAATGAGAATAACTAATGCAGGTAGCTCTAAAGGAGAGGTTCTTACCGTACTGCCTCAATCACCTCCTTCTTTAAAGAGAGAAAAGCAGCATACATTTTTTGAATAGAAGGTGCCTATCGCTCCGGTGGTTATCCGCTTTTTAAAGGTAACTAGAAAGCGATGTAGAACTCTATTTCTTAGGTTTGTAGGAGGATGCCGTAGGCCCTTGCCCAGTGGACCAGTGAACTATTCAATCATAAGTAATCCAATGGAAGTGGAGAAGAATTGGCATCAACTGATACTCTGTCTCTTCGGTTTCGAAGGAATTGAATCGGAGTTGTACCAATGAAAGAAAAAGCTATACCGATTAACGAGATAGCCGGACCTTGAACTCTGACTCATTTCCTATTTAGTAGAAAATGCCCTTTCGTATAATATTTCGTGTGCCACATGAGTAAAGAAACTGCTAACTGCTTTCTTCCCTGTTGGAAGAAGGCTATCTCGGCACGAGGCCTTATAAATTGTAGATTTGCTTGGGTCTAGGGCTCTACCGATGGCCAGATAGGCGAAGCGGTTCACCACTCTGCTTCCAGATTTCTTTTAGTAGACTAACCTATGAATATTCATGAAGAAATGAATGCCACTTTCACATCTAACCTCTTCATGCTGAAATTTTTTGTTTCGTCGATAGCATTTTCTAGAGGGAAAATGAGCACTACAATACTATAGTTCTCGTCCTGCCTTTCCAACAGGACAGACAGGTTTGCGACTTTTGGAGTTTATCAGCCGGCTTTGATCGTTCTATTACCGGCGTTGGATCTATACACAGATATGTCATCCTATCTCAGCATTCCTCTTCTTGAATATAGACCAACGATAGCCGCCGTCTTGTGGTCTCTAGGAGAGTGACGGCAGCGGCGATACCGCTTGAAGTCCTTTCTGTGAACCACGCCCCGATTGATTATAACTAGAGGTGGTCTCTACCCTTACTTAAGAGAAAAGTCCAATATGGGAGCTGCTTGTGGACCTAAGATGGAGCCCCTTGTTGGGGTCATGAAAAGATTCTCTCTGCGCTCCTGTTAGATACCGCTTGCGCCTTTTCACTCCTTCACCTCTGGGATAGGCAGTTTCACTCAAAGCTGCTGGAATGAGAGCTATTTTATCTCTAATTCCTTTCCGCCGAACTACCTTTCCTGAAAGAATAGCGGAACCGGGACTTCTTCATCTGAGCGTACTTCTATCAGCTTCAGGAAATGCAGTTGAAGTAGAGTCGGTAAGCCCAGTTGTTGATGAATTAGACTTGTCCCCCGAATCTATGCCCGGGGCTAGCGCCAGTTCAGAGTCAGAGTCTTCCCCGTTGGCCAGTCAGAAGATGAGGTAGCACCCTTTTTCCTATTTATTGACCGTCACCAAGCGGTTGATAGATCCTGGTCTATATCGTAGTCTCTGGTGGCCTCTTAGGAGTCTGATAAAGCTGCCCTCCCATCGGAAAAGACAAAGAAATGACGGACTACACCTTTCTTTATCGATTGGCTTCATGTTCCGCTGCTTCCCACTCTATCTTCTACTAATAAGATAAGAGTGGTGACCCCATATAGACATTCCTTTAAGGGAGGTTGTCTCCATACGGGAATGGTTTCTCCTTCCACCGAACTCTAAGCGCTAGTTTTTCCTAGTAAAGTAAATAGATTCTTTTTTTGGCGACTAATCCAATCCGGCTAACCGGAACTGAACTTAAAGTAGGGGAAGAGGCATCAGCCGCAGAAAATAATTGAATCGGGGAAGTTGCGAGTTTTCGCTATCCCAGACAGAACTTTTCCTTCTTCAAGATAGCACTTACCGGGTGAAAGAAAGAATGAAACTGTTCAAGGAGAAAGCTTTGAATCACAAAGATCTATTCTAGAGAAAGAGACCCCTAGAAGGGAATCTTCCATGAGGGTCGTTGGATATGCATAAAGAAAGTAGGCTAAATCCAAGGTTGGCCTTTGACCCATCTCTTTTGGATCGGTATATCCCTTAGTCCATTACTGAATAAGTAATTAGTCAATTACATCATAAGGCTTAAAGAAAGGGGAGGTTTCATAGCTGACGCTTGCTGCGTCAACTGGCCCTTCGTCATCCTTTCTGTGAGGTAGCTTGTTTGGTTAATGGGGCTCTCTATTCAAAGATAGCGGTAAGAGATGATATTTACAAGGACGGGAAGCGGTATCGAACAAGAAGAGCTGGAAGCGAAGCACCCTTTGAAAAGCTTCTATCTGACAGGAGGAAGTACTCAACTAGTGAATGAAAGGAAAGATGGCGCCCATGCGAAGTCAACTTATTCAAGAGTCCTCTTTAATTCAGGTAACTAATTAAGCGCATCTATCTACCTGTAAAGACAGGTTAGAATGGTAATATATGCTATGAGTGCCCCTTACCTTAAACCTTAAGTAGCTCACTGAAGGAAGTGTGAAAGTAAGAAAGAAAAGTCTCAACCCGAAATCAATAGCCCGCAAGAAATAGAAATGAGAAATCCCATCTCTTTCCAGTAGTATGTAGCTTTACTTCCTTGAACTTTTATGGAGGGCTTAGTTTGTGCAGTTGAGTGGCGCTTGTTGAATACCTCTCGTAGGCCTGATCTCAACAATTACATATATAAATGGAAGTAAGTCTCTTTTAAGACGCACGACTAGAAGAAAGAGATATTTCTATTGATAGGAACGAAACTTCTTAGAAAAGTTGCGAAGATGGGACTAGTTTCAAGCGGAATCCGAATAAAGAAAAAGGCAGGGTCAGAGCAGACGTCAGTAAGTGAAAGAAAAAGGAAGCTTTTATAGCTATATAAAATGAAAAGTAATCACCTAACATAATAAACAACAATATTGTAGAATAAGAGGGAAAGTACAAGTAGAAAGAAAGATTTTTGCTCTTTTAGCGAGGAAGAGAAAGAAGAAGCAGATGCTAACTCAATCGAATAAGGAGAGGTTTTAGGTAGAAGAAAACAGCTCAGCTAACAAGGGTTGCAGTTGAACTATATACTAACAGCTCTAGCTGGAAAGGGGGATAAGCTCGACAAATACTTCGAAGGAAAGGTGGTAACTAGCTAGTAGACCGAAAGGGAGGGGGTTTACCAACAGATCAATAAGTAGTTGAAGGGGGAAATGGTCCTACTACTGAGCCAGGATCAAACTCTTCCGTTCCGGTTACATTGGCTTGGCCTTTTGGACAAGCAGATAGCATATGACCAAAAGTTTTTAGACCTATGAGGTAAGGCACCACCCTTTTTTCCGACCCACCAAGCAAGGGCACGTTGCGCGGTAGTAGCCAATTCAAGGAAGAATTTTTCACATACTGAGGTTTTGGGTCTTCATGAATAGTTTTTGTTGACGATCCCTTGAAAAAAGTCCTTTATTGAGCCGGCTTTCGCCCCTGACAAAAGACTTTCCCTGGGGTTGGGACTCTTTGGATAGGACTAGTTGCTTCGATTCCACTCATGTCAGCTCATAACTTCGCTCCTCGATCGCTTTATCTTTCTAGTGATGCGGGAAGGGAATGATAATTAGACTCCTATAGCAGTTCGGGAGCATCGACATCTATTTGGTAGAATATAACGACCTGATCTCTTTGCTTTCGATGGCTGCTCGGGGCTGAAACATGGTGGAAATGTGAATATGATCGATCCCGGCTCATAAGAAGTACGTAGGTTTTTGTAAGTTGGGTCAGCGGTTCCAGTTACTCAAGGAATAGGGCATTTTGGCACTGTTAAAGTGATTGGCGGAAATTCCCTTGAGACGAGAATTCCGTTGAAATGGAAAGTCATTGGTCTACATACATTAGTAGTAGGTTACGCTCCTATTATTGAAAAGGAGTTATCCTCCTCAAAATCCTTCCCCCCTTGGTTGAGTTGGCTTAAGACCGAATCCATCCTTACGGAAGAAGGGTGGGATATCGGCTACGAGAGAGAGTCCTTGTTGTTCACCTCCGCCTCCCGACGCTGCTGACCCCTACCAGGACCTTTTTCCTTTATTCGCTACAAAACTGGTCCAAAATTGTTCGTTGCACTCACCCTTCATTTCTGTTAATCATTCATGACCCCTGAATGGAAGATAAAAGACTTTACTAAGCAAGTTGCATTATATAACCACCAGCGGTCCCCGTTGGTTAATTGTGTCAACAGAGGCAAGGAGTACCACTGGACTATCCCACTAGCGATCCTACTTCAACGACATTCTCGTAATACGTAAAAAAAGTATTCCGGTCTTATTAAAGGAGGAGTGACAACCGTAGTGGAGATCGATGAAGATCTTTATTCAACAAAGAAAGGGCAAGCACCGAAACACATGAATGATCAAAGAGAGGCCTCAGCTGACGCTAATAAAGCCAAAGAGCAAGAATGAGGTGATGATGTGATTCCTTATGTACCTATGTCTGTGTCGCTTGACAAGTATACCTATTAATCAGTTGACCTATCTCCATTTGTGTTTTCTTCTAGGTCGGCTGACCCTGGTCTTCTTTGAGTTTATGATATTCCCCGCTCGTCCGAGCTTTTGTAGGCTGAAGCAAATGCTTAGATGAGAAGAAGTCAGAGCAAAAGTCAAAACAAAAACTCGCTTGAACTTGAAGAGAGAAGCAACTACTATTTCTCCATCAAAGGAAAAAGAAGCATCGACTAAATAGAAGGCCCTTGAATCTTATCGTTGGCTTATAGCGCTATCTACCCTTAAGGCTGACTTAAGGGATGTAACAGAAGTCTCAAGAGAACTAACAATCGATGGACTGGAAGGGTGAGAGAGAGAAGAGGGTTGGCCCCATATCCCAAAACTCTCATTCAAAGGCGTAAATGGCTTTCTCATAATCAGCTCGAGGTGGGTTAGTTATCAGGATATCCTAAGTAGTTTATCCCCATTCTCTGAGCCTTTCGGATATCCTCCATTTCTTCAATCTTGTCTATTTAAGCGGGCTATTCCCCAAAAATGTCATTTCTTTTTCGTTGGGGGTCACAATCTTCCTTATTTGGTCAATTCCTGCATAAAGGTATGGGGCTGGGCAGTAGCTTTACCCGTTGTCAGAATCGAATGTAGCGCCTTTCATTTAAAAAGGCAAGGCCCCTAGCGATAGGAGGAAGAGAGAGAATGCGGGCTTCTTTCACTCACTTGAGTTTTGTTTTGGAGAGAGCATTGTGAAGCAGCAAAAGGAATAAGGGGAGTCGGAATGGAATGAAGAAAGTAGTCTCCCCCGCCTTTCTCCGATTTGAGAAAGGGTATGGGGCACGAACGGTATAAAAAGAAGGCAGGCTTAGTTAGACGTGGTCAGCAGTCCTATCTTCTAGAATAGAAGGATCTCTTCTGCTTTTGTTTCACTCATGGGCAGCTGTGAAAAAGAAAGAGGAGACCTTCAATCAATGCTTTCGGGTGAAGTCCTTCTGTGTCAAAGTGATACTTTCCTATAGTTGATCAAGGCTGCTTTCCTTTGCTATAGAATCAGATCTTTGTCATTACCGTGTTACTATTCGGAGAATGGACTCTGTTAGGGGTGATCTCTTTCTATCTTCAGTCAGTCATTTCTACCGGCCCTTATAGGAGTAGGGGGAACTATAGGCTTAAGCTCGTTTCAATGCAATTTCTCTTTAGGCCGAATACCTAGTTGAGAGGGGTCCCTAATGTGATACCCTTCGTCCATTCATTCAGGATAAAAAACGGGCCTAATTGAATTATTTCATCGAGGATTGCATGTGAAAAGATCGGATCTTCGAAATCCCCAATCGTTCGTTACTGAACCTAAAAACTCGCCGCTTATCATGTAAAGTAGTGCCCTCATTAGCTGGAACGGAACTATCAAATGGAGGAACAAGTCAAGCGTAGGCCTTCTTTGAGTATAACTTCAAGTAGCTCTAATAAGTTTACGTCTTGATATCCTTCGGCTTTCTTAAGTTCTTCCATGTCAACTTAGTTGAAAAGCATTCTAGAGATTGATTGGCTTTTCCAATACTAGGCTTTTGCTTTCTTGTAGTTCTTCTCTTTACATCTACCTCCAAAACAAACAAAAAGGACGACGACATTTCTATATAATGAAAGATGTGGACTGAAAAGTTTGGATTGAGGTTAATATGCTTAACACATCGTAGTTGGACAGCTTATCGAGGAGAGGAGAAATAAAAGTTTTTTTTGTCGGCATCACACATATAGCATGTGTGCCGTGAGTGAGAGGGTGGTCGTAGATCAGCCCTCAACTCTTCTTTCAAAATTCTCGAAGATGATGACTTATCGACTTGAGGCTTTTTTTTTTCAAGATGAGTAGAAATTTCATAATAGAAGAAAAGTTCACTGAAGGTTCTTCAATAGTATGCCCGGTTCACGAGGTTCTACCACTGCAGGGCCCAATCATAGTCAAAAGAAGAGTTTGATCCTGACTTAGAAGGAATGCTAGCTATATGCTTAACAAATGCAAGTCGAATGTGGTTTCAGAGTTAGAACAATGCGGGGTAGAGGAAATGGTCAACTCATCAGGCTCATGACCTGAAGATTGCAGGTTCGAATCGTGTCTCTGCCTAATCAGTGGAATATTGGTAGACGGGATAGAAGGCTGGTTGCTGAGGGCAGCTGCGGCGTAGCTTCCTCTACTTGCTTTCTCTACGGCTAGGCCTTCTCTACTCTTGCCTTTAGTTGGTAGCCGGTTCCAGCTCAAAGTGGACTCTTCGATCTACTATCGATTTACATGATTTCAAATTGGGAACGTGGTCCGTGTTATGCCATGAAAGGTTCCACTCTTCCTCAATCCCGTACCTCAGAGCCATTGCTCAGGAGAACTAGCGCCCCTCTTTCATGTATACGTAGATAGATCCCAACTCTGACTCTGTTTCTGCCTTAATAGGAAAACATGAGGGATCCTACTCCCTCATGAGTTGCTAGGTTTCAATTACGAGCAGTCAATCCTAACGAGATATACTAACATCAATCGCTGCAGATTGATGATGTGTTCCGTAGACTGGTCTATGTAGGAGCACTCTAAGTGTGAGATCTATTTTCAATAAAAAAAATACACTCACTTCTGTGTATCATAACCTGACAAGCTCTAAGTTTCCGGTTGTCAATGGTCATTTTGAAACTCCTAGTCGAATCTCTGAGTGGGAAACTTGGACTATACTTCCTATAATCTATTTCCCCAATCTATTTATATATAAGCAATGACCTTCCATAAAGGTAACCCTTCCCTTCGGGGCAAGTTCTGTTCCCTTCACCGGGTAATAGGGAGCATATCTCCATCAAATATTTGTTTCCTCTCTACAAGATTCAATAGTGGCTTGAGTAGTTGTATGCTGGGTAATTCAATGGTATCTAATTATAGATTCTATTCTGGTAAAGCGAGTAAAGGTACAAATGTTAGCCCGAAAAAGAAGAATGAATCGCTGAGGGAGAACATCAAGATGAAGAATCAAAGAAATTATATTCCAATATTGATCAAAATGGGTTTCGTCTCTTTCATTTTTTCTGTGATTTATCTGATTTGTTCTCTATCCGGTCATATGGATTTTTTCCACCAATTTCTTCTTAAAAGTGGAATGCGGATTGGATGTTCCCAGTTAAGCCGATTCGGCTTAAATTCTGAATTATGTAGTTTCATTTTCTTCACTTTAAATCTTTGGTGGTGCGGGTTCTTTTAAGATTTGGATCTAATGAAGCATTTTGGAAGATCTGGGTCAGCAGGATCGAACTCAAACCGCGATAACATGGGGGGCAGTGGTGGTTCTTTAAGAGGCTCGGGATGGACCAATTTTGATCTAGATGTTTTAGCCGAAAATTCTGTAGCATCAGCAGAAGATGACCGCCGCGGCAAAAACCGCAACAGTACCTCAGATCCTCCTGAACAGAGAAATGGTGCTTCATCTTCCCATATATTCCCGTATCAAGCGGATGAAGTGATCGGAGGGGATAGCATTAATGCCATTAAGTCTCGCATTTTGGCGAAGACCCCTTCCCCTTCCTTCTACGAGATCGAACAAGCTCGCATCGATGCTCAAGATCGCTTCGAGGTGAAAGTGGAAATCATTAGACAGATGGCCCCACTTCATCCGGAGGGAGATTGGCTGGGACAGGGAGCTCGGGCCCTCGAGAATCTGCGTACCGCCATGGGAGAGCATTCCTTGGAGAAACTCCATACCCTTCTTTCGGATCTCGAATCGAGTGGAGTCAATTCCGAGTCCTTCTCTCAATTAAAAGAGAAGGTACCCCTGCGAAGGAATGGGGACGAACACTCTACCATATAGTGGAGTGGATAGCTAGGACTACTAAAATAGAGATCGTGTACAAAAACAATCCTATATTTGATGTCGATTCATCCACACTTCCATTCCTTGTAGAGGAAGGCTAATCGCTTGTCGGCCGGGAGTCAGATGAGCGGTAACGTCCACGTACGGCTCCGTGAGAAGGACGGTGCACAGAAATGGCCTTGTTGTACCTCACTCTCGTCTTCAATGGGATCTGCTCTTTCTTTTTTGGGAGAGTATGCCAATATGATCTTAATGAGGTGCGGGGCTTTGCATCTAACATTCGTTGGGCTTCTCTCTTCGGGAACCTGCGCCCCGGCCTTTTTCTGCAATAAACCCCTCCGGCCGAAGACTAGTGGTAGGTGGTCCTACGGAGCTTTCGGAAAAGGGTAGTCTTGTGTGTAAGCACAGCAATGAACCGCGGCGAACCCTCAGATGACCTATCTAAGATTAGGGGGGATCCTTAGTAGTGGTGACCCTTTCACTCTTCTACGGACTGATACATGTACCGAATGCTCATACGGGAAAGTTGACTCCTGGGTCTGGAACCTGGGGGGTTGCTCCGAGAAATACTTTGTTTCTCGTCCACTCAGGGGGGTGCAGACACACGTGCGCGAATTACAGGTGATAGTTACAATAATGGCGGGGAAGTTAACAGTACTCGACGACATTCAGGGATGGATGTAGACCCATCGGGCAGGGATAATCATTCCGGTCATAGGAGAAGTGGCGACCATTCTCAAGAACGAAAAAGACTGAGCTGAGTGGAGCCCTATGAGTCACTGAAAGGACGGCAGGAGTGCCCTTTTTCTATCAATAGAGGGAGCAAAAAACGGGTTTTGCTCCCTTTTACAATATGAAGAAAGAAATAAGGGTCGAAGTTTAGACCGCTCACAGTAGTTCTACCTATAGAAAGGATCATAAAAGAGGCGATCAGAATGGTACTCGAATCCATTTACAATCTCGAGTTTCCAGACACATCGCACTTCCGCTCGGGTCGAGGCTTCCACTCCGTCCTAAGACGGATCAAAGAAGAGTGGGGAACCTCTCGCTGGTTTTTGGAATTCGACATCAGGAAGTGTTTTCACACCATCGACCGACATCGACTCATCCCAATCTTTAAGGAAGAGATCGACGATCCCAAGTTCTTTTACCCCATTCAGAAACTCTTTTCTATTGGATGACTCGTAGGATGTGAGAAATGCCCTTACACCATCCCACACAGTGTATTACAATCAGCCCTACCAGGCAACATCTACCTACACAAGCTCAATTAGGAGATAGGGAGGATCCGACAGAAGTACAAAATTCCGATTGTTCAGAGAATAAGATCGGTTCTATTAAGAACAGGTCGTATTGATGACCAAGAAAAGTCTTTCGAAGAAGCAAGCTTCAACGCTCCCCAAGACAACAGAGCTATCATTGTGGGGAGGTTAAAGAGCATCCAACGCAAAGAGGCCTTTCATTCCCTTATTTCGTTGTGGCACACCCCCCCCCCCCCCCACAAGCACCCCCCAGCTCAGGGGGGACCAGAAAAGGCCTTTCGTTTTCCACCCTTCGTCGGCCCTTGCCGCTTTTCTTAACAAGCTCTCGAGCCTTCTTTGCGCCGCCTTCTTCATAGAAGCCGCCGGGTTTACCCAGAAGTCCGAATTCTATGGTAGAGAACGCTGTAATAATAATTGGGCCACGAGAGACTTTTAAGTATTGCAAAAGAAAGGGCCCACTGATAGAGCTGGGCGGGGAGGCGATACTTGTTATCAGGTCAGAGAGAGGCCTGACCCGTAAGCTGGCCCCCTTAAAAACCTATTACTTAATAAGGATTTGTTACGCGCGATATGTCGATGACTTACTATTGGGAATCGTGAGTTCCGTCGAGCTTCTCATAGAAATACAAAAATGTATCGCCCACTTCCTACAATCTGGCTTGAACCTTTGGGTAGACTCAGCAGGATCAACAACCATAGCTGCACGGAGTACGGTAGAATTCCTCGGTACGGTCATTCGGGAAGTCCCTTCGAGGGCGACTCCCATACAATTCTTGCGAGAGCTGGAGAAGCGTCTATGGGTAAAGCTCCGTATCCATATAACTGCTTGCCACCTATGCTCCGCCATCCATTCCAAGTTTAGGAACCTAGGTAATAGTATCCCGATCAAAGAGCTGATGAAGGGGATGAGTGGAAGAGGGAGTCTACTGGACGAGGTTTAACTAGCGGAGACTCTTGGAACAGCTGGAGTAAGAAGTCCCCAAGTGAGCGTCTTATGGGGGGGCCTTCAAGCACATACGGCAAGGATCAAGGAAGATCTCGTTATTGCATAGCTCAGGTCGGAGCAAGGTGCCATTGGACGTTCAACAGGTAGTCTCACGATCGGGCACTCATGCCCCGACATTGTCATTATATACTCCCGCAGGTCGGAAGGCTGCGGGGGAAGGAGGGGGACACTGGGCGAGATATATCAGCAGCGAATTCCCCATACAAATAGAGGCACCTATCAAAAAGATACTTTAAAGGCTTCGGGATCGAGGTCTCATTAGCCGAAGAAGACCCTGGCCAATCCACGTGGCCTGCTTGACGAATGTCAGCGACGGAGACATCGTAAATTGGTCCGCGGGCATCGCGATAAGTCCTCTGTCCTACTATAGGTGCTACGACAACCTTAACCAAGTTCGAACGATTGTCGACCACCAAATCCGCTGGTCTGCAATATTCACCACGGCCCACAAGCATAAATCCTCGGCGCGGAATATAATCCTAAAGTACTCCAAAGACTCAAATATAGTCAATAAAGAAGGTGGTAATACCCTTGCAGAGTTCCCCAACATCATAGAGCTTGGGAAGCTCGGATCCGGTCAAGATCCGAACAACAATGAGCACTCAACTACTAGTAAAAAGGGAGAGAAAGTTGACTTTGAGAAAGAAGGTGCTTCTTGCCGCTTTATTAGTAAGTAAGCTTGTTTTATATCTCCTCAATAAAGACGAAAGATCACTCCTAAAAGCAAGATTTCTCTTATATACGATACCCTACCACAAAATGGCATTTGCCTTCCTGTTTAAGGCACTAGTTCGGATGGAAACCCTGACCAGGCAGGTGGCCTAGCTAACATAGCTATCCGTCAGAAATAGCTGCATTCCGTTGCAGGCTACTATAGAGGCATATAATTTTCTGGGTGTTAAGAAAGATATTGAATCGAAAGCGGACATGCTTGTTCACTGGCTAGATTGGGTTGTCTGTACCTTTGCTAACTCTTCTGCCTGTAAGGAAGCTTGAAAGAGGGAATTCTCTGATCTATGACCCCGAAAGAAAGATAGTCTTTTTTTCCGCGCATTGGAACTGAAAAGGGCTATTCATAAACAGTCTTCCTTGCTTCTTACCTCTTATCTTAGTGTAGGAGATAGTTGGAGAGAGAAAATCCTATCAATTCTTTTTTCATAAGGCTACGCTCCTTCAAGCCTTTGAAACTATTGAAAATGGAATATTTGTTTTCAGGCGGGTTTTCTTCTCCACCAACAACCAAGACGCATGAAAGCGGTTTCCAGCGCTGCTAGGCAGAAAGACATAATGGCATGAAACTCGATTACGTACGCTGATTGTTCGTCAACTTCAAACGCTCAAAACAGACCATTTTCCGTGTGAAATGACAGGGATTGGTTTGGTTACTTAGGGAATCCCAAGAAAAGCAATTTATGCAATTTCCGAGTTCAGTAGTAAGAAAGAAAGGGACCTCTCACTCAATTCAATAACATATTCTAGGGCATCTTTTTCTAATAATAATGTTCGCATTTTACCAGGCTTTTTGGACGTTCCATGATTAAACCAACTAAAGGCACTTTCGACATGCCACCTTGAAATATCAAAAAAGTCTTTTCAATTCCTGTTGACTCGGGGCGTCAAGGACCCTCTAACAGAAACCTCATTTTTTTTGTCGTCGATAAGTTCCCCCTCAGTGCCCTACTATTCATAAGAAATACTGATTGTTGAGAGCCTGATTTATGAAAGCCCGATGAGGCCCCAACCGACAGCCTTGCTTCGTTCTGCGGCGGTTTTCAAGCTAGCACCCATTTCAGCATATCATCTCGCTCGATTCCAATAAAAAAAGATGCAGTTTTTGATTATCCAGTTCTATATCGAAAATGAGCAGTTGATCCCACGAAAGCAACGCTGGATTTGTTGCGGGTTCAACTGGAATTGTAAGAAGTCAGGTAAATTGCCTTTCTCCCCACCCCATATGCCTCCTTTGCTTATGCCACTGGTGATGAACTCACTATGGCTATTCAACGTCAAACTCAGAGTTTTTCTTACTACATAGGCGGCTAAACGAAGCCCCAGTCTTTTTTTGTCAAACCCCAACCCCCTTATTAGTAGCCGAAGTAAAGGCCATCATGAGATCAAAGTCACTTGCCGCTTTATTATAAGTCGCTCTCTGTTGAACAAAGGCCAACGATATTCCCTTACTTCTCAAGTTTTGAATTTTATGAGCCCTTCGATTGTATCCCATAAGAAAATCTCTTTGATAAACATCTTGTCGATGATTCGATTTTCATATATTATTTAGAATCTTCGTGTGCGCTTTTCGCCTGGCTTCTTTGCGTAAAGAACCTAACTCATCTGAAGTTCAGAAAAATGAACCATTTAACCTTTTAACCAGTGTATGCTAAGTAGTGGCAATAAGAATCTGAACTTTCAGAAATTGGAACCAGAACTTGAATATGAAAACAAGTGGACACACCCGCAAGGAAACCCATCTCGAAACCAGCGAGTTGCCTAAAACCTCCCTTGTTGTCTTGCTTGCTTTCGGATAAGAAAGACTAGTCACTTTAACCTACATTCCTAGCTTTAGTTGCCTTAAGGCTTGTCTTTTTTTCTGAACCTTGTTACTTTGTTGCTGTCTTTTCGCCTGAGGCTTTCGGACAAGACTACTTACTCTAGTAGGTTAGTAAGCTACCTCTTCCGCTTTCAGGCAAGGGTAGCTCTGAAGGGAGAGTTGAGTGGAACCAGCCATAAGCGATTGATAGTTCCCCCGCTAGGGGAACGTCAGGAGGGGGACATGCTCTATGTCCACTGATTCTGTTTAGTACAGTATAGGAAGCCCTTCTTTGAGTGAGAGCTTCTAGAATGCCATTCATTTCGCAATAAGAAACTTTTCCACATAGAGGTTTCAGCTACTTAAAGCGAGAGTGCATCCAAAAATTCTAGAAGACTGCTCGGCCTTGGTTGAAACAATTATAGGTGTCAATGGACCAATTTCACTAGTAGAGCACTTTCTCCAATGTTCGCAAAGAGAGGTGCCACTTTCAATGATGGACACCGGCCCTTGTGTTAAAGTAGCATCGAGTTTCGCTTGGAAACCGGCAAGTTTCGAGTTTTCAAATAAGTGGTACCCTTTCTTTAGAGTCCGGTAGGTCAATGTTGTTGCCTAAATCTCTTCCTTATCTGTTGCTCTGTAGCTGCCTTCCTCGCTTCGTCTTCGGCTTTCAGAGTTGTGAACTAACCTCTTCCTTTTACAGCCTGACAACTGGCAGATAAGCTGGGCATCTAAAGAACATAAGATCCGAGTTGCCTCCAGGCATAAATGTCATATTGTAAACTATGGAAATTGGCACAACCAGGCATCTCAAACATTGATAAGGGAAAAATCATGCTTTCATTAGGATGATATTCCTTTCATCCGAATGGCAAGGCTTGCTAGTTTCCTGAAGTACACTCGCATCTGTCTATCTATGTCATAGTTGCTTGGAAGGAAGGTCTCAGATGTACCTTCGGCATGTATGAGATTTTCTTTCCTCTATCTATGTCATACTTGGGATTCACTGACAGCCAATTCCAAGTAGATCCTCCATCCCCCTCACTCCACTTCGTTTTGCTCGTTTTCTCTTTCCTTCTGCATGCAAAAAAAGTGATGAGATTGTTTTTGTGTGCGTTAGCGATCATCAAACCTGTGACATAGATAAGATTGGAGTTCATGCAGAATGCCTGAGACCACTTTTTGCCTTGCTGCTCTTGATTCTCTGGCTACTGCTCCGGCTAAGGCTTTCTTTCCGCTTTGACTTGCCTTCCTTATCTTTCAATCTGGACTTGCATGTGTTCCGCATATGACTATTTCGAGTGATTGCTGCTATCTGGCTTGAGTTACACAAGCAGAGAAGGATCTTATGCCACCGGTGACCGACCTGTCTATCTAGTATCTAGTACTAGGACTAGGACTAGTAGAGTAGAGGCACTACTGGGCGGGGCTTCCTCGATCATAGCTTCTCGCTTAGCTAACTGCCAGACAAGGATGCAAATCAACTCCTTAAATAGAATGCAGATCGACACATTCAATGAAGCAGCCAGTACGGCAGACAAGCTACTTTCTTATTCGTAGACTGGAAGATCCTTTATCTATTAGCATACCCGTACCGGCAGTTAGACTAGCACTCTCTCCCTAATCAATCGCAGTAACTGGTTGTAAGAGAGTTGATTGTCTACTATCTATGTCATGCCTTGGCATGTGAATATGAGAGAGAGGTTGTAAGTGCATTCTCTCCTTCTCCATCTTTTGGAAAGCACTCTTTGAGCATGCTGACAGAATGATTGACACTCACATCTCTCTCATTTCCAGTGATTTCACTACAGTTTACTAGCGCATTCCTAGACTAAGACTACGACATTGAAGAAGCAAGCTCACTCTCATTCCAGGAATCAGAGGAAGGCATTCTTTCCGGTAATGAAGTTCGAAGTTTCCCCCTTGCTTTCTCTCTTCTCTTCTCTTGCAGTTGGCAGTCTTAGTCAACCTTGTTCCGGGCCTTCTCTTCTACTTTATCGGCTTATTGGATTGGTAGGTACAGTCTTTCTTCTAGGCTTCTGATTGAACTTGTTGGTAATGGGAGAGAAGGCAATCGACAGATAACTGGTAAGTAAAGCTATGGACTGGGTTCTCACTCTAAGCCAGTACCAGTAATTTGAAAAAATGATAGACATCTAGCGCATTCACTCATTTTTTCTTTCTGATAGGCCAACTCAAAGAGGGAAATGCAACGGGCATTAGCGGTCTTTTTTGCCTCGCCTGCTACTAGGAAGAGAGAGCCGTTGTCATTCTTCGCTTCGTTCGAGAATCAACTGCACATGAATAGGCTTTTACTTAGGCCTTCAAGGAGGAAGTGGCTTTTTCCTAAATTCTCGGGAAAATGAAATGATATTCTTTTCGTAAGGAAAGAAAGTCGCCTAAGGAAAGTAGAAGTCTATGCACACTAACCGAATCTTTGGGGAAGGATGGTGGTGCAAATTGGCCTTTTCCCTTCTCCTTTCTAAAGCAAAAAAGAATGTCATCATTCTGATCGTGACTTGAAAAAAGAAAGAAGAGAAGGAACTTGGTGTTGGCGCCCACATAACGGATTGCTTGCTTATCAAGCTTAAGCAAGTGGCTTTCCGCGCCTCTCCTTATAGTCGAGTTGCTTAGAGCTCCTCTCCAACAAGTCAAGTGGGTTTCACTCCTCCAGTTCTATTATTATTGACTTGACTTATTATTATAAAAATGACTCACTATCCAAATGAAAGACGATCGATTATCTACCCAAGAAGATAGAGAGTCCCACATACGAGAAAAGGTCACAAATAGAGTTGAACCAAGTAACATTGCAAAGGCATAGTAGGGTCGGGATATCCCCGCCCTCTGAACCGGACGTGAGGGTCTCTCCTCATCCGGCTCTCTGCAGGGGAATCTCCACTCAATGCTTCCCCTAATATCCTCCCTTTACCACATCATGGAGATTTACAAGAGATCCAGAGGCTCGCTCGGAAAGGCTGCTATACCATACCTTTTGACTTAACTCTACTCTAGTAGTCACTAGACTCACTATAGTAGTCCGTCTGGCTGCTCTTGCTGAAATCATTACTCAACATTCTCCCGTGCTCTAGCAATTACGCTCCCTAGACCACTACCATATAGTTAGGTAGGGACACTAAGTCCTTAGTGACGGGAATGACGGAATGAATGGGGATCCCTATCAATAGAAAAAGAATATCTAATTAGAGTTTTCTCCCTTTCTCTCACTCAATAGATCTATCTAGTCTGATACGGCATAGTACAATACGAGACGATGGAATGCAATGTGATAAATGGTAGAGGGCTGCCTGCTCCCAAAAGCGATGATTCACTTGTCCCCTATTTTCACATTAATTTGCAAATTTCAGGATTTTTAAAGGTAATTATGAAAATTAATAATCTTAAAATTTTCAATTTAAAGAAATTAATATTCCGCTCCATCAAAATCGGAAAGTTGTTTAATTAAATGGAATAATAGAATTACACCTCAATTTTGAAATAGTTTTTGCCTAATTTAAACATTTAAATTTTCAAATAATGTCAAAATTAGGCTTAAATTTAAACTCTTAGTCTAATAAGGTCATAATTGAAATACATCTTGTTTATTTATTAATTTAAATTGCTTTAATTTTTATTTAAACACGATTTGGGACTTTTTTGTTTCTTTTTAAATTGATCGAGCCCAAGTCAATTGACTAAGACGCGGCCCATTCCCCTCTATTAAGATCAAAGGCATACCAAACAACCCATTTTGGTCTTTGGCCAAATTGACAGACCTAGGGTTGTCTTCTTCAACAAGTGTCGATAATGGCAAGGTTGAGGGTGACGATCGCTTTTGCAAAATTTGTGCGTTCAGTGTGGGCAAGTGTAATTAATTCTCTTGTCCTTTCTCTCACAGCCGCACTAGTACGCCACCATACCCGGACCCTAAGGTGAGGTCGCCCCTCCCTTTTGCTTTTCTGTTACTATTTTAATGGTTTTTGTCTTATTTGATTTCAAACGTTGCAATCGATTGGTCGAGAACCTTTTGGGAGGGAATTTTTGCCCTAATTTAATTGTCCTACGTTGGATCTCTTGGTCATCTAGGTTTCCTACGAGTTCTCTAAATTGAAATCTTATTTTACATTTTCAACAAGTTTGGACAAGTCTAAAAATGTTTGAACAAGGGTCTGAAACTTGATTCTTGACATTCATACTTTTTGAGAGCCAAATCGACCTAAATCTTATTGATTATTTCTTAATTTTGGATCCAAGCCCTTTGGTGGAACCCATACTTAGCATAATTAAGTCGTTTAAAATAAACATTCTCTTTTTATGTGATTTGCGAGTTTGGAGATCTCGGAGTGAAGAACATGCTCACCCTTCGATCCTAGGCTGCCTCCGTAATTCTTGCATAAATTATGTTATATGACATGTGACTATGTGATTGCGTGGTTACATTAGTATGTTTTGTTGATAGTTTATACGGTTAGGGTTAATCTTAGTTTGTTTAGGTCTAATATGGTTCACAATGTGAATGTGCCTATTTTTGGATAACTGATAGTGTTCTATGCTGATTTAAAATAGCATGTGTAGTTAAAATGATGTATAATGTGTTAATTTAAGGTCTTTTAGGTCATTTATAGGATGCTTAGTCAATATGATGCTCAATGTGGTAGTTTGGAAACTTGTTTAACTAGATAAACAGATTTAATCTGATAAATGTGTTGGTTTGAGATATGTTTTAGTCATAGGTTGTTTGGTCAATAGGATGCCTAAAGTTGTTAGTTTGAAGTTTGTTCTAACCATGTATGAGTTGCTTAGTTTAATGTGATGATTAATGTGTTAGTTTGAAGATGATTTGACTGTTTGTAAGTTGTTTTATTCATAGTGTCTGCCTAAAAGCATGAGCATGTGATTAAGAGGGAGATATAGTTAACTTGTAAGCATGTCATGTCTTTTGTGCTATCAAATGTTGGTGTAAAATCTAAGAAGTAAGTTAAATAGGTTATCATTTGGATTAGTTAGTTCACGTCTGCCCCTAGAAGGATATATCTAGTGTTTCAAGTTCATGTCATGATTGTAGGACCTCTATAATGGTTTAAAAAGGGAATGAAGATCCTTGTATTAACAATGTGTGTGTGTTTAATGCCTCTTGGATGAACCTGGTCTCTGTTTTGCATGTCTATTGTATTTAAAAGAAGATGTGAAGTTAACAAGACATAGAAATGCCTTCAACATGACTTAGGGAGTAATTGTTTTCTCTTCTTCCTAAAAACTCAAAACTTGTCATTTCAAATGGATTATACTTTTTTTAATCTTAAAAGATTTTAAAAAAATATGCAAGTGATATTGGACAATTTATTAGACTAATAGCCTTATACTCAAATTAATCTTGGAGTGTTCTTAGTCCAAAAATAAGTTGACTAAAGTACCCTTGTACAAACTATTTTTTACAGAGTTTTAGACTAATAGGGGAGTTATACTCAAATTAATCTTTGAGTATTCTTAGTCCGAAAATAAGTTGACTAAAGTACCCCTGTGCAAACTATTTTTTACAGAGTTTAACTCTTTTGTTTTCAAAAACTTTTGAGTTTGAAATAAATGAATGACATGAAATTTTGCGGGAATTTAAACACTTTTAAGCAATTCACATCATTTAAACATGCTATAGAACCCGAAGGTCAATCGTATTCTACGAATCCTTAATATCGGGGTTTCTAAAACCTTATCCAGGGAATCACCAGAACCCTTTCCCTCTATTCTGGTTTAGATAGATTTTTTCTTTAACTTGAATAAATCCTTCCAACTTGGTTTTCCTAATTTACCTATAAATTAGGTAGCGACTCTAAAAATAATTATCTGACTTAGAGCACCAACAACCTCTTATTAGCTTTTATGCCTCCGCATAAAAGTGAACCGTAACAGATGACGTCTCTGCTGGGGATAAACCTAGGTTCTAACCATAAGGGTTACAATACAACATGTTTTAAATGATATGAATTGCTTATGTGTTTAAATACATGTAATTATAACTGTCATTCATGCATTTCAACTTCCGCTAAATGGAACGCACACACACTCGTATCAGTGCACAAAGATGATTATGCGGATTTCGCAATCATCCTCCAGTATAAAACCAAAAATATTTTCTTGGACCACGTTGAAGACAAAGTTGGTTCGCGGTCGTCCAACAGTTGACAACGGTTCACCCTGGGTAGTCCGCTCGGGTCTCTTAGTTATTTTCTAAACCACTCTAGTACAACTACGGTAGAGCCAAGCCAAATCCCTACTGAACTAGCACATGCTTGACTTAGACATGTTCGGATATCTCAGACCTATCTAGACCTATTAGGCTGACTCCCTTGTGTCATGACGGTCTATGATCCGGCAAAACTGTATCCACATATTTGCTATATGGAAGCATTAAATGTGCCTTATGTGATAAACCATTATCCTTTGGGGGGGGGGGGGAATTAACTGTGTTCTGTTTTGTAGATGCACATAAATCTGAAATTCGACATGGTTATTGACGCAGAGTTGCTGAGTTTTTGGTGGTCGTGGCTAGATGACCCAAAAAGAGAGAAGTAATGAACTATCTAGGACACCTACCCTCCCTTATGACCATGAAAGGAAATAGAGAACTCCTAGAAGTCATTATCGGGTTTTGGGATTGTGATAGAATGATGTTTAGGTTTGGAGACTTCGAGATGACCCCGACCCTAGAAGAAATCCGGAATTGCATAGATAGCGTTGAGATCTGTATGAGAAGGAGGAAGAAACCCGACCATAACCTTCTAGTGCCCTCTCCCGATGAGATTCTGAGGTTCCAACCTAGCTAGCACCAATTGGATATTAATTCTGACTATAATCTTTAGGAATCTTTACAACCGATTTGGATCCAAATGGGGATACATAGAACACTTCATAGATTTTCGATCCTATGCCAGTTGGGAAGCCACCCGACCCCTAGCCTTTGCCAATGTCTTCTAGGAACCATGGTATTTCCCAAAGACCGATACCAAGTCATAGATAACCGGGTCATTTTTGTCACCCATGATATCTTTCATGGCATAACCACAAATAGGGAAACCAAGTACTATGACCTAGTTCTAGTCATCCTAGCCAACATATACCGAGCCTTAGGTCAATGCATAAACCTACATAGGTACTTCTAAGGGTGTAACCTCTTAGTGCAATGGTGGATCATTAAGCACCTCCACAAAACCGAGAGTTCATCATACCGAGATTCGAACGTAGGGAAGATAACCTTAAAGTCACTTACCCAAATTTTGGGAATCAAACAAAAAAGGGGTGGGCTTTTATCTTTTCTAGGCTGTGAAAGGACAACATCCAATGGATATTTCCTGACTTTATATCTGATACTATAGTAGTGAGAGGTAGAAAATTCCCTTTCCTACCACTTATGGGGATTAGGGGACTTCGACCATATACACCTATTAGGGTCCTAAGATAGTTCGAAAGGAGACAGGTAATACCCCAAGTAGGGAACATGGGGGAGTACGTGGTCGACTATGAAGGAGCAGGATCAGAAGGGTTGCTGAAATCATCCGAGAGTGGATTGGTCGAATCAAGTAAGGTCCAGAGACTTTAGCGGAGGATGTCTTCCACTCGGGTTGTGATGATGACTGCATAGATTGGTTGAGAACTTATTTGTAAGGCACCCTCACACCAGGGCCCAACCGCTACCAATGTAGCCATGACCTATATTCAATGACCAAAGTTAAAACCCACCGCATTCAAAGACAAGCCGATGATCAAGATTCCAGATATCTAGAGAAGATAGAGCATGACCAAACCATCATATCCAACCTGACCGAGGAGTTAGACTTCACTCATGAGTGTCTAGAGGACTTAGACGCTCGTATGAGGAGAGCCATGGATGAGACCACACCCATGACCTTCACAAGGAAAGGTTATTGGGTCGATTCACTATTGATGTCTACTTATCTCAGGATTTAGACCGCCCTTCGAAGGGCCAAGAAAGCTCGGACTGACAGAGCTTCTTCATCCGCCACTGGAGGAAACTTCTTATGATTTTACTATTTTAATTATCTTTTGTAACTCCACTGGGGAAAACATATTATTAATGAAAATGTTTATGGGGAAATGGTTTTAATCAACATTTGACATAATTATGCTTCAAACGATTATAAAGCCTTAAAGTAACGAGGTTTAGGAACGCAAATATTACAACTACTTATGTACTTATGTGATATAATTACTTATGTGTTTTCATGTGTTCCGTCTAAACTCTTGATTGGTTCTACATTCCGGATACCAACCCAAAAGAAAAAACACAAGGAAATACCAAACTAAACTAAATTGTACCTCCTCTTAAAGGTTGATTTGCTACAATAGACACTCCCGATAGCCAAAGTACCATGTCACCAAATGTTGATTTGGTTAGTGATGGAGATACTGAGGAGTCGCTTAAGGAAAAAATACAAAGATTGACTTGGCCAGAGCCAAGATGAAAAAGGTTGATGAAATTATGGAGTTTGTGGGAAATCTCGCAGAATAGTCCCCCGACGGGAAACGTCAATACCAAAACCTCCCTAAAGAGGTCAAGAGAATGGTCGACAACTATGTCCCACATTTCAAAACACCAAAACAAAAATTAGAGTTTCCTGCGGCGGATCCTGTGCCGTATGGGGAATCTAGTGGGTTACCTGAGGGAGTCACCCCAACTACTGATGAATTTGTTAACTACTACGGGATGCCACAAGGTCCTCTCTATACGCCATCTCATGTGTGGTGGGTGATTGCCCTCAAAGCTTGCAGTTCGCCTTACAGAGTTGCGTCTAGGTTGGTGTGGAACATTGAGGTATATGACAAAATGAAGGCCGCCAGTGTATGTCAGCTCTGACGTCCTCCCAACTTGTGCATCCATCTATGCCCACAAGAGATGCCTATTCCACAGGAATCAGCCTGGACACATCATAGATGAGTGTATAGCCTACAACAAAAGAGTTATCAGACTATTTGATGAAAATGTCATTCATAACCTGTGGGGCCCACACTCCCTATTGGTCTACGATCCCATCATCTGGTGAAGGAATCACCATGGAAACCCAGATTTGGCGTTACAACGTCACTGCATTTGAAGACTTATACGCATACATCTTCTCTATTTTAGCCCGCTCTGGCAAGGTTCACCCAATCAAATCTACTTGGAAACTATCTGCTAGCATTTCAAGGGGGAAAATCTGCTTGTACCACTCAGGGGCATCGGGGCATGACATTGAGGAATGCGAAGCCTTCAAATTTAAGCTGGGGAATTGTTTTCAACACCGTTCAGACCTGGGTTGTTCTACACAACTGCTTCTAAGAAAGCCGTCAGGAAAATATGCGGTCGTAAGGACGATGACACACCATGGCTTCAAGGAGAAGTCATATTTTGGGTAGTTTAGGCGTCCTCCTTTTATCTTTCAATCAAAATGTTATCCCCTCCTTCTTTTGTGTAAAAATAATTACGTCTGACCTGATGTCCCGATGAGGGATACGTACGAAGCCCATATCGGGCCAAGTCTGGGAATGATTCGAGTAGAATAAATTAGGATTTATTTCTATATAGCCCGAACTACGTAAGGACTTGATTTTCCATGGAGGGATACGTAGGCAGTCTATATAAGACTCGACCCTTATATAATATAAATTATAATCCCCCTATTTATAGAAGAGTTTTTTGTTCAATAGGGTCGTGGTAGCAAATCGACCATAGACCTTCAAACCAAAAACCCTAAAAAACCAAAAATGGCCAAATGACAAAAACACCCCAGAACAGAGAAATAATCAAGAGTTCAGATCGAATACATGAGTCTATGTGCTTTATGTGCAATTTGTATGCGATATCTTGCATTATTATTTTTGGCTAAATTACTAACGTCATTTGCCTTTGAGTTATTCTTTTCTTATAGAAAGGAGTTGATCCATGTTGCGTCACACTAGCATACTTTACCAGATCGAAAGCCGCATTAGCATCTCTGAACCAACAGAATTAAGAGAAAATGACTAGTACACTCGAAGAGACACGCAACAAAGAAACTCTGGTTATCGAGGACACTGCTCCTAGGACCTTTAAAATTCCTCACACCATGAGGATCTAATCAATTCTCTATTCAAAAAGATCGTGGACTTTCAAGAACATGTCGCATAAAATGAAGCCATCAACGCTGCAAGGAGGTAGCTGCTGAAACAAGAAGGCATTCACCGCCTTTTCCATCAATGAACTAACCCATACCCTAACACTTCCCAAATAACCATGCTGGTACTTCGTACCAAAACCCACCTCCAGTAAATGTCACCCACATAGACGAGACTTCCCTTTCCGTGCCTCCTTTTCAGGTACCACCTCCTTATGTTGATTCTAGCCTATACCAAAATACCGCCACTCATACAACACCCGGTCGCTGGTACTTCTGGAATCTACCCAGCGCACCCTAAAGTATCCTTTCATACACCAATCACTCTCATTGACTCTTCACCAGAGCTTGACTATTATGAAGAGATGAAAAAAGTGTGAAGAGCCAAACATGACCGAAGAGATAAAGAAATGAAGCATAAAATGGTAGATTTGCTCGAAAAATCTCAAGGGATGTCGAAAATCAACGGGCCTAATATATGATGACTTGTGCATACACCCGGATTTGAACCTGCTCGAGGGCTTCAAGGTGCCTAAGTTCGAACTCTTCAACGACACAGGAAATCCCAAAGATCATCTAAGAGCATACTGCAACTAACTGGCCAAAATCAAGAGAAATTAAGCTCTGATAATGAGGTTGTTCAATCGAAGTCTCACAAGCGAGGCATCAGAATGGTTCACATCTCAAGATATCCGTAGATGGGACTCCTGGAAAGATATGGCAGGGGCTTTCATGGATAAATTCTACTTTAATGTGGAAACCGTGCCCGACCACTATTACTTGGAGAAAATCAAACAGAAATCTACTGAAATATACTGCGAGTATGTAAGTAGGTGGAGGGTGGAAGCTGCCAGAGTGCAACCACCAATGAGCGAAGAGGAACTAGTCTCGATCTTCATCCCGTTGCAAGAATTGGATTGTTATGATCGCATGCAGTCTATTGCCGGGAGGCCCTTCTCTGAATTGGTGAAGATATGAGAGACGATCGAAGATGGCCTCAAATCTAGAAAGATCGTCAGTATGGCCAACAAAGCTGGCTGAGCATGTGCTACCGAGACTCTATCCTATCAAGCAACTACATACCATCCCCATACAGCCCTGTGCCGGTATAGTACACACATCCCAATTACCAAACCGCGGCTCTAGCATATCAAGCTCCACAACCAAACTACCAAACACTTATACCTACCTACCAAGCTCAATAACCAAATTACCAAATTCCTGCACCCTTTTACCAAGCTCCTCAAAATTATCAAAACCACCGAAACCAACCGCCTTTAGCTACATACAACTTGCTATGTCCGAATTTAAAGAAAAAGCCTCTACGAACATTCACCCCATTTCCCAAAACCCAAACAAGGTTGTTCGAAAATATAAGCGATGTAGGAATCATCCATACTGTGCCGCCAAAGCCTGGTAATCCCGAAAGTCGCTTCTACAGAGCCAATCATACTTGTGCCTATCACTCCGGATGGAGTGACACAATACAGACGATTGTATCAATCTAAAGCACAAGTTATAAGATCTAATCGATAAACGAGAAATCATCTTAGAGGCAGCAGCACCAAACATAAACACAAATCCTCTCCCCAATCATGGTGCCAATCATATACACGTGATCGAATGGGAGAAAGATTGGGAAACTTTCCAGCCATTGGCCCAAGAATTTATTGAAAGCTTAGAACGGATGGTTGTCTCTCTTACTCTACAAGAGCATTCTAATTTCAAGGTGATAAACCTGACCCTGAGAAAATCGTTCATGGTCCAAGTACCACAAGAATTAGACCCAACCCCGAGAAGACCGTTCAGGTCCAAGTACCAGAAGAAGTAACTCCAGTTCTGAGAAAATAGTTCAATGTCCAAGAGACTATGGCTCAGGGAATGACAAGATCAGGAAGATGTTATACTCCCGAAGAGTTGGTGTAGGGAGCACTCCATAAAAAGGGAAATCAAAGAAGGCATATCACTGAAGGGGAGGCCAAGGACTTTTGACGTAGGATGCAGCTGGAAGACTATTCCATCGTTGAGTACTTGAAGAACATGTCGGCTCGAATATCGGTAATGAAACTTCTCTTAAGTTCATCACAGCATCGCCAAGCCCTAATGAGAGTATTAGACTACGTCCCAGCAGGGACAAGCAGTGAAACATTGGCCGACATAGTGGGTCATGTCATTAGAGCTAACCAAATTTTAGTCACTCCTGATAAGTTGCCAAGAGAGGGAATGACACACAACAAGGCTCTCTACATCGCTATCAAATGTAGATATAAGGTCATATCTCGAGTACTTATCGATAATGGGGCTGGTCTCAATATATTCCGCGAATCCAGATTAAAGCAGTTGGGATATGACATTGGAAAGATACACCAGAGTTGTACCAATGTGAGAGCTTTCGATAGATCACATCGTGACTCCATTGGCGAAGTAGACCTCAACATATAAATAGGGCCCACTGAGTTCACCACTGAGTTTCAGGTCATGGCCATCAATGCCAAATACAACCAACTATTGAGAAGGCCTTGGATACATATGGCCAGAGTAGTGCCATCATCTCTCTATCAATCACTAAAGTTTGTATTGGAGAATCATGAAGTAGTGATTCACGGAGCGGGTAGCATTCACAACTATCCCAATAACTCTGTATCTGTGATAGAGGAAATCCCAAAAGACACTGATTTTCGTGTGGTAGAACTCGTGGAAGCTGCCCACAAAGGGGATGACAAAGAAAGCCCTATGCCACTAGTTTACAAGATGTTCGTTGCAACCATGCTTCAGAATGGGTTTGAGCCCGACAAAGGTTTGGGCTGAGAGCTCCATGGTATCAAGGAGCCAGTGTCAATTTCGGTAAACGAGTACCATTTTGGTCTCGGGTACATCCCAAGCTCCAAAGAAGTCTCCGATACTGATCAAAATAAAAGAGGTCCTCCATGGTTGTGTTAGCCTTTTCTGGGCCTATACTAGTTATTCCTAGTCCGAATGCCCATGCACAACAGCGGAGACACATAAGAGGGTTTAGGGATGCTATTCCAAGAGGAAGGTGTGTTATGATACTAGAGGAATGCTCTGAAGCACCCATCATCCGTAATGATGATCCAAATGAGCAACTTTCCAACTGGACCTCTACCCACTTTTTGCTCATCGATAGAGAGAATGAGTTTTATGCTTTCAAAAATCAGTGAAAATCAGTTGAGGCCCGAGCATTCACCATTTGCATCTTTAATTTTCTACGTATTGTTTTAAAACCAAAATTGACTCAACATTGATCCGAGTCAGGACCACAGTTTGTACTTTCTTTATAAAAAACAATGAAAGGCTCAGTTTATGCAAAAAACAGGCTCTTTATTTTTTATTTCCAAATTAACATGTTTTATACACTAATAATACTTTGCCTTATTTTTCAGTAATAATAATAAAACAACTCATAATGTCATAACATAACGCGAGATGAGTGAGTCAAGTGATACGGATGAAAAGGAATATGAGGAGTATGACAAAGAAACCAAGTTGCCAGAGGATCTCGTCGATGAAGAATATCAGTATGAGAATAGGCAAAAGCCTAACTTGGACAAAACCGAAGCAATTAGCCTCGGGGACTAGGAGACGGTTAAGGAAACCTAGATAAGTGTGCATTTTGATGCGCCTAGGAAAGAAAAGCTGATAAACCCACTAAGGGAATACGTCAACATTCGGATGGTCATACGCAGATATTCCTGGACTAACCACAGAAATAGTAGCCTACAAGCTACCCATCAATGAGGGCTTTACCCCATTCCAACCATGGTACATCGACATAAGCACATATTTGGGAATGGGAGAGTATCCCGAGAATATAACAGCCAATCAAAAGGAAACCCTCAAGAGAATGGCCAATAGTTTCTTTATGAACAAAGGAGTGCTTTACAGGAGGACGCCAGATCTAGGGCTACTCAAACGTGTCATTGCCGCAGGGACCACAAAAATGTTAGAAGAAGTATACACCGGGACTTGTGTCCCTCACATGAATGGGTTTGTCTTAGCCAAGAAGATCTTGAGAGCATACTACTATTGGATGACTATGGAAATCGACTGTAGTAGATTCGTGCAAAGATGCCATTAGTTTCAGATCCATGGAGATCTAATCAGGGTCCCACCAAGTAAGCTTAATGTCATGATCTCACCCTGGTCATTTGTAGCTTGGGGTATGGACGCCATCGTGCCCACAGAGCCATCAGCATCCAATGGACATCGGTTCATCTTGGTTGCCATAGACTACTTCAGGAAGTGGGTTGAAGCTACCTCTCACAAGTCAATGACAAAGAAAGTGGTAGCAGATTTCATACAAAACAACATCATATGCCGATTTGGCATCCTAGAGTCCATCATAACTGACAATGGAGAAAATCTGAATAGTCATCTGATGAAGGATATTTGTGAACAATTCCACATAACTTATCGGAACTCGACCTCCTATAGGCCATATATGAACGGAGCTGTAGAGGCAGCCAATAAGAAAATCAAGAGAATATTAAGGAATATGGCTGACAACTACATGTGTTGGAATGAACAGCTTCCATACGCGTTGCTAGGATACCGAAAAATCACTCATACCTCAATCGGAGCAACTCCATACTTACTTATCTACGGTACCGAAGTAGTGATACCAGTTGAGGTAGAGATACCCTCACTCAGAATCATACAAGAAGCAGAACTGGATGGGTCCGGAAGAGATACGAGCAACTGGATATGATTGACGAGAAAATGATGGTTGTTGTATGTCACGGTCAATTATACCAGCAGAGAATGGCACATGCCTTCAACAAATGGGTCAGAGCCCAAATATTTCAAATAGGACAATTGGTACTCAAGTGTATGTTTCCACACCAAGACGAGTACAAAGGAAAATCCGCACCCAATTGTCAAAGACCCTATATGGTGCGCAAAGTACTATCAGGCGGAGTTGTAATCCTCACATAAATGGACGACCAAGAGTGGCCCAAGGCAATCAACTCAGATGCTATCAAGATATACCACGCATGAGGATATGCCTTTCATTTAGTAACCGCCTTTTAATTGTAATCGCATTATCTTTACTTGTAATTGCATTTTCTTTGTTTGTAATTGCATTTTTAACTTGTTATCGCAATAGAAAACCAAATGACATTTTCTTGTAATATGAACTGCGTGATGACCTGATTCCCAAAGCAGGATACGTCGGCGTCTATTCAGGGGTCGGTCACATTATTATGAAAACTCACCATAGTTGTTATGAACTACGCGATGACTTGATTCCCAAAGCGGGATACGTAGGCGTCCATTCAGGACTCGGTCGCATTATTATAAACAATCAATCATCTTTGTTTCGAACTATGTTCGACCTGATTCCCAAGATGGGATACGTCGGCGCTCTTTGAGCTCGGTCACACCAAATAAAATACCAAAGAAACTCCTAGCTAGAAGGCCTCTGAGACACAAGGATTCGAGGGATTTCCTCATAATGTACAGAAATATCAACCCACAACTGGGGCAAAATTTTTTAGATGACCTCAAAAATTCCACCAAACAAACTCAGCACAAAGGATCAGCCGGCCCAAAATTTTAAATTGGGCAGAATTTTTGAGAATTCAAATCTCAAAAATTGCACTGACAACACCAGCACAGGAGTCAGCCAGTTTAAGACATTCAACTGGGGAAGAATTTTTTAGAGGAACTTAAAAATTCCTTCGCAATGATTTGACACGAGAGTTCTCTACAAGACAAACTGGTGTGAAATTTTCGAGGGAGTGTGGAAAATTTCATCAAGATAAGCAAAAGCACGCTCGAAGTACCAAAGACAGTCAAAGAACCTCGCTCAAAACGCACATGTCATGACATAAAGTTTAAACATTTTCAATACAATCATTTGCTTTAGTCAAAATCGTTTATGATCAACGTTTCCTAAATACTTTACAAAATTTTAATTTAAAAGTTCATCTCTCATAATACTGAACCTGAAATGGGGATCGAAACTGAAAAAGCAGAGAAACAACACAGTGGGAGTCGGTGACATGGATTGACCCCATAGGAACAAACAATTTTTATGTGCTCACAAGTCCTTAAAACCGTCGTTAGGAAGACAAAGGATTTTTCTACTAACTTGTTTGTTCATGAATGAAACGCGGTACAACAAATAAGAAACTATGACACCGGAAGATGACAACCGGGCCATGAGAGCCCCAGACAGGCAAAGTGCCATCTGGGCAACACAACCAGGTCAAGAGAACCATTAAAAGGATAAAGCACCACAATGGTGGCACAATCCATCCTTGAGAGCCATATAAAGGACAAAGCGCCATAATGACGGCATAATCTGGCATGAGAGCCATACAATGTCACGACCCCTTTTAGGGAGTCATGGTGGGACCTACACTATTCCCACTAGTAGGAAAACCGCTCTCCAAATTAACAACATAATATAGGAAGAAATGCAGAAATAACAATATTAAGCAAAGCTGTCTTATCTTTATATAAAAGAGAAACAAATCTGGAACCAACAATACAACCCCCACGAATTAGGTCAACAATACAAGAACTCTAACTGAATACAAGTCTGATAAGAGAATAACATAAGCCAATGTGTGAATACATCATCTGAATGTTAGAACATGTCTCTCGGATAAATAAAAGACATGAGTGAAGATAAGAGTATCCATGGCATGCTGAATGGAAGCATCCTTACCCCGAACACTGGAAGTCCCCCAACTCAGACTGAACTTGAGGTCCTGAACTAGTTTAAGGCGCTATATCTATATCTAAAAAGAATGTAGAAAGTGTAGCATGAGTACACAAGGTACCCTCGTAGACATCATAGGCCGACAATAACAGAAGATACGTAATAAAGATAAATATCAAGTTGACTCTCAAATAGGCCCTATTCTAAGCAGTTCAATAGTCACATAAGACACGTTGTTCACATATAGTTCATGAATCATAGTTGTCACTTAGTTCACATCAAAGTTAAATCACCAAATCAAGTACACTTCAATTCATAAGGCACACACAGGAAATTTACCATCCATACCCACTGATTTGAACTCTATTAAGCCATACTCATATTTAGCCCCACTTACCCGACTTGACACATCATATAAGCAAATGACACTTAGTTCACAATAGCCTTTATGATTGCTTCCCAAGAGTAGTATAACTAGATTAGCCTTGACGACGTTAACACCCTTATTATTAGCCTTCAGACTTAATTAAAATTCTATACAACTACAGTCTGACACACATCAGTTCATTCAATGTTCACATTCCCAGTAATAACACTTATCATAGGCTCCTTACTAGACTCATACCCAGTCACGCTGTTAATTACTAGACAATACACAACACACATGTTTCCCTAGATCTAGACAATGGTTCTACATATTAACATTACCGATCACAGTAGCAGGTGACATCAAACACTTAGACTTATAAATTATAAAGCACAGAACCCGGTACATAAAAAATCAAGCCACACATGATAACCCATCCAATTAAATATAATCCATGCAATTATCCAAGTATTCACATAGACAAGCCTAACCAAGGAAATCAACCCGATTCAATATAATCAATTCAATTTCCAAGTATTTATAGAGATCATGGCAATCAACTCGATTCACTAGAATCAATCCGCATTACTAATAAAAAAAATAATTCATGTAATGAGATATCTATGATATGAATGCAAATGCAAATGCCATGTACCTTTTTCCTCCAATATACAAGCATTCAAGTTTTATTATGAAATGTACACCCATGGGGGACCCGCAAAGTCCATATACTCCTCTGAAATTTCTCAACGGAGCCCAGCTCTTGGCTGAAATAATTGTTGTAGGCGTGCAACATCGTTCCATACGTATCATAGAACTCGTTGCGATGTGCAACCCGATCCATGAGTAATATTATCATATCTTAATGTTTCCAATAATCTCATGAACATTTTGCCTTCCCGATCTCTTGGACCCACAACATTTTCATACCACTCTCACATCAATATCATCAGGAACATGAGTGTATGAATGTAAAAGATAATACAAGGAAATAAATCAGAATGTATTAGATGTAACTAAGTATAGGAGATGAATAGCACATGCTTTCAGAATTCAACAACAAGTAATCCAAGTACAGTCAAGATATCATATCAAGCATATGTGATGAATAAACACAATGATAGCAAATATGGCGACGAGCCCACATAATGATGAAAAGCTAAAATTACAGCAATCGGAATCAGCTTAAGGCTGATTCTCCAAATCACCTAACAACACAGCTCAACACTGGTACCCACCTAAGCATTCATTACAGCCGTTAAGGTGGGCCCCTAAATACTCCAAATACTCCTCAACATTTGTAACTACTACGTACCTGTATCAGAGTGTAGAAAAGCTAAACTGCAGCCTACCTCATTGTCGAGCAGGAGCCACAAACAATCCAACTTTAGTGCCGACCTCGCCCTTTTGGAGCACCTCATGGTAATCGAAGTCTAACTCGCATATACTCTATATTAATATAAATCTAATACATAATAAAATGATATAGTCCTTAAACATATCAAGACTTCCAAAACCAACCTTAATTTCGCCAGGGCGCATCAGCGTTTGGATCGTCTCAGTTCCATGAGCCCGCAGGGCATACCATGGAGACCCAACAACTGGTACCCATCAGTTTGCGATCTCTCCCTTCCCACTTCAGGGAATTAGTAGAAGGATGTTCTATACGGAGAGCCTCGGTTCGGGTCAGATCCCGAGTGAGATGCTCTAGCCTCTTTATACGCTTTGATACCAATTTCGGGGCGGATCTCTTCCTCACCTGATAACCTTAAAGAGGGAAGAACAGCGGTGATATTTTCACTATTATTTCTAATATTATTACGACTATTGTGGAATTTAAGGTAATAACAAACAAGTATTATAAACACAAGTATTATAACCATTTTTAATTTAAATCAATCTATAATCTCTTCCAGATTCTTAATATCATAATCATAGAAATTCTACTTATCACAACCATAATCATAGAAATTAACATATTGAATACATAATTGAAACATACAAGTAAAGAAACCATACCTTTTGCAGTAATCTTTGGATCACCAGAAATCTCAACTTCACCCTGGAAACCTTCCCCTTTCTTGCTACTCCGCATTATGGGTACTCTGGCCTAGGTGCTTAGGAGGTCTCTACAGTTCTTTCCAAGAATTCCAGCAAGAGTCAAGGTTCCTGAACTAATATGCGTTTAATTATATATTCTTCAAAGTCTATTTCTTATCTTTATGATTTCTTAAAGTAGATCTTCTTAGATTACGATATTATTCTGTTAGGATTATAGACTGATATGAGGTTCTAGCTAGACATAATTTTGATTGATAGAAAGCTAATAGATTTCTGAATTCTAGAGAAAGAAAGTATTTCTTGAGAGAGTATTTTTAGAGAGAGAATATATCAAAGGTTGAATTCTTATTTCGAAAAAACTTACTCTTAACTGATACAATGAGGCTCCTTATATAGATAACCTCGGGGTGCTACAGTGTTATGACCTTTACTGTGCGACCTTTACTTTGGTGTTACAGTATTTGGCGGCTTTACTATTCCTGCTACTATTCATGCTATAGTACAAGCTAAATTATTACATTCGTCAATTTGTTTGATCCTTGCTGATATCTTCTTTTGTCTTCTTGTGATTCCTTTTTCAAAGGCTGATATGTTTGGCATCTTTCTTCTGCTTCGTTGCTGTCATTTTCATTAGGCTGATATGATTGGCATATATCTTCTGCTTCGTTGCTGTCATTTTCATTGTCCCTTGTCTCCTTTGATAATTTTGATAATATTCTTGCTGTTATGCTAATATCATTTTGGGCTTTATGTGATAAATCACATTGGGCCAGATTGTTATGCTATTATGCTGATATACTAGGTTTCACGTAGTTGAACTACATGATCCTAGATGGACTAATATGATGGGCTTTAATGTAGCGAAACTACATCATTCCCAATTAGGCTATTATGCTATTAAGAGAATGGATCAGAAGATCCTTCTTCTTTTATGCTCATAACTTGTTTATTATTCATACTCATATCTCTTAGAGTCATTGGCTTCCTCTTTTGTTTTGTTATGGCCTGATATTGTTCTGTTGTTTCTTTGGCATGCTTATGTTTTAGGTTTATTATTCTATTCATCATATTGGTGAGTTCCACTGTGTCTTGGGCTATTATATCATGATTATAATATATAGTAACTAATTTTTCTACTCCTCCTTTAATTGTCCCAATGATGCTTGCCTTTCCTACTTTGATCATATCTTCTAATCTTCCTGCTAGGGTTGTTAGTCCAATAGCTCTTTTGTTGCTTAGCCATTCCTGAAACTGATTGATTTTGCATGGCATTTCCTTCTTAGAATCTGTATTGTCTCCAGTAATGCTAGTATTCCTTCCTGATTTGAAGAGTTGACATAATACAATGGATTTTCCTGTCAAGTCTGTAGAAGCGTCAAATATTTGAATTCTGTATATTCCTGGTCCGAATGTTTCTCTCATAGACTAAACTGATTGGTATATGGTATTTGGTAACTTTGATATACTGTTGAGGGTATCATCTACCATGATTTTATCTAGAAATCCATATTTGAAAAGTTTATGTGCGACGTTTGGATCTGTTTTCTCAAGACATAAATATCTTGGATACTTACTGAATCTTGAGGCTCGTAGTATGGTGGGGTTGGATTTATAAGTGTAATATTTGGTAATGGTTTCATAGGTAGTAATGAGTTCTGGGGAAAATGTTAATTTTTCAGCCATTGATAGTATCTGAGATGTTGGCATTTGGGATGTTGGTGGCATGTGTGCTAGTTTTGTACCGAGAGTAGGAAAGTTTGTAGTTTCCATGGTATCTCTTGGAGAGTTTCTTAGGTTTCTGTAGGTTTGGTAGTCTGAAAGGCATTCCTTTAGTTGGTCGATAAGGTTGTTATTTTGTCTGAGCATTCCTTCAAGTTCTTGTATTCTGGTTGCCATAACATGGTTGCTGCTGATAACTTCATTTATTATATTATTGATATATTCGTCAAAGTTGTCACTGTTTAACTGACATCCTGACATCCTGATATCTGCTTAGAAAATCAGCTAGAAGATTCTTATTTCTGGATATATTTTTTACAATAAAATCATAACAATAAAAGAATGATTGTCATTTCCTTCGTTTGTTCAATTCTGGTAGTGGATCTATTTTAGTAGTAATGAATGCTCTTACCTGTGTGTTATCAGTTCGGACAACGAATTTTACTGGTAGTAAATGATAATGAAATCGTTTTATTCCAAACTTTACTGCTAATAATTCCTTTTCATTGATATGATAATTCTTTTCATTTGGCTTCCAAGTTCCACCTCCGTATCCGCATATTAAAGGTTTTTCTTTGTCTATATCATCTTTGTCATATGCTATGAGGACTGCTCCCCAACCTATGTCACTGGCATCTGTAAAAAGTTCTAATTGATCTTTATCTGTTGGTATTCTATGTTTTGGTAGATCTGTTACTCTTTCTTTGATATTTTTTATTGCTTTATCATGTTCTTCTTTCCATTCAAATGCTTTATTTTTTCCTTTGATCAAATCTTGTAACGGTTTTCTTAGAGCTGGTAAGTCTTTTATATGATCTGAGGCATAGTTTATTATTCCTAGAAACTGTTGCACTTCCTTTTTATTTTCTAGTTTATCTTTAAAATTTTATTTTTTGTTACTATGTGTTCTTGTAGTTGAAATCCATCTTTATCTATTATATATCCTAAATATTCTATATTATCTTTAAAAATTTCAGACTTCTTTTCAGATAACAAGATTCCATGTTGTTTTATGGTTTTTATAAACTCTTCTAAGTGTTTAATATGATCGCCTAGATTATCACTATATATTAATATATCGTCTACATATACTATACAATATTCTGTTAATTTTTTAAATACTTGATCCATTCTCCTTTGGAATATTTGGGGTGCATTTTTTAATCCAAAGGGTAATACATTCCACTCATAATGTCCTTGAGGGGTACTAAAAGTTGTTAAAGGTTTTGATTCTTTGGTTAATTTTATTTGCCAAATCCACTCTTACAATCGAACTTGCTAAACAATTTCTTATTTCCTAATCTATTAATAAGATTTCTTTTATATGGTAAAAAGTATCCATCAAATATTTTGTTCACTATGTTTTCTTACTAGGAAAGCTGGACTGCTATGTGAACTTTTACTTTCTTGTATTATTTTTAGATCTAATAGTTCCTTTAGTTTCGTCTCGAATTCCTTTTGATATGTTGGGCTATATCTAATAGGTTTACATCTGATAATGTCATTAGGAGTTATTAATTTATTTCAGCATATATTTTTTCCTTTTCCCATAATTGTATTGGATTTTTTCCAAAATTTACTTTTAACATTCCAAGGTATTTTTCTTTTAATAGTTGAAAATTATTGTTTCAATTTATTCTATTACATAATTTTAATGTGTGTACTGGTAATATTCTTTTTAATATGATCCACCTGTTACAAGGTGTTTGTAAGCTTAAGGTGTTATTATTTATAACTTGAGTTTTAAAGTAATCTAAAAAGTTATTTCCTAATACTACATGTTGACTCATATTATTATCTTGATATATTATTGGTAATCTAAATATCGTCTTATTTAACACTATCCTTACATTCTCTGCTAACGTGTCTAATTCTTTAGTTTGTTCATTAAATCATCTCACTCGTATTCTATGTGTCCTAGATCTTTTCCACTTATGTGATTCTAATATTTCTTTTTGTGCTAGACGCATGTCTACTCCGCTATCAATAAAGATTTTTTGTTTTATCATTTTATTGGGTTTGTATTCTACTTGAGCTTCTATGTAAATTGCTACCATTTATTCTGAATTATTTTCACTATCTGAATAGATGTCTTCTGAGTAAGTATTTCTATAATTAATCTTCCCTGTTTCTATGTCACTTTCTTCTTCGGTTTGACTAATATAAAATTCTTCATCACTATACCATTTATTGTTTTCTTCTTTTATTTGTTCTAAACTCATAATAAATTGTGTGGTATTAATATACTTTACTCCTTGTTTCTTTAATTTAGGGCATTTGTTAGCATAATGTCCCTTTTCATTACAATTCCAACATTTACATTTCCTAATCTATTAATAAGATTTCTTTTATATGGTAAAAAGTATCCATCAAATATTTTGTTCACTATGTTTTCTTACTAGGAAAGCTGGACTGCTATGTGAACTTTTACTTTCTTGTATTATTTTTAGATCTAATAGTTCCTTTAGTTGCGTCTCGAATTCCTTTTGATATGTTGGGCTATATCTAATAGGTTTACATCTGATAATGTCATTAGGAGTTATTAATTTATTTCAGCATATATTTTTTCCTTTTCCCATAATTGTATTGGATTTTTTCCAAAATTTACTTTTAACATTCCAAGGTATTTTTCTTTTAATAGTTGAAAATTATTGTTTCAATTTATTCTATTACATAATTTTAATGTGTGTACTGGTAATATTCTTTTTAATATGATCCACCTGTTACAAGGTGTTTGTAAGCTTAAGGTGTTATTATTTATAACTTGAGTTTTAAAGTAATCTAAAAAGTTATTTCCTAATACTACATGTTGACTCATATTATTATCTTGATATATTATTGGTAATCTAAATATCGTCTTATTTAACACTATCCTTACATTCTCTGCTAACGTGTCTAATTCTTTAGTTTGTTCATTAAATCATCTCACTCGTATTCTATGTGTCCTAGATCTTTTCCACTTATGTGATTCTAATATTTCTTTTCGTGCTAGACGCATGTCTACTCCGCTATCAATAAAGATTTTTTGTTTTATCATTTTATTGGGTTTGTATTCTACTTGAGCTTCTATGTAAATTGCTACCATTTATTCTGAATTATTTTCACTATCTGAATAGATGTCTTCTGAGTAAGTATTTCTATAATTAATCTTCCCTGTTTCTATGTCACTTTCTTCTTCGGTTTGACTAATATAAAATTCTTCATCACTATACCATTTATTGTTTTCTTCTTTTATTTGTTCTAAACTCATAATAAATTGTGTGGTATTAATATACTTTACTCCTTGTTTCTTTAATTTAGGGCATTTGTTAGCATAATGTCCCTTTTCATTACAATTCCAACATTTACATTCCTTGGGTGCTTCTTTTGCTTCTAATGGTTTTACATACCTTTTTCTTCTAAATTTTTGTTTATCTCTAAACCTTTTCCTAGTGTCAGGGGTATTATTATCCGTGCCCATTCCTTGTTTCAAATACACCACCACCCTCCAAAGCATCTCAGAAACACCTCCACCAAAGCTCACTATCCGTAACCAACCACAAACACCCGCAAGTACAGAGCCATAAATAGGACAAAACCAGATCTAAACACTGCTAGAAGAATGAATAGGACTAATAACTACAACATATATGAACGTTATGAATATGAATCTGATAGGTCTAATGATAATAATTTAGAACAGTTTGATACAGAAGATTGGAATTCAGAATGAGGACAATCCTCTCCTCTAGGACGATCATAAGATATAATAAAATGATATGGAAGTGTAGATAAATTAAACGCCGTTTAATAAAAATGAAAGAGACAACTGAAGAATTATTAAAAGCACAGAACGAATGGTTAGACCAAAGAAAAGAAAGTAACATATTCTATAATGAAGAACAATTACAATAAATAAATAAAATACGTTTCAATGTAGCAGAGCGAGTAGACAAATAGAAGAAATAAATACATAAATTATTGTACATAATCATATAATAAGAGATCTAAAAAGGGACATAAGCTTTGAAATAAATCAATATTAAAAAATAAACTCATCATTTGAACCCATTAAACAGTTAAATCAAGCAAAATGGTTATGTCAGAAAACAAAGACTTTATTAAAACAAAAGAAGAAACATAAAGAATTAGAAAGAATGTATAAGATAAAGATATCTGCTATGGAAAAAGAACTAGACCAGACCCAAAAAACTGTAAGATCTGAAGAATTAACAAGATTATATATACAGATAATACAAACAGAAGCAGAAATAAGATTACAAGATGAATTCATAAAAGATATAAACACAGATCTATCCACAACTACTAGTTCTTATGGGTGAAGAAATATTAAGAAGACAACAAAATATGTTAGGACAATTAGCATATATAGTAGAAAAAAGATTATAATATAACAGAGATATAAATCAATATATTATAAGTTGCAGAATAGGTATAGATCTAATAAAAGAAAGAGATCAACGCCTACAAGAAAATTCCGAACAAATAGAAAATCAGAAAGAAATCATTAAAGAATTAAAAAATAGATTAGCGTTAAAAGACGAAAAAATAAAGCAGAAAGAAGAAGAAAACACGAAATTACTGGAAAGTAAATTAGGAGAAATAATCGGAAAAGATAGTGAAATATCATATCTGAAAGATATAATACAAGAACATTATAAGTATATAAACTTACTAAAATATAGATAAAGAAAAAGAGATAGCAACAGATCTATACAAAACACACTATCAAATGGATGAATATGAAGGAGGAACAACACAAACATTAAGTTTTAAACCCGAAACGTATCAAAAAATACAGAATGAACAAGAAGAATTATCGATAAAAAAGATATTTAAAACAAAGTGGTTTTAAAGAAATAAAGAAATAAGATATATAATCCAAAAACACGAAAACATAATAGATATGACAAGTGTAAATGGAAAAGCCAGAAGTGTAAATGGAAAAGCCAGAATTAATCTAATAACTGATGAAATAATAAAAGGGGAATTATCAACAAAAGAAGCCAAAAAATACAGAAATATATATTTTGGAGGTGTAGAATTTACTATAAAAGCATATTTTCAGAGAAATATAGATACGCCGATACAAATATACATATTGGATGACAGGATATTAGAAAATTTACAAGACGCATTAATATCAGTAATAAAAGGAAATTTGATATACCAAAAGTTAAAATTTACGGTACAACCTGATTTTAGTATCTCGTTAAAAGATGAACATAAAGACTTAGCTTTAACATTATACTACAAACTAGATGGAATAAAAATGCCACCAGGAAGTAAAGTCATAAGTATAGAGACAAAAATGGTATATGCCTTAACGGGAAATCATCATGTAAGGAAACAACACGAAATGAATATTTTAGTACCAAAAATGTACCAAGACATTCTAGAAAGAATAGAACATAAAGAAAACTCAAAGATAACAATACCAGAAGAAATACATATTGATTTTAGCAATAGAACCACAACAATGTTACAAAGGTTAAGACCAAAGATAGAAGGATCCATGTTAAGTATTACAAGAGAAACATTAACAAGACAAGAAAGGTTGAGGGTACCAAGAACATTGGACCTAGTAAATATGACAACTAATAGGTTGAGTATTAAAGTAATTATATTCAACGGAATTACAACAACTGATTGTATAACTGAAATCAATACAGGAGCTGTAAAAAGCTTTATACATATAAGTAAAGTAAATGAAAAAGTTTGTCAGCTAATTCCACCAGAAACTTTCAATTACCCTGAAAATGATAGAGAAATAATAGTTACCAGAAGTATTAATCTGAGATTTAAAATTTAAGATTTAGAATACAAAATAAACATCGTGGTAGTAGAATATGATAGTTTTAATGAATTATTATTAGGAAGTGATTTTCTAATCATGATAGACTATAGGATTACTAATAACGGAATAGAAATTAATGATCAAGGTAAAACAAGATTTGTTAATAAAATATGAATATTCAAGATAAAATCAATAAAAAGAAACGAAAGTTAAAAAGCATAAAACAGATGTTACTAGAAGAAATTATAGATTCGCAGCTTAAATACTTAGAATATAGTGCTAAAGAAATGAAGTTAGAAAATGAGATAGAACAATCAGAAAAAATAAAAAAATAATAAACCTAATAAAGAATGGATAAGTATAGGAGATGGATGGATGAAAAGAATAAATAACCCTGAGTAATGTTAACGAAAAAGTCGATGAGATATGGACGGAACTAATAATAAAAGAAAAATTAAAAAACCTTTTCACAAAAATGGATGAAATAAAAGAAAATCAAGTTCAAACACGCGAACTAATAAGAGAAGAACTAACCAAACTGTGGAATGTATCTGAAGTACCGATACTCAAATTAATACTAGAACAACTTAATACAATAGTAGCCCAAGTAAACAAAGAAAAGGGTAAGGAGAGACAGATAGACGAAGGAGAACCCAGTAACCAAGAACAGAACATAGGAGATATAGTTGAATTAAGAACTACACAACCTGAAATAGTACCAATAGATGCGTGGAGAAGAAGTAAAATCCCTATAATGGTAGATATTAGTCAAATAAAACCAAAAATATCAAAAGAAGTAGCAAAAACATTAGATGGTCTAAAAGCATTAAGTAAAAAAGGACAATTTTAATGAGTAAAAAAGGACAATTTTAGGATATCTATGATATGAATGCAAATGCAAATTCCATGTACCTTAATTCGTATATATAGTCTAGATCACTAGTATGTGCTGAACTCATTAATGATAAAGACATCCCTACATTCCAATCATTTATTCTTTTGCTTAGTTCTTATTCATCATAAACATTGTCTAAGTCTAGAAAATATCCATTCATATTTATTCCTTGTGCCATTGATCCTACAAATTCGCTAAATTCTGCTTGATGTCCTACTGTTATATGTGGTGGTAATCTAGTAGGTTTCCTTGTTATGACTTCTAAGGCTGGATCTACCATTTCTTCTTCAGGGTAGTCGTTGGTGTCTTCATTTATAATGTTATCTGATTCTATTTCTGCTTCAAAAGGTTCATTATATTCATCTTCTATATCGCTTTCAGGTTCTTCTTCAATAATTGCATTTACTCTTTGCATCTTTTGTAGTGCTTCTAGTATTTGATTATTTTCCTGTACCATTTCAGAATTATTTTCATCTTCTATCTCTTCCATAATTTTTGCTACTTGTACTTCACTGTCTTTAACTTCTTCTTTATCTGTGCTACTGCTATCATTAATATTACTATTTATATCATTTTCATCACTGGTGTTGTGTATTGTTCTTACCTTCTTTTTTCCTTTTAACCTTGCTATTTGTTGTTTCATAATGTGTAATTCCTCTTTTAATTCACTCATTTCTTGTTTAACTAGTTCTAGTTCTTTTTTTGTTTCTTTTACCTCTACCTTAGTTTTATTTAAGTTGTATTTAGTGTCTTTATACTTAGTTTTGTATTTTTTATACTTCATCAACCATTCTTCATTAGTGGATAGTTTTAATTTCGTATTTTCTTTTTCCAATTCTATTATCTTTTGGCTTTGGGCTTTATTTTCAAGTTTTAAATTTCTTTCTTCAACATAAATGTTTCCTTCTTTTAAATTATCTTTATTTTTTATTAAGGTTTCTTTAGGATGCTGTTGTTTTTTCATAGGTTCATATTTATATCTTTCTTTTTCAAATATATCTTTTTCATGATTTCTAATAAATGTAACTGCACTATGCTCAGTACTACTCATTAAAATTGTCCTTTTTTGCTTAATGCTTTTAGACCATCTAATGTTTTTGCTACTTCTTTTGGTATTTCTGGTTTTATTTGACTAATATCTATCATTATAGGGGTTTTACTTCTTCTCCACACATCTATTGGTACTATTTCAGGTTGTGTAGTTCTTAATTCAACTATATCTCCTATGGTCTGTTCTTGGTTACTGGGTTCTCCTTCGTCTATATGTCTCTCCTTACCCTTTTCTTTGTTTACTTGGGCTACTATTGTATTAAGTTGTTCTAGTATTAATTTGAATGTCGGTACTTCAGATACATTCCACAGTTTGGTTAGTTCTTCTCTTATTAGTTCGCGTGTTTGAACTTGATTTTCTTTTATTTCATCCATTTTTGTGAAAAGGTTTTAAAATTTTTCTTTTATTATTAGTTCCGTCCATATCTCATCGACTTTTTCGTTAAAATTACTCAGGGTTATTTATTCTTTTCATCCATCTATCTCCTATACTTATCCATTCTTTATTAGGTTTATTATTTTTTATTTTTTCTAATTGTTCTATCTCATTTTTTAACTTCATTTCTTTAGCACTATATTCTAAGTATTTAAGCTGCGAATCTATAATTTCTTCTAGTAACATCTGTTTTATGCTTTTTAACTTTCGTTTCTTTTTATTGATTTTATCTTGAATATTCATATTTTATTAACAAATCTTGTTTTACCTTGATCATTAATTTATATTCCGTTATTAGTAATCCTATAGTCTATCATAGTTAGAAAATCACTTCCTAATAATAATTCATTAAAACTATCATATTCTACTACCGCGATGTTTATTTTGTATTCTAAATCTTAAATTTTAAATCTCAGATTAATACTTCTGGTAACTATTATTTCTCTATCATTTTCAGGGTAATTGAAAGTTTCTGGTGGAATTAGCTGACAAACTTTTTCATTTACTTTACTTATATGTATAAAGCTTTTTACAGCTCCTGTATTGATTTCAGTTATACAATCAGTTGTTGTAATTCCGTTGAATATAATTACTTTAATACTCAACCTATTACTTGTCATATTTACTAGGTCCAATGTTCTTGGTACCCTCAACCTTTCTTGTCTTGTTAATGTTTCTCTTGTAATACTTAACCTGGATCCTTCTATCTTTGGTCTTATCCTTTGTAACATTGTTGTGGTTCTATTGCTAAAATCCATATGTATTTCTTCTGGTATTGTTATCTTTGAGTTTTCTTTATGTTCTATTCTTTCTAGAATGTCTTGGTACATTTTGGTACTAAAATATTCATTTCGTGTTGTTTCCTTACATGATGATTTCCCGTTAAGGCATATACCATTTTTGTCTCTATACTTATGACTTTACTTCCTGGTGACATTTTTATTCCATCTAGTTTGTAGTATAATGTTAAAGCTAAGTCTTTATGTTCATCTTTTAACGAGATACTAAAATCAGGTTGTACCGTAAATTTTAACTTTTGGTATATCAAATTTCCTTTTATTACTGATATTAATGCGTCTTGTAAATTTTCTAATATCCTGTCATCCAATATGTATATTTGTATCGGCGTATCTATATTTCTCTGAAAATATGCTTTTATAGTAAATTCTACACCTCCAAAATATATATTTCTGTATTTTTTGGCTTCTTTTGTTGATAATCCCCTTTTTATTATTTCATCAGTTATTAGATTAATTCTGGCTTTTCCATTTACACTTGTCGTATCTATTATGTTTTCGTGTTTTTGGATTATATATCTTATTTCTTTATTTCTTTAGAACCACTTTGTTTTAAATATCTTTTTTATCGATAATTCTTCTTGTTCGTTTTGTATTTTTTGATACGTTTCGGGTTTAAAACTTAATGTTTGTGTTGTTCCTCCTTCATATTCATCCATTTGATAGTGTGTTTTGTATAGATCTGTTGCTATCTCTTTTTCTTTATCCATATTTTAGTAAGTTTATATACTTATACTGTTCTTGTATTATATCTTTCAGATATGATATTTCACTATCTTTTCCGATTATTTCTCCTAATTTATTTTCCAGTAATTTCGTGTTTTCTTCTTCTTTCTGCTTTATTTTTTCGTCTTTTAATGCTAATCTATTTTTTAATTCTTTAATGATTTCTTTCTGATTTTTCTATTTGTTCGGAATTTTCTTGTAGGCGTTGATCTCTTTCTTTTATTAGATCTATACCTATTCTGCAACTTATAATATGTTGATTTATATCTCTGTTATATTCTAATCTTTTTTCTACTATATATGCTAATTGTCCTAACATAATTTGTTGTCTTCTTAATATTTCTTCACCCATAAGAACTAGTAGTTGTGGATAGATCTGTGTTTATATCTTTTATGAATTCATCTTGTAATCTTTTTTATGCTTGTGTTTGTATTATCTGTATATATAATCTTGTTAATTCTTCAGATCTTACAGTTTTTTGGGTCTGGTCTAGTTCTCTTTCCATAGCAAATATCTTTATCTTATACATTCTTTCTAATTCTTTATGTTTCTTCTTTTGTTTTAATGAAGTCTTTGTTTTCTGACATAACCATTTTGCTTGATTTAACTGTTTAATGGGTTCAAATGATGAGTTCATTTTTTAATATTGATTTGTTTCAAAGCTTATGTCCCTTTTTAGATCTCTTATTATAAGATTATGTACAATAATTTATGTATTTATTTCTTCTATACTCGCTTCTGCTACATTGAAACATATTTTTTTTTATCAGAGAGTATAAAGAGGCTAGAGCATCTCACTCGGGATCTGACCCGAACCGAGGCTCTTCGTATAGCACATCCTTCTACTAATTCCCTGAAGTGGGAAGGGAGAGATCGCAAACTGATGGGTACCAGTCGTTGGGTCTCCATGGTACGCCCTGCGGGCTCATGGAACTGAGACGATCCAGACGCTGATGCGCCGTTGTGAAAAGGGATCCACAGTTTTAAGATCCAAACTTTATTACCCAAAAATCATAAACACATGCTAGAAAATCATATCCCTAAGTTAATTAGAAACCTAAGCTCATTTGGACCTTCAATTGGACATTCCAAGAAAAGCCTCAATTTGTAAATCCTAGAATTTTCCCCAATTGAAAAGGGTTTCCATAATCAACTTAATTACTACCATATGATCCTCTATCATAAATCAATACTTATTCTCAATAACAAGATGATTAAACTCATACTACACCCTCAAATCAAAGTCTCATGGTCTCTTATTCTAACATGAAAACTAGAATACATTTTCCCCACTTTAAAGCCTATACCAAGGTTAGAGGACTCAAAATATGAACTATAGTCACAAAGGGTTAAGAATTTTACCTCTAATGAAGAATTTCACCACATCCTTCAAGAAATCCCCCTTAGGTACCTCTAGGACCGAGATAAAATGTTTTGGAGGAAGTGATTCGACCTAGGGTATTTAAGAACCCACCTGATCCAGTGATTCCGCTCCTGCAGAATCGACTCCGCCGGTGCGGTCACGCTTCGAGGGACAAAAGCTCGCTGAGGTGCAGTCACTTGATACCTCGCCTCAGCGCAGCCGCAGACAAAAACCCCACAGAGGCCCATTTGCCCCAACATAAAAACCCCTGCTAGGGTGGAACCCTAACATTATCTCAAGACCCGCTTATGCAAGCCAACCTCTGCTTAAGCAGTCATGCAGGAGTGGACACCAGATACCAGCAATATGGATGTTTTCCCAAACTTCTACCAAACACTCGAAACACTCTCGAGACCCTACGGACACAAACCAAACATGCTCTCCCAAGGTAAATAGTACTTTGAACTCACTCGAACCCTTGGATTTCACATTTAATCGAGCTAAGACATACTTTTCTAAAGAATCGCCCAAAATAACCAAATATCCAAATTTCACAAACAAGGTCACGAATTACATTTGATTATCTCAGAAAGTGTACCAGCATCTCGACTACGTCATAAATGATCCTCCGAAACAACCGAAAGTGACGGAACATGAAAATGAACTCATATACTCGAAAGTCAACTTTGACTCAAACTAATCAACTCTAAGATTCTTAATTTGGGGTTTTCTTCCGAAACTTACATAAATGAACCTCAGAATCGGTGTCACTCATTCCCATGCATCAAAAACCCCACACAGAGTCTATGGAAAGGGTAAAATTCATCAAATAAAGGTATTTAGCTAAAAATTACCGGATATGTCATTACATCATATACCAATTAAGTAAACGTTCATCCTCGAACGGAGAGAAAAAGAAAGTACAAAAGTCGACGGGTAACAAAGGAATCCCCATCATAACCTCAAGAAGCCCCAACATGCAAGAATTATATCAGTGATACCACTTGTTCATTCTATCCATCAAGACTACCTTTAACTGTTCTTAAAACCCAACTTCTTATTCTTTTTTACCCAAAATTTCTTCCACAGCTGATCCTCGAATGTAAACACTGACCCGTTTGAATTTATTGATATAATCATAAATGTACTTCTATACGCATTCGATTGAATCCATAATTATCACAATAATCACCACCATCCTTTAGTTGTAGCCACAACGATTGCCCAACCTGTACCGATAACATAGTCTGATCCGACTAGTCTTCCTTTTCAACCATCAACGCCATCCATCGCACTAAGATTTCTTAGAAACATATACACACATGCCATAAGCCTAAATCATAGTTTCCTTTCGCCAGAATAGAATCCTTGCTTCATCTGTTAACACTCTAAGTATTTCCATTGAACAATTGATCTAATCCAAGGCCGATTGAGCACTTTCCATTCTGGTTAGTTTGTATCCCAAAGTCAAAACCACTTAATCAAAACCCACTGCCCAATTTTCTCAAATCTCTTAATCACCATACTCATAAGCATACTTACTAGTTACCATGTCGTGTCAAATCCATCAAAAATGAATCGATCACTCTAAGACTTTACATAACCATTTATACCTCCTTGATATGTACCAAGTGCCCATGTAAACCATTGAACTATCTGAATCGTCGTCATCCGAGAGATATCCTCAATCCTACGTGAAACATCAATGGGAACCGATAACACTGTCATACCTCCATTCTAAATCGAAATCTATCGGACTCTTATCGGTGGTTTACCAGGCTACCATAAGCCCTCCAGTAAATATAAACATAGGCCACCCGGCCTTATATGAACAATTCTAACCTGAAAATAAATGCTCAATTCTAAATCATCCATAGTCATCCAAACTGATTCCAAACATATCTGATATGCTTTCCATAACCTGCAGTGACCTCTCAAATCTCTTTTCTCTTGAAAATCAACTTGTACCTTCACCCACGACTCTAAAACTAGAATTTATCCAAGTCATCAATTTAGCACCGAAGAATTATACCTCATGATTGTAATCTTCTTGTTTCCCAACCTACACCTGATACACAAATTTGATATAACCCCATGAACTCTAAATACCTCAAATCCTCTTTGTACCCTCTCTTAACTCGCCCATAACTCTGGATACCTTGTCAAACATCTATCTGTCATATCTCGCTATTTAACTGCCTTATCAAATAATTTCACCCTATCTGAAAGATGCAAAAAAATGCAACCCTAATCCACATCTAACCCAAGAATTTTCATTGTTTCAAATCCAACTCATTTCCTATCTCGAAGAGTCACCTTACTCATTCCAAATTAGATCAACCACTCATTTATTGAATCCTTACATTTCCACCTTTTCGTTTCAATCACGTTCACCACTAACAACCGATCATTACTCAAACCTGCCCCAAAGCGTACTGAGATATCCTAAGCCTCACAAAATTAATGAACCAATCCTGGAAATAGTAGGACACTGCATACTCCATAATAAAGAGTTTCTCTCGCCTCACTCGAACCTCTAAAACTGGAAGCTTCCCCCAAAACATGGCACATCTCATATACCATCCTTTATAAAAAATTCTCGACTATAAAAGGTATTGACCCACTCTGGTTACTCTGACCAAAAATCATTTATTACTCAAGCAACAACCCCAAACCATCACGGAACTGGGTCAATAATCCGAAAGTTGATCCTTAATTACCGGACATACATTCCTGCTAACATGCTCATATAATTTCATCGAAGTACCCTTGCTGGAAACCCTTAATCGAACTAAGACTTCTTTTATATTGGTTCATAAGTTACTAACCCGGTCATTGATACCCGAAGCTTTTCACAACTTGTATTAGATCAACCCATCAACTATATGTTACCTTAAATATCCATGTTGACCGACACTTTATTCAAGAGTCTTTATACAATGCTGGCTTGCGAAAACCAACCCTTACCTCTTTTTGCCGAGCCATATAATATCCAATTAACTGTGCAAATTTCCATGTCCTTCGGTCAACTCCAATGTCATTATACCTGTAATTATAGGGCATTTTCAAGTATTAACCTTTACATACTATGCCCACAAACCTTATCTAGAAACTAGATGTACATTCTGATAATCTCTCAAATAGAACTCCATACTTGTCCAACGCTAGAGTCATCCCTAATAGTCGATCATTGGCTCCCATTAGCCTACGATGTAATATAACATACCAATTACCAATTCACCTATGATCTCTTACACTTACTCTATACTTAATGACCGTGAAATAACTCACAATCAACAATCTGCTTTTATTATTGACTTCGAAACACCAAGTGATCCTACGAAAACACACTCTTAGGTAAAGAAACACTCCTGCCTATTTCTATAAGCTTCACCTGTCACAACAACCTTGCCACCTAGCTTGGAACATGTAGCCATTTCTTGAAAGAACTCACCACTTCCTGGTTACCACTCCACAACTACACATCTGCCACGTTGAAGCCCAACTTAACTTTTCATAACCTTATATGAATTTAACCCTCAAACATCTTGAAACCTTATCCTGGCGAACATGTCAGATACCAATTTTTCCCTTCATATAGAGGAGACTAATCCATCCAATTTCTTTTTCTTGCACCTATGTATTATCACTCCCACTTCCCAAGGATGTCACCGAACCGAGGGGTCCCCAAACATAAAACCCAATCAACTGCACTGTAAAATCCTAACTGAAGACTGAACTTGGTCACGCCTTCGTATCATGGTAGCACGTCTCATACCATACCACGCAACATCATATTGAACCACTCATGCATGAATTTTAAGAGCATGTTACCATCATTGGTGATATAACATAAATAAGAAGTTTCAGATACCAATTTGATTCAACTTAGCATGAAAGGAGTGAAGAAAGTGAAGTTTCCTAAATATCTCATGGCCTCTCGAAGATAAGTACGGACGTCTCCACATCAATTCGCAAAACTCTACTAGACATTGCTATTGTATTTAAGACCATTTAACCTAAAGCTCTGATACCAACTTCGTCACGACCCTTTTTAGAGAGTCGTGGTGGCACATATACTATCCCTACCGGTAGATGAACCACTCTCTAGATTAACAACATAATCTAGGAAGAAATGCGGAAATAACAATATTAAGCAAAGTTGTCTTATCTTTATATAAAAGCGGAACAAATCTGGAACCAACAATACAACCACCATGAATCAGGTCAACAATACAAGAGCTCTAACCGAATACAAGTCTGACAAGAGAATAACATAATCCAATGTCTAAATACATCATCTGAATGTTGGAACATGTCTCTCAGATAAATAAAAGACAAGAGTGAAGATAAGAGTATTCAGGGGATGCTAAATTGAAGCATCCTTACCCCGAACTCTGGAAGTCCCCCAATTCATACTAAACTTGAGGTCCTGAACTGGTTTAAGGCGCTATAACTGTATCGAAAAAGAATGCAGCAAGTGTAGCATGAGTACACAATGTACCCTCGTAGACATCATAAGCCGAAGATGACAGAAGATACATAATAGAGATAAATATCAAGTTGACTCTCAAATAGGCCCTATTCTATGTTGTTCAATAGTCACATACGACACCTTGTTCATATAGAGTTCATGAATCATACCAGTCACTTAGTTCACATCAAAGTTCAATCACCAAGTCAAGTACACTTTAATTCATAAGGCACACACGGGAAATTTACTATCCATACCCACCGATCTGAACTCTGTTTAAGCCATACTTATATCTACTTACCCTACTTGACACATCATATAAGCAAATCGACACTTAGTTCGCAACAGCCTTTAATATTTCCTCCCAATAGTAGTATAACCAGATTAGCCTTGACGACCTTAACACCCTTATTATCATTAGCCTTCAGACTTGATTAAAATTCTATACAGCTACAGTATGACACACATCAGTTCATTCAACGTTCATATTCCCAGTAATAACACTTATCACAGACTCCTTACTAGACTCGTACCCAGTCTCGCTGTTAATTACTAGACAACACACAACATACATAGTTTTCCTGGAACTAGAAAATGGTTCTACATATTAACATTACCGATCACAGTAGCAGGTGACATCAAACACTTAGACTTATAAACTATAAAGCACAGAACTTGGTACACAAAAAATCAAGCCACATGATAACCCATCTAATTAAATAAAATCCATGCAATTATCCAAGTATTCACAGAGACAAGCCTAACCAAAGCAATCAACCCGATTCAATAAAATCAATTCAATTTCTAAGTATTTACAGAGATCATGGCAATCAACTCGATTCAATAGAATCAGTCCATATTACCAATCAATAGATAATTCATGCAATGAGATGTGTATGATATGAATACGAATGCAAATGCCAGGTACCTTTTTCCTCCAGTATACAAGCATTCAAGTTTTTATTATGAAACACACACCCATGGGGGACCCGTAAAGTCTATATACACCTCCAAAATTTCTCAATAGAGGCAGCTCTTGGTTGAAATAACTGTTGTAGGTTTACAACCCTGTTCCCTACGTAAACCCATTGCGGCGTGCAGCCTGATCCATCTGTAATATTATCATTAGCTCAATATTACTAATCATCTCATATTATCATCATCATCTCAAGGAACATGAGTGTATGAATGCAAATGACAATATAATACAAAAAATAAAAAATGTATTAGATGCAACCAAGTATAGGAGATGAATAGCACATGCTTTCAGAATTCAACAACAAATAATCCTAGTACAGTCAGGATATCATATCGAGCATGACACGATGATTGCAAATATGGCGACGAACCCACATAATGACAAAATGCCCAAATAACAGTAGTCGGAATTAGCTTAAAGCTGATTCCCAAATCACCCAACAATACGGTTCAACACTGGTATACACCCAAGCATTCATCACAGCCGCTAAGGTGGGACCCCCAAAGTCGTCCAATACCCCATCAATATTTATAACTACTACGTATTTGTATCAGAGTCTAGAAAATCTAAAATTGTAGCGTACCTCATTACCGAGCAGGAGCCAAAAACAAGCAACTTTAGTGTCGGCCTCACCTTTTCGGAGTGCCTTATGGTAATCGAAGTCTAACACACATATATTGTACGTTAATATAAAGCTAATACATAATACGAGTAGTCCATAAACATATCAAGACTTCCAAAACCAACTTCGGACCAATGATTTCAAGAACAAAACTTTATCACCCGAAAATCATAAACATATGCTAGACAATCATATCCCTAAGTTAATTAGAAACCTAAGCTCATTTGGACCTTCAATTGTACATTCTAAGAAAAGCCCCAATTTGTAAAACCTAGAATTTTCCCCGATTGAAAAGGGTTTCCATAATCACCTTAAATACTACCATATGATCATCTATCATAAATCAATACTTATTCTCAATAACAAGATGAATAAAATCATATTACACGCTCAAATCAAAGTCTCATCCTCTCTTATTATAATAGGAAAACTAGAATACATTATCCTCACTGTAAAGTCTATACCAAGGTTCGAGAACTCAAAATATGAACTATAGTCACCAAGGGTGAAGAATTTTACCTCTAATGAAGAATTTCACCACAACCTTCAAGAAATCCCCCTTAGGTAGCTCTAGGACCGAGATAAAATGTTTTGGAGGAACTAATTTGACCTAGGGCATTTAAGAACCCACCTGATCTAGCAATTTTGCTCTTGTGGAATTGACTATGTAGGCGCGGTCTCTCTTCAACGGACAAAATCTTGATGAGGCACAGTCACTTGACATATTGCCTCAGCGCAACCTCAGACAAAATCCATGCAGAGGCACATTCGCCCTCGCGTGAAAACCCTCACTGGGGTAAAACACCAACATTATCTCAAGACCCACTTTTGCGACCCAATATTCGTAGAGGAGGACATGCATGAGAGGACAACATCTCGTTGGAGCGGACACCAGACACCAGCAACATGAAATACTTTCCCAAACTTCCACCAAACACTCGAAACACTCCCGAGACCCTACGAACACAAACCAGACATGCTCTGCCAAGGTAAATAGTGCTATGAACTCACTCGCACGCTCAGATTTCTAATTTAACCGAGATAAGACTTACTTTTCTAAGAATCACCCAAAATAACCAAATATCTAATTTTCACAAACAAGGTCATGAATTACATCTGATTATCTTGGGAAGTGAACCAGCATCTCGACTAAGTCATAAATGACCCTCCAGAATTATAGAAAGTGACATAACCCAGAAATATATGCATATACTTAAAAGTCAAATTTAAGTCAAACTAATCAACTCTAAGATTCTTAATTTGAGTTTTTCTTCTAAAGCATACATGAATGAACCTCGGGATCGGTGCCACCCAATCTCGTGCATCACAAACCCCACACTTAATCTGTGTAAAGGATAAAAATAGTCAAATAAGGGTCTTTAGCTAAAAATGACCGAACGGGTCGTTACATACAAAGGATAAAAAGGCAATCTAACTGATAGGGTCATAACCAACAGAAAGACAAAATGTCCATCTAACTAAAAGGTTCACATCCGACAAAGAACGAAGAAAAGACAATCCGGCTATGAGAGCCAAGAAAAGGATAAAATGGCAATCTGACCGAGAGAGTCACAACCAACAAAAGGACAAAATAGTAATCTGACCAAGAGGGTCCTAGCCGACATAGAGGATGAAAGAAATATAATTCAGTTGAGAGGCTCGTATTTGTCATTTGTATATCGAGAGGGTCATTCAGACAAACATGTAGAGAGGGTTATTCATACAAACTACATGCCGAGAGGGCTATTCATATAAACACTGCCGAGAGGGACATTCATACAAATATTATCGAGATGGTCATTCATACAAACTGCATGTTGATAGGGCCATTCATACAAACTGCATGCCGAGAGGGCTATTCACACACAAGCTATACAGTGTCGCAAATGACATCCACTCAAAAAAATATGCATGAGCCAAACAGTGTCAGAAGTGGCATCCACTCAACAAAAATGCATAAGTCATACAGTGTCGCAAGTGGCATCCGCTTAACAAAAATATACACGAGCCAGATGGTGTCGTAAGTGGCATCCACTAAAAAAAATGAACGAGCCAGATGGTGTCGCAAGTGGCATCCGCTCAACAAAAATATACATGAACCAGACGGTGTCGGAAGTGGCATCCGTTCAACAAAAAATGCATGAGCGAGACAGTGTCGGAAGTGGCCTCCGCTTAATGAAAAATGCATAAGTCAGACGGTGTCGGAAGTGGAATCCGCTCAACAAAAATATGCACGAGCTAGACGATGTTGGAAGTGGCATCCTCTCAACAAAAAATACATAAGCCAGACGGTGTAGGAAGTGTCATCGCTCAACAAAAATACACGAGCCAGATGGTGCCGCAAGTGGCATATGCTCAACAAAAATATGCACAAGCCATATGGTTTCGAAAGTGGCATCCACTCAACAAAAAATGCACGATCCAGACGGTGTCAGAAGTGCCATCCGCTCAAACAAATACAGACAAGCCAGACGGTGTCGGAGGTGTCACCCGCTCAAAAGTAGCCGCCCAAGTGAGCACAACAAACAAAGCCACACAAGTATAATAAATATAAATAACCAACATATCAAGTCCCAGTATATGGAAACATGCTGAAAGCTACCGGAAGAAAGAAGCAAGCAGACCAAATCTAGATGCAAGCAAAGCAAATGTGGAACTTGTTCTTGAGCAGCCGATTGAAATAATGTACCAATGAGAGTTAAGCTCTATGTACATGAGCTTGAGCATCACTCCGTAATGAACTTGCTCGCAAATCACGAAGATTTTTGTTTTTAAGAAAAACTAGTAACCAATCGGGCATACACCGAAAAGGTTTTTTTAACCGTCAAAAGGATTCTCATATAAGGGATACCCTTTTCAATCCATCAAGTCGAAATACAAGTGACCTAAATTCTCATGTAACTTGAGACATGTAGGAAACCCAAAGATCAGGGTTCGACTACAATTTTCAAAATATTAGGTAAAAATGAGAAGTATTCCTCAATTGCTCGGCTAAAAACTTGGTCAGTCAAATTTTACTACTCAGGGATGGTCTATTCCCATCTATTACAATCAAAGACAGTCCAAACACCCCCATTTCGGTCTTTGTCCAAATCGACAGACCTAGGGTTGTCTTATTCTTCAACAACTGCCGATAATGGCAAGGTTCAAGGGGACTAATGCTATTGCCCTTTCTCTCACATTCGCACCAGTACGCCACCATACCCCGAACCCAAAGTGAGGTTACCCCTCCATACCCCGATAATGGCAAGGTTCATTTTGGGAAAGAGCAATTAATGTTATTTCCATTTCTCACATTCGCACCAGTACGCCACCATACCCCGACCCCAAGGTGAGGTTGCCCCTCCCTTTTTCTATTCTGTTATGATTTTAATGGCTTTTGTCTTACTTGATTTCAAACGTTAAATCCAATTGGTTGAGAAACTTTTAGGAGGGAATTCCTCCCCCCCCCCATTTACTTGTCCCACATCGGATCTCTTGGTCATCTATGGTTTTATATGAGTTCTATAAATTGAACTCTTATTCTGTATTTTCAACAAGTTTGGACAAGTCTAAAAAGTCTGAACAAGGTCCGAAACTTGATTCTTGGCATTCATACTTTTTGAGAGCCAAATTGAGTTAAATCCGATTGATTATTGCTTAATTTGAGATTCAAACCCTTTGGTGGAACCCATACTTAGCGTAATTAAGTCGCTTACAACTAAAACCTTCCCCTTTTTGTGTGATTTGCGAGTTTGGAGATCTCAGAGTGGAGCACACTCACCCTTCGATCCTAGACTGCCTCTATACAAGGTAACCCATATTTTTTTTAAATTCTTGCTTAAATTATATTATATGACCTGTGACTATGTTAGGGTTTATCTTAGTTTCTTTAGGTCAAATATGGTTCAGAATGTGAATGTGCCTATTTTTGAATAACTGATAGTGTTCCATGATGATTTAAAATAGCATGTGTAGTTAAAATGATGTATAATGTAATAATTTAAGGTCTTTTATTTTATGTATAGGCTGATTATTCAATATGATGCTCAATGTGGTAGTTTAGAAGCTTGTTTAACTATAAAAACTGATTTAAGCTGATAAATGTGTTGGTTTGAGATCTGTTTTAGTCATAGGTTGTTTGGTCAATAGGATGCCTAAAGTTGTTAATTTGAAGTTTGTTCTAACCATGTATGATTGCTTAGTTTAATGTGATGATTAATGTGTTAGCTTGAAGATGATTTGGCTGTTAGTAAGTTATTTTATTCATAGTGTCAGCCTAAAAGTATGAGCATGTGATTAGGAGGGAGACATAGTTAACTTGTAAGCATGTCATGTCTTTTGTGCTATCTAATATTGGCTTAAAATCTAAGAAGTAAGCTAAATAGGTTATCATTTGGATTAGTTAGTTTACTTCTGCCCCTAGAAAAAGATATCTAGTGTTTCAAGTTCATGTCAAGACTGTAGGACCTCTTTAATGGTTTAAAAATGGAATAAATAACCTTGTCTTAACAATGTGTGTGTGTTCAATGCCTCTTGGATGAATCTGGTCTCTGTTTTGCATGTCTATTGTATTTAAAAGAAGATGTGAAGTTAACAAGACATAAAAATGCCTTCAACATGACTTAGGTGGAACTTGGGTTCTGAATATAGGTTTAATAGGGATGTCTTGATCACTAGACTACTTGGGAATTTCTAAAAGATCACCTAAAGTCTATCAAGCTGGTTTTAAGTTTGAATATGGTTTAATGATGTGTTTTGATAACATGATGTTCAAACTTGTAGACTTTGGCCTCTAGGATGATATTCAACCCCTTTGTTTAAAGCATGATTAGGAACCCTAGTCTAAGTGAAGTTCTGAAGCTCAGTTTTTGTCCTTTGTCTTATTTTCTGAGCCCTATTGGGATATGAATAGATGTTTCATTGTGTTGTGTTTATTTGCATAATCTGAATGTTGTAATGGATCTTGCTTTGTGTTGTATCTAGAGTAGGATGAAAGCCTTTGTAGGGAAAGATATGAGCATGCTTCTTTCTTCATTTAGCAAAAAATGATTATCTTCCCTTTCTTGGTACCCAATGTGTTGATATGTACTCAGATATACAGTCTTCATGTCAAATATACTTAGTATATATATGATATAGAAGGTGAGTATATCCCTGTGTATATCATATGGGAGTTCCAATAGGCCATGATTTAACTGGGCTAGGCCCATTCATACTGTTTCCTTTTTGTTTCTGTTTTGCCTCGCATGAACTACTGGACTAGGCCCATTTAGATGTCAACTCATTTAATCGTCCACTGCTCCTTTGAAATGGACCAGCCTACCCCTTTCATGAATTAATTGTTAATGTTTCAATCATGGGCCTGCTTAGAAGATATTATCTGATATTTTAATTACTGAATACATTACTCTCTTAAATTGACGCATGATGTGTGTGTGTTTAAATTAAGATTACATGCATTTTATGTAATAAGTTTTGGGTGTTTTCTAACTTGCATTCTCCTTTTTCCCTCCTTTTCATGCCACTGCTCGCGATGACTTGGGCCCCATTGGGCCAATCCTTCATTCCTCTAGCCGGTTGGGCCCAAATATCATTTTCTTGAGTCCGAATTGCTTGTAGCAGCACACAAAGGCCCAGCTATGGGTGACAATAGCCAACCAGTGGGTTTAGGTAAGCCCACCAACCTAAACTCTTCTTTCATTTCGAATATATGTATATGTAATGTATAATGTAATACTATTTGTATAAAAACATACTTTGTATATTATTGGAACCCCTATAATTATGAACTTAGGATACGCAAATGATACGTACATTATTCTAATCACCATATTTTTCAAAAAACTATACTAATTTCTAATTTTTAAAATCGGACTGTTTTTGTATCTTTAAAGAAAGCTGGAACAAAAATGGCTTTTGAACTTGAATTGAATCATGTAGAAATCAAGACTTATTATGACATTAAAGGAAAACGGGAACAGTTTGAACTAGATCTGGACTGAAAAGCGCATCGAAATGGATTGTCTGCCTTTTGATAAATCTGGACCAAAAATGGGCTTTTTAAAGACAAGTGGACATCTACATTGTTGAATGCATTTTGGGCCAAGTATGGGCCGAATTGACCTTTTCAAAAGATTTTTTGGGCCAAGCTCAACTTAAATGATTTTGGAAGACTTGAACACTATCTTGGACTTGAATTAAGAATTGGGGTTTTAAGTAATGGTGGAATACCTTGACCTTTGGGAACATAGCATGGAAAAAAGAAATAATTATTTTCTCTTCTTTCTAAAAACTAAAAACTTGTTATTTCAAATGGATTATACTCTTTTTAACCTTAAAAGATTTTCAAAATAGATGCAAGCGATATTGGAAAATTTATTGGACTAATAGGGGAGTTCTACTCAAATTAATCTGAGTGTTGTTAGTCCGAAAATAAGTTGACTAAATTACCTCTGTGCAAATTATTTTTGGCGGACTTTAACTCTTTTATTTTCAGAAACCTTTGAGTTTGAAATAAATGAATGACATGAAATTTTGCGGGAATTTAAACACTTATAAGCAATTCACATCATTTAAACATGCTATAGAACCAAAGGTCAATCGTATTCTACGGATCCTTAATATAGGGTGTCTAACACCTTCCCTCGGGATCACCAGAACGCTTACCTCGACTCTAATTTAGATAGGATTTTTCATTAACTTGAATAAACCCTTTCAACTTGGTTTTTCTAATTTACCTATAAATTAGGTGGCGACTCTAAAAACAATTATCCGACTTAGAGCACCAACAATCTCTTAGTAGCTTTTATGCCTCTGCGTAAAGTCAACCGTAACAGTCACGAAGAAAATGCATACAAGCAGAATGTTATGATTTGTTGGTCTTTTTGTTAGTCACAATTTCTAGATGTTCAGATACTTGAATAAAAAAGGAATTCAATAGTTAAATTCGTATATGAAAATTCATTAACAATGACAGTTACAGATTCTACAATTTTCTTCGACCCATGGAACACAAACTTGTGTAAATTATATCGCATTTCTGAATAGTATATTGTTGTGGATGTGCCTTATTTAATAAGTGATCATCCTTTAGTGTTTCTTCCTCTTTTATGTTGGTCAATGTACCTTTAGCATGGGAAAGATAAGTGCTAAAAAGAGAGGATGCAAAACAAAAGAGAATAAGAAGGTTGCATATTGTAACATAGATGGGAAAAGGGAACTGGAAAGAGCGAAATCTACTAATTTAGTGGTCGTTTGGTTGTCAGGTTACAGAGGAGTTATCTATGTATTAAAACTAGCATAATTTTATACAATAACTAATACATGAATAAATAAATCTTACATAAATAAATCATTCTTAACTTATTCTTGCATAAGTAATTCCTATAATACTAACCCCTGCATAACTAATTTTTGCATTACTAATACATATATAACTCTAACCAACAACCAAACGATCTCAGGGGTGAATGTTGTGAAACAGATATGGGTTTTCTTTTTCTAAGTCTTACATGTTATATCATTGTAACACTCTGTGAATTCGTGTTAGGTTTAAACTCATAAAATACTTGTGGTTAGATTCAAACTATGATAATTAATGTGTGTATATATATATATATATATAAGGGGAGACTTGGAGTAACCGGGAAAGTTGCTGCCATGTGACCAGGATGTCACGGGTTCAAGCCGTGAAAACAGTCTCTTGCATAAATGCACGTACAATAGACCTTTGTGGTCCGGCCCTTCCCCGGATCCTACACATAGCGGGAGCTTAGTGCACCGGGCTGCCCTTAATATATATATGTATACACACCGTATGTGACGTCTGAGAAGGGAAAAAAGTTGAAGTACCAAGTCTTGTGATTCGGCCGCACATACGGACCACATGTGTGGAATACGGTCTGCATCCCACTCTCAAGTCTTTGGACTTGACATGCAGAGGCCATATGCGGATTGCATATTGGATATGCGGACCGCATGTCAGACCGTCTGTTAGAGCTTGAAAGTTGGAAAATTCAAGGTCTCAGAAGTTGAGACGTGGAGCCCACATGAAAACCGCTAGGGGTGGACGTATATCGGTTCGGTTCGATTTTGTATCTGAAAAATATGAACCGAATAAAAATCATTTTTTTATAAAAAAATGAATACAATTTATTTTTTTTTAAAACCGATATGTTCGGTTTATATCGCCGAACGTATCGGATTATATCAGTTTTTTCTAATGGGCCGGGTCGGGTCGAGGAAATTTTTAATTTTTGAAAAAAAATTGAATTTCCAAAACTGAAATTGACATTCACACCTAGACTACCATGAAATTTCGACGTTGAAATTTATTGTGTATCGTGAGATGTTTACTAAAGAAAAAGAAAAATTAGAAACCGATTTGGGGAAAAAACACAAATTGATTGGGAAAACGGACATCCGAGTGCAGAGTTATGACCATTTAAAGTTTCACCAATTTACAACTATTTTTTCTCCCTACATTTTATGTCAATGCATCTGTGATATGTTAATCAAGTTCATGCCACATTCAACTTACATAAAAACTTCATAGATTGACTTCAATGATTATGATTCAAGAGATAGTAGTAGCCTAAAATAAAAAATAAGAATAATTATATATTTAATTTGGTTTTTTCGGTTCTGTTCGTATCCAAAATTAAAAAATTGAACCGAAATTCGGTTCGGTTCGATTTTTTCGGTTGTCCGGGTTTTTTGCCCACCCCTACAAACCGTATGTCGATCGCATGCGGTGTCGGTGAAAATTGATAAATTTGAAGATTTCAAGAGTTGACATGTGACCCACATACGGACCGTATATCGCGTATGCAGACCGTATGTGGTGATCGCATGACCGTCTTGACAAAAAACTATAAATACGGACTTTTGTGGAACTTAAAATCCTATTTCATTTTGGACAAACTTTTGAGAGAAAATTCGGCCTAGACTCATACCCAAATATCTAATGTGAGTTCTTTGTCATCCTATGATAGAATTACATCAAATTATCAAGGATTAACACTATATTATCGTCCCAAATTCATAGATTCTACAAAATCAACGCAAGATCAATTGAAGAGAAATTTTGAAAAAAAATCAAAAGGTATGGTCTTTGATCTTTTATGGTGGTTATTAGGTGAATTATGGATGACATGAGTTAATTATAGAATTTAGAACAATGGGTGTTGGTTTGTATTGTGAAGAACACCACTCTAAGCTTGAACCCTAGTTTTATGAAAAAGATTGAGAACTCTATAAAGTTTTAATCTTTATCACTCACATTGAATGTAAAGTGATTATTTGAGTATTAGAGCTTGCGTTTGGGATAAGTTTAGAGGGATATGAGGTATGTTGAATCTTTGCAAGATAATTTCAAACTTGTTCACATTTTGTGGTTTTTGAATGAATTACCATGCGCATGTGGAACAAGTATGCATGGTTACATATGTTGATTCTATATTATGAGTACATACTACACTAAACGGGTTAAAACTATAATGATTTCTAAGATCTAAATTATGTCACTAGTTTTTGAATATGTATTCTGAACTTCATTAAGGGCTTGAGTCCCATTTCTTAAAACATGTGATTTATGGCAAAGTAATGTTGATTCGGCTAAAGGCCATGATTTCTAAACTATTGCATTGCATATCACTTGCTTGTTGAAATAGATATTCGGCAAGAAGAGTAGCCGATATGGATCCTAACATGGAAATTTCCTAGTCATTCAGGAGGAAGATGGCTCACTGTGGGTTGGTAGCCCTGATCTGGTGCCTTAGTGCTATTTAGGGATTCTAAAGTGGTTATCCCTTCAATATCATCAGAAAGGTTTGTGATTTATATCTCTCGGGCATTCAGGAATTTCGCTAAAAATAAGACATGAATTGTTTTCTTTACTCATGTTTTATCCTTTCATCCGGCTATCGATTTATTCATGTTTGCAAACTACTTATGATTTCACTCTCTATTTTATTATGAATATTATATTATTTAAATAGTATCTCTAGATATTCGTTGAGTATCTAGTACTCAAGCATAATATGTTATTTTTGATTTGGTATGTTAGGTAATTAAGAAGAGCTGCTTTTACTTCTTTTTTGGAAATCTATCATTTTCGAAATTGATTCATTGTCTTTAGTACGATCTGTCTTCACACCTCGCGGTGCTTACACCTCTCGCCTATCGGAACACCAACCCAATCTTGAAAGATGAAGTGGGTTTCCGAAATAGTGTAAAAAAGAAGTGCTTCGAATCATTGCTATTTGACTCGAACCTGTTCTAAAAAGGTCCCTGGACGGCTCTCGGTTCTTGAGCATGTTGGGGGATTAGGCGGCAGTTGAAAGAGCTCTTGGTCGTGAATATCTGAACTGGTTGTTTGCTGTTCAAGAATTCCGAATAGTTAGAGATGCCGCAAGCAAAGATCATATAGCCTAATTGACTGCACCTGCCTTGTCGAAGTAGAAGATGTGGCATTAGTTCGAAAATACTTTCTTAAAGAGAAAAGTCTAGTTCTACTACCTCTTCTTTCATAACCTCTAAAGTGTAGAAAGACTGGGTAGGCTAGGAGTACTTGTTGATTTCAGACATTTGGTGAGCCCACATACATATTCGTGGGACATCATGTAGCTATTCTTTTACTAAATTGATTTCATGTTGTGTCCTGACTTTAGTTTTATTTATTCATTCTTCTAGAACCTCTATAGACAGATGTTAGTACTACATGTAGTATTTTAGTAAAGTCGTGTTGACTTGATTAGTATGCATAGTTGGGCATTTGCCATGCTTAGTTGATTGTTAAGAATTAATTATTAATCTAAAGTTAGAATATTTATTAAATTATGTCTTGATCTTAATTATGCATTAATGAATTATTTGAGAATAGCACATTGGTTGGTATTCGTTATCTTTATAAGGTGTTTCCTGTGTGGTTCCTTAGCATCAGATGTTTGTTGCGCCAAGATCAGATTTGAGGCATGACAATCTTGGCATCAGAGCTCTACATTTATAAGTATCATAGAATTGTCTTTGGAATTCTGTCTAGTGGAGTCCTCCTCGTACTTGGATAGGCTCCCACATGTATGAGTGTGTGACTACGAACATTATAGGTATTTCTCATCTTCATTCTAGATTGTGTTGTAAAGCCTAAACTTTTTAGGATCGCTCTAACGTGTTCGTTACTCATTCCTTATAAAAATGTCTTTAACTCGTGCTACGGATGCTACCCAAGTGGATAAATGGTACGTCAAGTGGAGATCCAGCTCTGCCTGCTAAAGCTGCAACTATTGAGGCTAATGTTGAGGTGGAAAATGGAAAAGTCCCTCCACAAGCTCAGACTATTCCGGCTATTCTTGTTGCGGGTGTTGCTTATATCAGGACTATGCAAAATGTTATTCTGTCATTTACCACCTTGGTAGCGACCCCATATCATTGCACAGATCTTGATACCCCGATTCTAGGTAGTGGGATAAGACTTAAACACTTTTTGGGTTGGCCAAAATTTTATGATCCACGTAAGAAAGATGAGCCATAGTACTTTATTGATGAAACTGTTAAGGCTCACAAGGCTATGAGGGCTACTGGTGCTGAAGTTGTAGACTTTGCTGCATAGGAATATCAAATATCATGAAAAACTAATCACAATCAAGCCTTAAATTTTATAAATCACCCTAACCCATTTTTATGAAAACCCCCATATTTCTACATCTAAATCATGGGACAATTTCATTAAATAATGATTGCGATCATGGTGAAATACTTAAATTAAATTAGAATCTTACTCCAAGGTTGAATCTTCAAGAATGCACTTGAAATCACTTAATTCAGAGCTCCCTATCTCCAAAAATTGATTTGGGAAGATGAAGTTCGAAGTTGCAATTTAAGTCTGCCCAAACATCATTAAGCCTTCACGATCGCGAGGCCCACTTGTAGCGATCATGAAGAGCAACCTGACCGGCCCAAATTTTTTAGCACGATCGCAACTTGCCCACCGCGATCGCGACTCACCCCACTTTCCTTCTCCATGATCGCGAGACCCTCTTCGTGATTGCGAATAAGGAAACCAGATAGCTGAAACTCTACTTTTTTAGTTCTTTCCATCTTTCGATCTGACACACGAAACTCATTCAGGACCTCCCGGACACAAACCAAATATGCATTTCAGTCATAATTGCATTTCAACATAGACATAATTGATGAGACTCGCAACGGAGTGAACGCTAAGCTGGAGGTTTGAAGACAGACTCTGGAATCTAAAGGGTTAAGTCTGAGTAGGACAAAGACAGAATACTTGGAGTGCAAGTTCAGTAACGGGAGCGACCTTGAGACAGACGTGGAGATGAGGCTTGGTACTCAAGTCATTCCAAAGAGAGGAAGCTTCAAGTACCTCGAGTCTATTATCCAAGGGGATACAGAGATTGATGACGATGTCACACATTGTATTGGGGCAGGGTGGATGAAATGGAGGCTCGCATATAGAGTCTTACGCGACAAAAAAGTGCCACCAAAACTTAAAGGCAAGCTCTATAGGGCGGTGGTTTGACCGACTATGTTGTATGGGGCGGAGTGTTGGCCAGTCAAGACTTCGCACATCCAAAAGATGAAAGTTGCGAAGATAAGGATGCTTAGATAGATGTGCGGGCATACAAGGATGGATAGGATTAGAAATTATGATATTCGAGACAGAGTGGGAGTGGCCTCAGTGGAGGATAAGATGTGGGAAACGAGGTTGAGATGGTTTTGGCATGTGCAGAGGAGAGACACAAATGCCCCAGTGCGGAGGTGTGAGATGTTGGCTATGGACGAGTTTATGAGGGGTAGATGTAGGTCGAAGAAGTATTAAAGAGAGGCGATTAGACGAGATATGGTACAGATGCAACTTACTGAGGACATGACCTTAGATTGGGGGTTGTGGAGGACAAGAATTAGGGTAGTGGGTAGTCGAGCGTAGTCCTACTTACTCTTGCAAACTGGTAGTTGTAGTGTTAGTATTGTAGGCCCGCTTAGCCTATCATACTAATAAGTGCAGTATTACTTTATAGTCTTTTGTAGTTTAATTTATGTTGCTATGTGTCCTTTAGTGTACTTTTTTAGCTTATTTACTTGCGCTAGTTATTGCTTACATTTTTTGGAATGCGCTATCATGACTTATTCGCTTTTGATACCAATATTTTCATACTATTTTAATTTTTTTATGACCGGGTCTGACCGTTTCTCTTGCTTTGCTTTTGTTGTTGCTTTGCTTGTGCTTATGCTCTGTCTTGAACCGAGGTTCTCTCTGAAATAGTCGTTCTACCTACCAAGGTAGAGGTAAGGTCTGCATATATTGTACCCTTCCCAGACCCCACGTTATGGAATTAATTAGGTATGTTGTTGTTGAACCTGTCCGCACTCAAAATTTCTGAAAAGGTCGTCATGATCCAACTCTCTAATTCACTAGTTTCTCGTACAACTACCCAAATCACACCCAAATGCCTCGGGACCCGAACCAAAGGCTTGACTAAGTCTAAAATCTTATTTCAGACCTAATGGAATTGACGAAACTTTTAAATTGACGCGTTAGCCTGATGTTGACTTTGGTCAAACAAATTCATTTTCTTAACTTGGAAACTTTCAATTTTGCTAATTTCAATTCGAAACCCAGCCGATCGTCTCGGTAACCGTGTCATCCATCCCCACAAGTCATAAATATCGAAATAAGGCTACAGAAATAATATTTTTTAAAAACACGTGTAAAGGCTCAAAATGACCTGGAGGGTCGTTACACATGACTATTAACATTCCAAAAAAAATTGGAAAATGATTTAGGAAATTAGTTGTTAATGTTAAGGGTGAAACATAAAAAAGAAAGATGTTCTTTCTTTTGATATGCTAAAGGAATAAGTAAAAGTGAAAATTTATTTTAAATATAGCGGACAAATAAAAGTGAACAGAAAGAGTATTGTATTTGATAAATATACACGGTATATGCCCACGGTTTGGGCTACTAATTTGGTATTGTTTGTTGTAATATTTTAGTGTAAATATTACATTATCAAAATTGTACACTTACCATAATTGTATAGTTAGTATCCAAGTAGAATAAGGTTTTAGGAGTAGAATAGGAATATGATTTTCCTATTACGAAAATTGTAAAGTGTATATATGCTCTTTCATTAATGAGAATAATCAAGGGATTATTTCTTTCATGGTATCAAGAGTCTAGGTTTATTTTCTCTCCCAAATATTTCCGTCCAAACAGCCCGGAATCCGACCTCACCTCCTCCGGTTCCGTGCCCGGAAATATTTTTTCTTCTCAAATTTATTCTTCTGAATCCCTACATCACGTCTTGCATTGCTATTATGGCTAAGAACACGTTTCACCCTGTCCTTGTTGTTTCTAATATCAAGAATCACATTCCTATCGTTCTTAAGATAGAAAACGTTCATTATGCGACGTGGGCCGAATTGTTCAAAGTTCATGCACGCTCGCATCAAGTTCTCCAGCATATTATCCCCGCGGCTCCTACGGATACGGAGGGGCCCAGACCCGAGGATGATCCTAAATTATGGACGACACTTGATGCTACTGTTCTTCAGTAGATTTACTCTACTATTTCTACCGACCTCTTGCAGACGATTATCGAACCAGACACCACGGCGATGGTGGCTTGGAATAGAGTACGTGATATATTCTAAGATAATCAAAATTCTCGTGTTGTTATCTTGGAGCAGGAGTTCTCCCACGTCAACATAGAAGATTTCCCCAACATTTCAGAATATTGCAAAAGGTTGAAGGAGTTGGCAAACCAACTCCGCAATGTTGTTGCGCCAGTCACCAACGACCGGCTTATCCTTCAGATGGTTGCAGGCCTTTCAGAGGCATATAATGGTGTTGACACGCTTCTTCGTCAGAGCAGCCCTCTTCCACAATTTTATCAGGTTAGTTCTATGCTTACACTCGAAGAAGTCGGCTTGGCCAAAAAGGCGGCTACTGGTGCTAATCCCATAGTCATGATGACCGAGTCTAATTTTCCTCCATCCGGTTCCAACAACTCGGGCCAAAATCGCAACAACTATGGCGGCAAAAAGGGTTAGAATCGAAAAAATAATGGAAAAAATCGCGGCGGCACCACGGTGTGGCACCAAACAAGGCAAGCGATGGCGGTGGTGCCCTCGGTCGGGCCAAGATGGCAGCTTTAGGCCCTGCAGTGGGCCTCGATGCAGTGGCAGTGGGTCAGCCATTTTTGGTCCTAACAATGGCGGGTTTCCAGCTTACTACCCGGGAAATTGGGGCCCAAATTTTCAACAGCCCAAGCCCAGTTTTCAGGGTCCAGTCTCGAGTTTCAGGCCATCTTATAGGCCGGGGCAGCAGGCCAGCATGCTTAGGCCTAGGCCTCCGCAGGCCCATCATACAGCGAGCCCCACACCAACCGACATTGAAGCCTTCATGCACATACTTGGATTAAATCTATAAGACCCGAACTGGTATATGGACACCGGAGCCATGACCCACATGACGTCCGACCAAGGTACTCTCTCGTCTTATTCCAATTTGAGCTGCCCTCATGGCATAATTGTTGGTAATGGTAATTCAATTTCAATTCGTGGTTATGGTCATAAAATATTGTCGTCCCCTCATCCACCATTTATCTTGAAAAATACCCTTCATGACCCCAAATTGATTAAAAATTTAGTGTCTGTCCAAAAATTCACCATTGATAATTCTGTGTCTATTGAATTTGATCCATTTGGGTTTTCTGTGAAGGATTTCAAGACGAGGAGTCATCTCATGAGGTGTGATAGTAAGGGAGATCTTTATCTTATCACGCCAAGTTCTGGTTTCTCGAGTCACGCATTGCCATCAACTTTTGCAGTTCTGACTCCTTCCTTATGTCATGCTCATCTAGGTCATCCAGGGTCATCTATTTTGTCTTCCTTAGATAAAAATAATTTTATTTCTTGTAAGGGTACGCGTAGTACTCCGAATTGTCAATCTTGTTCTTTAGGAGAAATTGTTAAGTTGCCATTTGGAGACTCTAATTCTCATACTTTAATTCCATTTCATATTATTCATAGTGATCTATGGACGTCTCATGTTCTTAGTTCTTTGGGTCATCGGTATTATGTTCTCTTTTTGGATGATTATTCTAAATTTTTGTGGACTTTTCCAATAGCGAAAAAATCTCAAGTTTTTTCCATCTTCTTAAAATTTAGAGCATTCATTAGAACCCAATTCGAACGTGAAATAAAAAATATCCAATGTGATAATGATAAAGAATATGACAATGGGGTGTTTCGGGAATTTTGTGCCAATAATGGGATCATATTTTGTTTTTCTTGCCCTCATACGTCTTCACAAAATGGGAAAGCCGAACGCAAAATTCGTACCATTAATAACATTGTCCGCACTTTATTAATTCATGCTTCCATACCCCCCATCTTTTTGGCATCATGCTCTACAAATGGCTACATATCTTCTTAACATTATTCCTTCCAAAGGTTTGACATATTCGTCCCCCTCTTCAAATTTTATATAATAAGACTCCTTCATATTCACATCTTAGGGTCTTTGGGTGCTTGTTTTATCCACTCTTTCCGTCCACCACAATTAACAAACTTCAGGCCCGTTTTACCCCGTGTGTATTCTTGGGTCATCCGTCAAATCATCGTGGTTACAAATATTTTGATTTATTCTCTAATAAAATCATCATTAGTCGCCATGTAATTTTTGATGAATCCCAATTTTCGTTTGTTAAGGTTAGTAATCTTGTGCCGAGTTCGTATAATTTTTTGGATGATGGTATATCCCCGTATATTATTCACCAGTTTTTGGACATATCCCGCACCCTAAATCCTCCAATGCCCATCGCCTACCGGTCCCATCGGGTCCGTCGCAGCCACTGCCCCCGCCTCACATCGGGCCGCCAAAGCAATTGGGCTACCCAGCTTAATATCGAACCGTCCAGCCTTCATTCTTGGCTACTGCTATGAGTTGGGCCAAAGAAAGTTTCACCGCCGCTACCCATCCCGAGTCCAGAAAATTCCCAAAATCCACCTAATACTTCCTCAAGTCATAGACCGGTCCCTCGTAGTCAACGGAGTATTTTTAAACCAAAAAGGCATTTTAATTTAAATTCTAATGTTCTTAAATCATCCTTACCCCGTAATCCCGTATCTGCGTTAAATGATCCGAATTAGAAAATTGCTATGACCGATGAATATAATGCTTTTATTTATAATAAGACGTGGGAGTTGGTGCCCCGTCCATCTGGTATTAATATTATTCGGTCTATGTGGATTTTTGCTCATAAAGACAATTCAGATGGTTCGTTTGCAAGGCATAAGGCTCGACTTGTGGGTGATGGTAAGACTCAGCAGGTTGGTATGGATTGTGGTGAGGAATTGAGTCCGGTGGTCAAGCCGGCTACCATTCGCACTATGCTCAGCTTGGCTCTTTTGAAAGCATGGCTCATTCATCAGTTAGATGTGAAGAATGTTTTCTTACATGGTGATCTCAAGGAAACAATCTATATGCATCAACCCTTGGGGTTTAGGGATCCCAATTATCCTCATCATGTATGTCTATTGAGAAAGTCCTTATATGGGCTTAAGCAGTCTCCACGAGCCTGGTATAAGAGATTTGCCGACTATGTTTTGACTATTGGGTTCACTCACAGCAGGTCGGATAATTCATTATTCATATATCGTCGTGGTTCTTCCTTGGCTTATATACTATTATGTGGATGATATTATCTTGACTGCCTCTTCCGATGCCTTACGCCAGTCTATCATGACAATGCTCAGTTCTGAGTTTACTATGAAAGACTTGGGGCCATTGAATTATTTTTTTGGGATTGTTGTCACTCGTCATGCAGGTGGATTGTTCTTATCACAGAGGAAGTATGCAGCCGAGATTATTGAGAGGGCTGAGATGTCATCCTGTAAGTCCACTTTCACTCCGGTTGATACTAAACCCAAATTGGGTGCTGCAGCTGGCTCCCCTTACGAGGATCTGACCCGATATTCAGAATCTTACGTTCACGAGACCAGATATTACATATGTCGTACAACAGGTGTGTTTGTTTATGCATGATCCCAGGGTTGAGCACATGAATGCGCTCAAACGCATTATTCGGTACATCCAGGGGACACTTGACTATGATTTGCATTTATATCCGTCATCGACGTTTACACTTGTCTCGTATACTGATGCTGATTGGGGTGGCTGTCCAGACACCAGACGGTCTACGTCTGGATATTGTATGTTTCTTGGTAACAACTTGGTCTCATGGTCTGCGAAACGTCAGTCGACTTTATCCCGCTCCAGTGCAGAGGTCGATTATCGAGGGGTAGCCAATGTGGTCTCTGAATCATGTTGGTTACGTAATCTGCTTTTAGAGCTTCATTGTCCTATTCAGAAAGCGACTTTGGTTTATTGTGATAATGTTAGTGCCATCTACCTTTCTGGTAATCCGGTTTAGCACCAGCGCACTAAACATATCGAGATGGACATTCACTTTGTTTGTGAAAAGGTCGCTCGTGGACAAGTACGCGTCTGTCATGTACTTTCCAGGTATCAAATTGCAGACATTTTTACAAATGGTCTTCCATCGGTCCTTTTTGACGATTTTAGAAACAGTCTCAGCGTACGAAAGACCGTCCGCTATGACTGCGGGGGTGTGATAAATATACACGGTATATGCCCACGGTTTGGGCTACTAATTTGGTATTGTTTGTTGTAATATTTTAGTGTAAATATTACATTATTAGAATTGTACAGTTACCATAATTGTATAGTTAGTGTCCAAGTAAAATAAGGTTTTAGGAGTAGAATAAGAATATGATTTTCCTATTATGAAAATTGTAAAGTGTATATATACTATTTCATTAATGAGATTAATCAAAGGATTATTTCTTTCAGTATTCTTATATAATCTTGGCAATACTTACTTCATCAATTAATTTTTGAAGTAGACTTAAACCTAATTTTTTTTATCTTATAACAAAAAATAGTGAATACATTAAAGTTGGAGATAGGGAATGCACATAAAATCAACTCATTTATCGCTTGCTCCGCCAATGTAAGATTCGAGACTTCATTGTCACGCAAAAGTCGCAAACTAATGCCTTGTTTGAAGACCATGCCTCGTCCTCCACGCCTTGCTCCCAATACAGTTTTGTATGTTGCCCCTTTCAACACATGGGCTTTTCTATACACTAAAGTTGGGTACCTGACAAGATCTCAGTATCTTCATTTGGTGTTCGAGCCTTTTCATCTATCATTGATGTATCACACTTCGAACCCGTCCCACAATTTGACGTCACTAAGATTGGCGAGCTATTAATTACTCATTCCGTCTCATAATAAGTGTCATCTTAATAAAAAAAAATACATATTAAAAAATCAATAATAAATATGAAATTTATCAAACTATCATTATTTAATAAAAATAAATTACTTTTCTCTCTTGATTAGAGCATGCATGAGTAGTATCATTTTGATATTGAAAAGTAAATTTCTCGAATAGAGAACTTGTCCGTTTGTGCCTAAAGATATAATTGGAAAAAAGTTGTTCATTTATGTCTTAAATTTCTAAGGTAACACTCATTTGGAAATAAATTTTTTATTTTGCTAAGAAGACAATTATTATGGGACCGAGGGAGTAGTAATTTCTACTATTCATATTATATATAATGTGTTTAGTTTTTATATTTAGTCCAAATTGTTTTAGATAATTAAGAAAGTATTTTTAAAATAATTTATCCGAATTTAAATAAGTGAGTTCTTATATAACTAAGAAACTATATTAAATAAATATTATTTAATTAAGAGTGATTTAGTGAAAATACCTCTTACTTTCTAACTTGGTAAAATATCTTTTATTTTTGAGGAGTGAGTGAATTTCTAAAATGACGTGTCCAAACTAAAATCATGATATAATATGGATCATAGAGAGTACTATTTTTACATAAAACAATGATATTCAAAATGTACATGTTGTGGATTCTGACTTAATAACGTGAGCTTTCTTTTCGTTCAAGATATATGACGTTGTTTGACCAAGGTACATAATAAATTATATAACAAAAAAATTAAATTTGTAATATTAAATATGTTATGATATTTTACAATTATAAAAGTATGAAAATTTTAAAATTAAACTATTTTCAAATATAAAAATGTGTCTTCTTACTAATTTCAACACATAAAATAAAGTAGGAGAAGTATTAACTTGGAAAATTGACACATATATATACATTGCTAATAATTATTTACAGCGTTTTAGCCAACGATTGGACTTGGTCTATAGTCCAAACATATTTGCAGCCGGAAGCCAAATTCTCCGACACCCAACTCACCAACAAGTCTATATTCGTAGCTGGGTTATTTCTATTAATATCAATAAATACTTAATATGTACTGAATTAGATCCACACCAACAAATTACATAAATCTGCAACTGAAAACCTAATTTTGAATTCTAAAATTCATCAATAATGGTGGGTTTTTAACCTTGTTTGATGTTTTCCAAATTCGATAATTTCACCTATGAAGTATTTCTAATCAAATATCATAATTAATTCGATCTTTGTTTCTCAATACAACTTCAAATTAACCTAGAAAATTATATTTGGAATTCAGGAATATTGAAGAACAAAAATATAGAAATTTAATTTACAAAATTTCACCACTACATATTACAATGCACACACAAATTAGATTTTGGAATTTCGTCCAATTTCATCATCAGTACAACTGACTCATTAAATCATTATATATCATGTAAATCACTATATATCACATACAATTTTTATGAATATATACGTGAGATGCATAATTATACAGGGAAAAGATACATAGATTGAGGGGGATATAAATAGAAAACGCCGAATCTGATATTCATTTCCTTCCATTATTACACATTTTTTGAAACATCACCACCACAAAAAGGCCATATCTACCAATTAACCATTCCACAGTAACATTACAAAACACTATTTCAATCCAGAAAAGGAGGGACATGAATTATCATGAAAGACTCAAATTTATTTAAATATCTCAAATACCCAGACATATCAGAGCACTCTTCCACGTGAGCTTCCATCTGCTCGGCTAAATTATCAGTTCCGAGTTTCAATTTTCAATGAAAATAGTGTTGGTACTCTATTGTACTTTATAAAGCAGTACGAGAAGTAAATAACTATTACAAGTATTTGAAAGGATAAACAAATATTCAATATTCAGAAATTTAATCTTGTTGAAGAAATAGGCCAATCTTCAAAACTGCCGCAAGCTTGTTGTGTCTTGAATCTTGATAACTTGAAATCAAGAAACAACTAAATCTGGATGGTTACAACGTTGTGTGTTGAGTCGAGTGATTGCCCTCTGTCCTTAAGACAAGATTGCCCCGTATATATGCTTTTACGTTAGCTGGCAATAGTCTCCCAAGATAAAACAACACTTTAATCTCAACGCTACAAAGCCAATAGGTTGAGCCTGATGAAGAAAACAAATATGAATCGACTTGCTGAAGAAATGGAAAAGGAAGGAAGAGTTTCTATCTTCTCTTCTGTTTTGTCTATGTGTATATAGTGTGTCTCTGTGGTGTATACCTTGTGTATATCATCACTGTTTTGCAGTGATTTTCGTGACTGTTTTGTTCACTGTTTTGTGCTCAGTTTTTGCTATTTTCTGTGTATGTATATTCTGTTTTTTAGTCACGTATGTGTACTATATTGTTGTCATCAATTGAGCCAAAGGAGGCATCAATATATAACATGAAGGAGGGCAGCCCAACAACCACAAACAAGGCTGTTAATAGCCATTAGTGAGGGTTGTTAATGGCCATTATGAGGCAGATTAATGGGTGGTTTAAGGGTTGTTCATGGCCATTGAAGAAGGGCTGATAATGGAGGAGTTAATCAGCCAAGTAATGACTGATTAATGCCTCAAAAAACAGTTCCAACGGTAGGCCGAAAGTTTCTGTCTTCCGTTGTTCCAAAATCAACTTTCAGAAACTTTAGGGACCAAACTGTAAATATTAAGCAATTTGGGGCCAAAAAGATAATATCAGAAAGTCCCCACAGCCCGTGACCGGACCGGCGGGCGGCGGTGCGCGTGTGGGCTTAGCCTTGAACCCAAGCACATCTAGGTCCTCCCTCCTTTAAACACATGGGATACCCCTTGGGGTCCCAAACCCTTTACCACATTAGAGACTTATATAGAGAGCAATTCTTTCTATTCCCACCGATGCGGTAGATTTGTCCCACACCATATTTCCATGCCTCAAACACCTTACTTCGTGGACCAATATCTCTTTCATTTCTCTACGAAATTTGACGATCCTTGGCCCTACGGTCATCTACTCACTTAGTAGATTATGCATGTGTGAAGAAACAGAACCTCCAACATGCGGAACACTAGTGTTTAATTCATTAAAGATGGGTGGACGCATCTCCCCGTCAAAGGCAAATTTCCAGCAAGTAGTAGATATAGAAGTTTTGTTTCAATTTCCAAATATTTGTTCCTTTCAAATTTTGCCACGTAAATTAAAATAGATGAAGTAATATTTTTTAACTTATTTTTATACTTCAAGAAAACATAGTTACATCATATATCGTTCTTAAAATGTGAAATCTAATACTCCCTCCTCTTATTTAGTTGTCACTTTTACTTAAAACAATTGTTTCAAAATTCTGTAAAGAAGTAAAAGATCAGAAAAATAAAGAATAAATAATGAAAATGAACAAATAAATTTATTATTAATATTTTCTTGAAGGGGAGGCTATAAAGGTTAAAGTGACGAGTAAATAGGATCAGAGGGACTGCATTTCAAATATAAAAATTAATACTAGCAAGGACGAAATATAAAAACTAACCCAACCCACTACAATCTATGAATTATGCTAATTCTAGAGAGATAAATTAACAACATTTAATAAATTGACTCTGCTGTCTAGCTAATTTTACTTCTTTTTAAAGCTATGAGCTGTCCATTGGAGTGTAAAGTGCTCTCTATAAATATGGTTCCCCTTTCGGTTTCACTATGTACAGGCAGTAAAGCCATTGTGCTAAGAAAAGCAATATGTCATCCTACCTTTCAAATCGTTAACTATCAAACAAATAATCTCCCACCACCATAGGAAGGAAGTACACGACTGACAGCCAATTTACAACTATGGCATCTAGTTATTTTGTTCATACTATCACCACTCTACTCATTACACCATCAGTTCTTTTCGCATTCTTTGCCATTTTCCCCTTCTTATGCATCTCTAGGGTGGTGCTTTTTCTGTATAGGCTTGTGGTGAGTGAGAACATGAAAGGAAAAGTTGTTCTCATCACTGGCGCTTCATCAGGAATTGGGGAGGTTAGTTCCTCCTATTCGATTTTTTTTTTTAAATCGCTTTTTAGACATCTTCTTTAATTTCATGCATGGTGTTTTATGTATGGTAGATAGTTTGTAATATGTGTAAGATTGTATTAATCTTCTTTGGGGAGTAATTCTCATTAATACAAATATATATAGTGTGTACAATATTGAATTCCGTTCCAAGTTCGAAGTACCATTTGTACAAATAAGAATCCCTTCGTTACATGATTTCTTCTTTATATAGATAGATATAGGATCTATGTTCTCAAATTGACAATAGGCACGTTGGTGCTTGAGTTGCGTCGGGCGTCCATCACGGCAAAGTCAACATTTTGGGAGAAATAATTAGATTAGGTAAGTAGGATATATTTTAGGAAAGGTGGGGCTTTCGGTAGTCTGAGGCATACAAGTGTATTTCTTTTCGGGGTGGTTCTTGGAACGTCAAATCAATCATATTCGAAACAAATGCGTGAAATCACATAGGCATGAATCAAATAATTGCATTATAAAGTTACACGTATTTCTTAGACCTTTTTACACCAAAGGTCTTTCTAGACGGTTGAACATGATTGAGCCAATTATTCAAATCAAACCATTGCCCCCATAAATTTTCATTAGTAATAATATTTCCCTGAGGGGTTACAAAAGATGATTAAAAAGCATAAATCAATAAAAATGTTCTCTGGTGATTGATGATGATCCTATGTCTGTCCGAGCTCTCTTGGTGCTTCAAAGGGCAGTCTGGATCCGGAGATGAGTCGATGTCAGCAAAGTACTCAACATGAACCCTCTCTCTCTGAATGGCAACTGCGTTGTCTGATCCATCGCCTGTCTCATCTGATCATCAAGGTCCCCCAAATACTCATGTTTGATCTCCAACTCTCGTTCCATACTAGCTATAACTGCCTTGTCATGCTCTATCTTTTCCAAATACTTGGCGTCTCTGTCATCAGCTCACCTCTAAATCAAATAAGCTTTAATCTCAACTTTAGACTCTATATCCTGGACATGATAATAGCGGTTAATCCTTGGAGTGACGATACCTTGCAAGTCTGCTCTCAACCAATCCTTGTAATCTTCGTTGCACCCTAGGCGAAGCCTATCCTTGGCGATATTGCCCGACCCCCATATTAAATGGTTGTTCCACTCTTGGATGTACTCCCCGGCATCTCGGATTTTGTCTTCTTCATAACCAAAATCACGTACCATCCCATGTTTCCCACTTGGGGTACCTCTTGTTTTCTCCCCAACTATCTTAAGACCCGAGATGGTGCATAAGGGCGGACCCCTCAGATACCCATGAGTGGTAGAAATGGACACTTTCTTCCTTTGACAACAACCCATTCTGAAATGAATTTTGAAACCTCTATTGTATGTTCTCTTCATTAAGCCCTGACAAAAGGATAGACCATTATTTTGTAGTTTTGTGACTAAAATTCGGGTGGTGATACTTAAGGTCATTTTTTCTACTTTGAATGGATTCGAATGGAGGTCCTTCAGATTTTTGTAGATGTTTTAAGATCTACCATTATAGAAATAGGTTACACCACTAGAAATACCTAAGTTGGTTTCTAAAGTGACCTAAGGCTCGGTACATATCGCCGAGGATGATGGGGACTAGGTCAAAATACTTAGTTTCTCCATTTGTGGTTATGTTGTAGAAAATGACATGGGTGACTGAGATGACTCGGGTATCAATAGCAAGATTTATGTTCTGGGGTAGTACCATAACTGCTAACAGGAAAATAGCGATGGCTAAGAGTCGGGTGGATTCCCAATCTTTATAAGTGTGGAAATCTAAAGAGTACTCTATGAATCCCCCCCTTTGGTCCCAAAACAACAAAAACAACAACATACCCAGTGAAATCCCACACTGTAGGGTCTGGGGAGGGTAGAGTGTACACATACCTTACCTCCACCTTAGTAGGTAGAGTGGCTATTTTCGGGAGACCCTCAACTCAAGACAAAGCATACTTACAAGAAAGGTAATCAAAACAACGCAGAAGTAAATCAAGAGTAAAGAGTAAAGAGTAAAGCAAGAGAAACGATCAGACTCAATTAGGAAATTAAAGCAGTATAAAGTGCATTCGAACAAAAGGGAGAAGTAGCTAACACAACTAAATAAGCTAAATAAAAAACCCTAAAGAACACATAGCAGCAGAAATCAAACTACAGTGGATTATAAAGCAATAATGTGCATATAAGTGTGATAAGTTAATCGGGCCTACAGTAATAACACTACAACTATCAATTTGTAAGCATAAGTAGGACTACACTCGAGTACCCACTACTCTTCCACCTTAATCTGTGTCCTCCACAACCCCCTATCTAAGGTCATGTCCTCATTAAGTTGCACCTGCGCCATATCCCGTCTAATCTCTTCTCCCAAATACTTATTCGGCCTTACCTCTACTCCTCATGAACCCGTCCATAGCCAACCTCTCACACCTCCGCACTGAGGCATCTGTGTCTCTCCTCTGCACATGCTCGAACCATCTCAACATCTCTTCTCACATCATGTCATCCACCGAGGCCACTCCCACTTTTTTCTGGATATCATCATTTCTAATCCTATCTCTCCTTGTATGCCCACATATCTATGTCAACATCCTCATCTCCGCAACTTTCATCTTTTGTATGTGTGAAGTCTTGACTGACCAACACTCCGCCCCATACAACATAGTCGGTCTAACCACTACCTTATATAACTAGCCTTTAAGTTTTGGTGGCACCTTTTTGTCGCTCAAGACTCCAGATGCGAACCTCCATTTTATCCACCCTGCCCCAATACGATGTGTGACATCGTCATCAATCTCTCCATTTCCTTCGATAATAGACCCTAGGTACTTGAAGCTTTCTTTATTTGGAATGACCTGAATACCAAGCCTTACCTCCATGCATGTCTCAGGGTCGCTCTCATTGGTGAACTTGCACTCCAAATATTCTATCTTGGTCCTACTCAACCTGAACTCTTTAGACTCCAGAGTCTGTCCCCAAACCTCCAGCTTGGCGTTCACTCCGCTGCAAGTCTCATCAATCAGGACTATGTCGTCTGCGAATAACATACACCATGATACCTCTCATTGAATTTGTCGCGTCAGTCCGTCCATCACCAAGGCAAATAGGAACGGTCTAAGAGTTGATCCCTAGTGCAGCCCGATCATCACTGGAAAGTACTCCAAGTCTCCTCCTACTGTCCGTACTCTAGTCTTGGCTCTATCATACATATCCTTGATCGCCCTAGTGTATGCTATAGGTACATCTCTAGCCTCTAAACATCCCCATAGAACCTTCCTAGAGACTTTGTCGTATGCCTTCTCGAGGTCGATGAAAACCATATATAAGTCTTTCTTCCTCTCTCTATACTGCTCTACCCTTTGGTCCCAAAATGACAATATAAATTCTGGAATGCTACCGATGGTCTAGAGATCCATGGGCATTTGCTAAGGAAAGTATTTTCATGATTTCAGTCGGGGTGGGTTTATTTTGGGCTAAAAGGTTGTGGTCGGGTTTTGTCCTTCTTCTGATACAAGTCCCATTATTGTCTATACAATCCCGAATTTCTTCCAAAGTTGGGGTCATTTCTATTTCCCCGAATCTGAATATCATTCTATCATTATCCCAATATTTAGTTAATACCTCCATGAGTGCTTTACAACCCTTTATGAACATGAGAGTGGATAAATGACATAAACAACTAGTGACTATTTTCTGCTGCTCGGTATCTAACCCAACCCACCATATCTTCAACATCTCAGGTGCCTCGAGGACCATGTCAAACCAGAGGTTAGTAGCCATCTATACAGAATAGCACAATTAATCCCCGCCCGCCAGACAATGGTTTAACACATATGGTTCAAGTCATGTTCTCAATTAGCACATAGTTGGATGTGGTATCCTCTGGTCAAAGATTGTATGGACACGAAAAGTAGTCTTCTAATGAGATTTAAACACGTCTCAAATGTTGAAGCCCTTCTGGGTCAGTATGTGCTAAGTAATCGAAATTTGACTTCACTCTATCCTAAGTTAACTAGAGTGGACTTTTCAAATGACTCGGGACCCGAGTGGACCACTTTGGGTGAGTTTTTTACTAAAGGACGATTGTGAAACCGCATAATCATCTTTGTGCATTGATGCGAGTGTGTATGTGTGCTGCCATTTGGTAGAAAATGGTATGCATGTTATGTCAATTATATATACAATAAAGTAAACACTTAGACAAATAAACAAATCAATTTTTTTACTGGAACCCATAAGGTTAGGACCTATTTGAAATCCCAAGCGGAGTCGTCATCTGTTACGGTTCACTTTTAAGTGAGGCATAAAAGCTACTACATAACTCGTGGGCTCTTGGATTTATTTTATTTTTTAGAGTCGTCACCTAATTTATAGAAAAATTAGAAAAACCAAGTAAAAATGGTTTTTAAAACAAAAAAAATCATTTAGAAAACCAGAGTTCGGGTAAGGGTTCAAGTGATTCCCCGGAGAAGGTGTTAGGCACCCCGGTATTAAGAATCAGCAGAATGCGGTTGACCTTCGGATTTCAAAATAGGAATTTGCTTTTTATTTGTCTAAAAATGTGTTTAAGATATTGTATTTATATAATCATAGCACTTAAAATCATTTTCCGCCAAAAATAACTCTTTATTGAAACACTTTTTCTTTTCAAAATAAGAAGAATAACCATTTGAAACTTTCCTTTGAATAGAAATTCTTTATTTTTATCAAAAGAATAATGAACCATTGATTTTATAAATATTCATGTCTTTTAATTTAAAAAGAATTAGCAAAGAGCAATAATTTATCTAAAAATGACTTTTTATTTTGAAAGAAGGTCAATCATCTTGTTTTATCTTTCCCAAACTCAAAGTTTTAGATAAAAGAACTTTATTTAAGAATCCAATTTTATCAAATAAAGTAATTAAAAATTTGTTGTTCACAACCCAAAAGCCATTTTATGAACAAAGCTTTATTTAATTTAGAGATAAAAACTTTTTCCATTTTTAAAAGCCAAGTTGTAAATAAACTCTTTTGTGCAAAAAGAAACTCAATTCATTTTTTAGAGAAAGACATTTTAGATTAATTAAACCATTTGCAAGTTATTTCCAGAAATCATTTTTTAAAACACATGTAAAAGATAAACCATAACAACTGATTTTCAGGATCTGAAATGATATATTTATTTAATATCTCGGGTCAACAATTATAAAAATGGGTCCTATTCGTTCTAACGATATCAACATCATATCTAAACTATTTCCAAATATTTTCTAACCTAAGGTTCTAATAATTTACACGTTACAAGATACAAAAAGAGAAATAAATAAATGAAAAAGAGCGGATCAGGCTGGTGGACATACCGGGCCCACAAGTTAATATCCAATTGTTATTTTCACCCATGGCGTGGCCTTTTATGCTGCTTTCAGACTTGATGAACAATAGGAGAGAGTTGGGCCACGGGCCCAACAATCAAGGAAATTCGCGAAAAGAAAGGCCCACCAGGCCCTGGGGCTATACAAAGGAGCGGGGAAAAAAGAAATGGGATTTAGAAAATACCGAATCTTATTAAACGGAAGTAAACAAACAAATACCGATGCGAAATTAAAACAAACACACAAAAGGTTTATATTGACGCAACATAGCAGCCCAGAAACAAACCAAGCCCAAACACAGACAAACAATAATCAATAACAAATGTCTATGCCTCACATTCAGAAAGTGCGTGGAATAAAATAGAACAGGCCCAAGACTAAGAGAAAACTCAGCCCAATGTATGATGGCCCAACTTAGACACATGTTCACAGGTATATAAGACTATATCTAATATACATACTAGATGTACAATTTCTATACACACTTTAGACACACATGAAAAATGGTATATTCATGATATTCAAAGTGTATCTGATATACCTGAAGGTATACAAAGATATACGACTTTTGTATACACTTAGTGTATACTAAGATCTGTATACCTCGTATACTCTGAGGTATATCATGCCACAAATACAACAAGCCAGATAGAAAAAAATGAGATGACAAGTCATAGGAGCATATCCATATACCAACAAGGGAAAAGACAATACATGGACAATCTTAACATGATTCAAATAACCACACCAGGCCAAAACAAGCACAACATTAACATACTCATGCTTCATCTTTTACAATAAACGTGAAGCAAACACACAGGCAAGTTAAGCAAGCTTTTAAAGAATCAGGGCAAACATGCTAAGACATGGATAGCATACTTCATGATCTAAAGGTCATAGTTAGACAAGAACTAGAAAGAGAGGTCCAGTTTGCACACATCTAGGGGACACAAACAAAGCCAAATTCACATTTCAATTTTCATATAGGAAGATAAATGCAGATTGCTTGCTTAAACCAACACAGAGGTTTCATGCTTTCAATAAAAGGTAAAAATTAGGGGAAGTCTCAATGCACCTCAACATATATTAAGGACACTGGATAGTAGTAACATAACAAAGCGTGGATCATTTTCAACATATCCCATATATAATAACTTGTTTTGTGCAAAGTACTAGGTGTGCTCACATAGACAGAGCCCTTAGGCTATAAAAACAGACACCGTGATCCCAAGTAGGCAGTTCAAATATGTACACACATCTAGCAAGAGGAAAAGGCATTTTTATCTCTACGTGAAGCCTATTAAAGTCATTTAGCCATTTTTTTGATACTGAATTGTACCCTATATATGTTTACTACATAAGGTATGATTTTAAGCTAAGTGTGGATGCAACAAAAACCACAACTTGACATGGCATAAATTAGTTCAAGAAGTGTCACATGCTAATGTAGATACCATTCAATCATTCAATATGCAGAACCTATAGGACTACCAGTTCTGGCAGCAAATGGAGACACATAAATGAGCACATAAATACCCAAATGGTCACTCAAATATGCAGGGGTACCTTATATGTAAGTTAAACTAAACACACACAACTATCTCATTTATTTCATCAGGCATAGTAAAGATTAACACTTCAACAAGGCACATGAGATTATTAAGGATGTGACAAGTTAACTAGCTTGGCATATCACATCTAATAAACAACTAATACCCTACTAGAAGTGAACCAATTAAGAAACTCAGCAAGATAAAGAATGATTCAACATAATCTAAGCCTAGCATGATCAACAATTGTCCAAAAAACTTACACACACAATACTTCCTCTCATCTTTCACATTTTACTATTCCAAACTTATACACACATATTTACAAGCATATTGGTAAATATTCAAAGATGAACCTATCTTATACTGCTCATTTAATCACAGAGACACATAAACAGGCCACAATCATATATTCAGATCTCAACTCATGACCTTTAAAGTAAAACATGCATCACATGTATCTACTATCTAATCACTATTAAATCCGCATTAATTTCACTAAACAGATACTAAAATAGCACGCACAACATATTATACTTAACTAATTACATAATACTTCACATAAATAAAAAAAGAACTGAGAGGGATAAAACTCCTACCCTTTTTCGAGGCAGCCGATTTGTGATGCGAAGTTGAGACTTGTTCCTCTTCCGATTGATCCTTACTCAGCCACAATAAGAAAACAAAACAAAATTTAGATTAAAACCCTCTAAAATGAGAAAATCAGTTAGGGTTTCGACAAAGGTCAAATCCCAAATCGAAAATCTCAAAGTTTTAGAGTTTCTGCTCAATTGAGACTTGTTTTTTGCAATGAAGGGTGGGGTTCTTTATATAGAACCCCAAAACCCTAGATTTCAAGGATCCAAGTCAATGTGGGACTTGGTTCGGATTTCAAATCCATTTGAAAATTCAAAAATATGGAGTGAAAGGCTATGATTCGTCGAGAGACAGAAGAAATGGACAAAACCCACTAAGGATCTGTCCTGATGCGCAAAAAAAACAAGAGAGATGGGGGTCGATGGGTTACCTTCGCGTAGTGGTACCTCGGCGGAGAAGGAACAATGTTCATTAATAGCCTTCCCTAAAATGGGGACGGGCAAAGCCTATGAAAAGGCGATATTGTGTTAGAGTTTGCCAATTCTGGCAACTCGTGATGTGTGAGAGAGGATGAGAGGTGCGACAAGGGTTTCAAACCCTCGGCCTTTGCAAAATGAGGGGGCTTTGTAACAACACCGGGAGAAATGGAGCTTAACGACCAACTGCTAGATCGGGAACTTACTGAGCAAGAGAGTCAGCCTGCCTATCTGAATCTGCGTGCATGAAACACAATGCATCCAATAAAGGGACGGCAATACTAAAGAATGTACCAGTATGTAAGATAGATAAGAAAGTAAATAAGAACATCAATGTGTAAAAGAGACTGAGAGAATCAACATGTGACTCAAGGATGCCACTATGGACCATGATATGCATAAATGTATTGTAGTTGCATATATAACATCGTAGGCCTTTTTGGGAAATGTTATTATTATCATATCTAATTGATAAGTTGTTCTATACATATATATAACATTGTAGGCCTCTGTGGGAAATAGAGATATATAATACTTATGTATATACATGCATGAGGACCATAAGAAACATTCTGAGCTAGTCAGAGTGATGTAAGGTAGTTGCTTATCCGACTATCGATATGTGGCTAACACACTATTAGTTGCCGTGAAACCAATAAAAACATAGAATACCATATACTGAGAATGAATCTAAGATACGTAAAGTACTCTTGAAAAGGGAAAAATAAGATTGAATTAACATTTTAAGGGAATGAAGAACATGGACATTTCCAACTATCATAAACAGAATTATTTTTGGAGGGACGTTCGTTTACATTCGGGTCATGCCAAAAGAAAGAAGAGATAGCCTTAACATACTTTATACTGAACCACGGCGTATCAAGCCAGAATCAGCCTCCTTCACGCCTAAGTCTACAACCAACAATACGGGTACTGACATTAATTATGAGTAGTTCAACAATCCCCTATCGAGCGGCAAGCTCATTTTATATAAAATTGAAAAGCATATCCCCAATTTTCCTTACTTTCCTAAGTCCATAAAAACAACAAGAGAACATACAACATTAAACTATATACTTGCAACACCGTAACACACCCAACAACACAACATTAAACTATATATTTGCAACACCGTAACACACCCAACAACACAAATCAATCTACACAACAACAAGTGCACAAACGTCACCAACAAAATTACTATTTATCACGACGAGCGGCAAGCTCGGATTGGAACCAAAACCCAACTCTTTTCCCATCTCCCCCATACTTACAACACCATCAACATGTCCAGCATATATATATATATATATATATATATATATATATACATGAAATTCTAGTCTTATATCCATCTTAAAATTAATATTAAACAACATAACAAGAGTTAATAACAACATAAACAACTTCTAGGTGATGTGGCCACTTCTCCTTCTTGCTTATAACACCATATTCATAAACAACAAAACGACAAGCATAAAAACAACAACTACAACATAACCAAGCTATTTTCCATAATTTCCAGCTATAATAAGTCATAAATATCACCCAAAAATTGTCCAACATAAGACAACAACATCTTATACTATTTCAAGTACTATCTTGTAGATTCTTCACCCAAACAACAACACCTAGAAAAGATTAAGCACAAGCAATAGAGTGTTATATTTACCTTAAATATTTCAAAAAAACATGGAACCAAAACTTCCCTTAGATTACAATCACCCTCAAGACATCACAATACCATGGATACACTTTTCTTCTCCTAAACTAGCTTTTGAGGTTGGGTTTAGGTAAAATCACCTTGGATTCACTTTGGAACATTGGAGAACTGTCAGAGTGATATTAAGAGAGTGTGGGAACTGACCTTGGTCGAATATGACCAAAAATAAGTCTTACAACCATTTTAAAACGTTCCAATGTCGTTCACCGCCTAAGTGGGTCCCATGGGAGCTGCTTTACAACATTTTCTTAAAACATAGATAATCTTTTGTACATATCTCTGATTGATGAACTATTTGTTGCATTTGAAAGTAGACTCGTTGAAATTGAATTTAGATAGGTTATACATCTAGTAATCCTTTATACACTAGAAGATATACCCTCCTAAATTTGAGCCACAATCCTGCCTAGAATTCTACCTACCTTTCCCCGAGTTTTGACGAACTTAATTTCTTCGATTCATTTAGCCTTGAATTCTTACGAGAGTTTCTTAACACTTGTTTAAACTCATTGTTATTCTTTCTAATGTCATCAAACTTTCAAGTTCACCTAACTTCCTCATGACAGATGCTAACACAAAAAATCTGAGGTGTAACATCTTTTCCTTCTTAGGAACATTCATCCTCGAATGTTGGGATAACGTAATGGAAAAATCTAACTCTTGGGATTCTACAGAAATCTTGGCAGATTTTCCCTTTAAATAGGACTATCCAAAACCTACCACACAGTTAGAAAATATAATATATGCCTCACATGGCCATACAACACATTATATAACATTACATCAGCCCTATACCGATGTTTATAATCTAAGGAATCTATATTATAAACTACGACTCACTTCATAAACTTGAACTCGTGGTATGGGTTGTGTTTGTTGCATTCTTGCTACGATCATCACCTAAACAAAGTCATAAGATAATATTATTATCATAAAGTATGGATAGAAGGAATGTATTGCATGGTTATCGTTATAACCTTTTCTTTGGAATAGGTGAGTATATCTAGATTTTATATCTTATTAGGCCTCCCATGTCATATCCTCTACATTGTTGTTTCTCCACAACACCTTAACAGAGGCTATCTCACTGGTTCGCAACTTTTGGACTTAACGATCTAAAATGGCAACCAGGATCTCCCCATAAGACAAATCTTTAGTAATCTGTACATCCTCTTCAGGCGTGATACAAGAGGGGTCTCCTATGAATTTTTGTAACATCGACACATGGAAAACCAAATGGATTAAATCTAACTCAGGAGATAATTCAAGCTCATACACCACTCGACCTATCCTCCGGATGATTCTATACGACTCGACATACTTGGGGCTCAGCTTGCCCTTTTAGCTAAATCTCATTATGCCCTTCATAGGTGAAACCTTCAGGAATACCCAATCGTTAATAGCCAACTATAAATCTCGATGCCATACATCTAAATATGATTTATGCCAACTCTGAGCTGCCAATAGTCTCTCTTGAATAAATTTCACTTTTTTTCATACCTTGCCGTACCAAATCAGGCCATACCAACTCGGTTTCACCCACTTCAAACCATCCAATCGGGGACCTACACTTCTGCCCATATTAGGCTGCATACGGAGCCATCTTGATGATAGTATGTTAATTGTTACGCTATGCAAACTCAAAAAGAGGTAGGTGGTCATCTTAATCACTGTTGAAATCCAACACACAAGCTCGTAAATGCCATCGGGCATCTGAATCGTATGTTTCTCCTGTCCATCTGTCTGTGGGTTAAAAACAAGTTGTACTAAGATAAACTTGAGTGCCTAAAATCTTATGAAATAATTTCCAGAATTTAGCCGTAAACTGATCACCTCTGAAAGACCTAATAGGAACAGGGTCACCATGAAGGCGAACAATCTCATTAACATACAAATTTCACGTTGTCCTCGGTGATAGGCAGTCATGTCCGATAAGAAGCGAGTTGATTAATCAACCTATCAACAATCACCCAAATAGAATCAAACTTACGATAATAGTGAGGTAAACTAATAATAAAATCCATGTTAATCATATCTCATTTCCATGTGGAGACCTCAATACTCTGAGTCAGTCTGCCGACTTTTGATGCTCTATCTTCACCTGTTGTTAATTAGGTCACTGAGCTACAAACTCTATAATGGTCTATTTCATGTTGTTCCACCAATACATCCATTTATTATCAGGGCACACCTTCATTGGTCTAGGATGAATAGAATAGCATGAATAGTGGACCTCTATCATAATATTATTCCATAACCTTGCTATATTTGTTATGCACAACCCCATTTCCATCGTGCTTAAAAGCTATGGTCTTCTTTTGTTGAATGTCCTCTTTGACTTTTCCTAAAATGGGATTTTCACGCTGTCGCTCCTTAACTTCTGCTACAAGAGATAATTCTACAGTATTTTAAATCATAATGCTCCCATCATTCCGACCCTCACTAGTCAATTGATGTATTTCTCGGGCCAACTTGTTTTTCTTTGTCCCCAATCAATCAGACTGCCCATAGATCTACAACCATCTGCATTGAAATCTTTTAAATTACTCAAGTCATCGTCTTTGTTACTAATCTAGCTCCGTATGCTTAAAGACACGCTGGAATCCCTTATGGTGTGTATAGTCTTAACTTGAAGACTCTAAAGGTAAAGCCATCATAATTGAAGTGCTTGCACCATTTTGGTCAATTCTAGCTCATGGATCGGATAGTTTCTTCTCGTAGTTTCTCATTACATTAATTGTAAGCAATTACTTTCCGTACTCATTCTCACATTTGCACTTTCAATATACTAGTTTATCGAAATTCCCACACATTCTATAACTCCCTATATATATAATCTCAAACATTACTCTTAATTCTGATTCTCCATGTCAATAGACACAATGGTTAACAAGTCATTAACTTATTCCCTTATTGAATACATGTTAAATTTTGAAGAACTTGACATATAATACATTGTTATATAATATTTAAATCTGATCATTGTACTTAGACCAAAACCTCTTTCCTTATCTCTTGACTAATATTTTTCGTCAATTACACTCAGAAAAGATTTCCTTGCTCTTATGAAACTGCGAGCTCATTACATCATATACCCTGTAGAGATTTCATTGATTTTGAATTGTCCATCACCATCCTTACTTGCCCTTCACTTTGCCTTTGTTCTAATAATATTACTCTTGAACACAATTCTTTAATGCCCGCATCGTATCCTTGGATCAATAGTCCCCTTTTGACTTGTTAAATTCTTATATTGAACTTCACTTACCATTGCTTCTGTCTAAAATACATTCTGATAGTTGTGACTGTGCACTTGCGGAACTGAAACTTTGCAAGTTTATATCTAATATGTAGATGTATGATCTAATAATTCATCCGAGTTTCCTTGTCTAGGAATAATTAGGTCTTCCATCAACCTATTGATCCATATTCTTACCTTACATCTCAATTTTGAGTTACTTGGGGTTGTGTCTCTTGTCTCGATTTACTCCTTACTCTAGTTTCCTAAATATCGAATGTCTAGTTATATTTACCAACATTTGGCATCTCTAGCTTGGAAATCCTCACCGTCTCTTTTTTACCGTTGTACTATAGTCATTACATGTTTTTAGAGTCTGAGTAAATATTATCTTATTGGATTCTAACCTTTTGTCGCATTCTTTTTGCCTTTCTATCATTAGGTGAAACACATTTCTACCTCAATACTTCACCATAGCATCTCCCCATCTTTGGAGGATGACTAACACCTTATGCTTTAGGATTCCGCTCTTATAGAAGTCAAATTATCACTTCTTCACCTCTTTGTAATTCTTCGCACCCCAGATGACTTAAAATTTGCCTTGGAATAATATTCCCTTATTAGGGCAACTGGAATAATTCGTATACATAGAGTGTTATCCATTCATACCGGCGTATTTGGTCTTGATGAGCTTAACTTTGCTCACTTCATTTTTCTCAAGAAAATCTCCTTCTTACTAACCCTTAAAGGTCGTTCTTCTATCGTTCATCATGTCATTACTCAATTGTTCACTCTTGCTAACATCACGATACCAACTGTTGCAGAAATCCTTCGAGCCTCTAACTCGAATTCAATATCTTAGGTTACTTCCTAATACTGACATCTCTATGTCAAGGGCTAAATCGATCTCCTGATAATTCTTCTTAAGGTCTCCGGTTCACTTCTCGTAATAAAGACACAATCTTATGACTTACACTTCTTTATAATCTCAAAATTTGCTTTCTCTTATCCTTTCTTCTACGTGACTATGAACTTTGTCGTACTATCATGCTATAGCTTATGTTCTCTAATGATTCCTTCTATCTACTCATATCACTTTACGTATCCCTCTACTAGTCTCTTGCTAATATTACCATCTCTTACCTTATTCCAAAAAACTTTATCGGGCTTCTCTTTCGCTCTAGCTTCCTCTGCTTAATCCGACCTTATTCTTTTGGTCTCTTAGTATTCCTTCTTTACTAGGAACATGGCCACACTGAGGTGAATACTTATCCTGCATCCAAGGATTCCAATACCTAACCTCTAAATCTTCTAAACCCTTGAGAAATCATATCTAGTTACACAATTCCAGGGTACATTCCTTATATGCATCATAAGGATGAATTATCAACAAATTCATAATGCTATTCAAAAATGTCATCGAGTCCTAACAATCTTGACATTGTCAAGGATTACTCTAACCCTTATTAAACTTTTGGAATTTCTTTTCTTTCCAAAACTATGTTTTTTATGCCTAGAATCTATATGCTGAATGTAGTGCTATTACGGTACCTCTATCACTGTCAAACGGAATCGTAATGTTTATGCCCCTTTATCTGAGCTCCAACTATTTACAAGCTTCTCAATTTAGGTACCTCGTACCTCCCATACGTTACCTCTTTATTTTTTGAAACTCGTACTTTACATTCTAATGCTCTCATTGTCTTTTGTCTGCATAGGTGAGATAGATATCCATTCCTTAAGACTCTAGACGTAACTTGCGCATCTGGTACACCCATGATCTGATAGGGTCACAAACTTACTTATCACAACCCGAGATAGAATTGAATGTCTATAACTCAACTCTATTGCACGATCTAGAGTATGAAAGAAGGGTAACCAACTCCTAAAATCCCTGTAGCCTCTTGTTTATAAATGTGGTGCATAACACATCTATAAACAAAATTCTATAGATATGACTTGTAGACTTCCTAGGACAGGCCTACTCTGATACCAAATTTCTCACACCCCAACTTTAGGGGGGGCACCCAGTGCCTTAACGGCCTGAGCGTACCACCTCTGAAACATAACCTGGATAAGCAAGTATCTGGGCCAACAAGGCCTTGAAATGATAGTCATATGACAACATGGACATGATGATCTATAAAAAGGAGACAACCCAACCATATTTCCATACACAAGGCCGACAAAGCCACAATAATTATCAACAGACCATCAGGAATGCCGGCAAGGCCATACAAAACAACTGTACATAAGACTCACGTCTACAAGGCTCTAGGAGTGACATAACATAACATAAGGTTGGGACATGGTCCAGCCATACCCAAAATATATATATACTTAAGTAGCATAGCCTACCAACTCTCTACAGAAACTCTGGGAGAAATAGAGCACAACGACCAAGTGACTGAGGAGGTCCGTCATCCTACCTACCTGAACCTGCAGGCATAAAACATAGTGCCCTCGACAAATGAAAGTCAGTACGAAAGAATGTACTGATATTTAAGGCAGATAAGAAAGCAAATAAGAACATCAATGTGTAAAAGAGACTGAGAGAATCAACCTATGAGTCGAGGATGCCGTTGCAGACCATGATATGCATAAATGTAATGTAGTCGTGTATATAACGATGTAGGACTATGTGGGCAATATCATAATCGTGTATATAACGTTGTAGGTCTCTGTGGGAAATGCTATCATTATCATATCCAACTGATCAGTGGTACTATACATATATATCACGTATATAACACAGTAGGCCTCTATGGGCAATAGAGATATATAATACTTATGTATATACATGCATGATGACCAAAAGAAACATTCTGAGTCATTCGGAGTGACCTAAGGTTGTTGCGCCTCCGACTATTGTTATGTGTCTAACATAATATCAACTGTCGTGAAACCAATAAAGAACATAGAATACCATATACCGAGAATGAATATAAGATACGTAAATTACTCACTAAAAAGGACAAACAAGATTCAATTTACATTTTAAGGGAATGAAGAACATAGACATTTCCAACTATCATAAATGGAATAATTTTTGGAGGGACGTTCATTTACATTCGGGTCACGCCAAAAGAAAGAAGGGATAGCCATAACATATCTTATATGAAACCATGACGTATCAAGCCGTAATTAACCTACTCCATGCCTAAGTCTAGAACCAACAATAAGGGCACTAACATTAATTATGAGTAGTTCAAGAATCCCCTGTCGAGCGGCAAACTCATTCAATATCAAAATTGGACAACATATCCCCCGCTTTCCTTACTTTCCCATGTCCATAAAAATAATAAGAACACATACAAACTTCATCTATATACTTGAAACACCACAACACAACCAACATCCCAAAAACACAAATCAATAAACAGAACAACAAGTACACAAACGTCACCAATGAAACTACTATTTATCACGACGAGCGACGAGCTCGGATTGGATCCCAAAACTTAACTTTTTTCCCATCTCCACCATACTGACAACACCGTTAATAGGTCCACTATATAAACATATGTTGACATGAAATACCAGCCTTATATCCATATTAAAAGTAACATCAAACAGCCCAGCAAGAGTTAACAACAACATAAACAACTTCTAGATGTTATATGACCACTTCTCCTTCTAGATTATAACACTATCTTCATAAACAACAAAGCGACAAGAATAAAAACAACAACCATAATATAACCAAGTAATTTTCCATAATTTCCATCCATAAGAAGTCATATATATCACCCCAAGACAGTCTAACAAAAGACAACATCTTATACTATTTCGAGTACTATCTTGTAGATTCTTCACCCAAACAACTTAACCAACACATATATAAGATTAACAAAAAGCAATAGGGTGTTATACGTATCTTAAATAGTCGGAAAACTCCATAACCAAAACTTCCCTTAGCTTACACGCACCCTCAAAGCAATCACAACACCATGGGAACACTTTTCTTCACTTAAACCAGATTTTAAGATTGGGTTTAGGTACAACCACCTTTGATTCACTTTGGAACCTTGGAGAACTGTTAGAGAGGTGTTGAGAGAGTGTGGGAACTGACCTTGGTTGAAAATGATAAAAAATGAGCCTTACAACCACTTTAAAACGTTCCAAGGTCGGCCACCGCCTAGGTGGGTCCCATGGGATTTGCTTTGCAGCATTTTCTTAAAACGTACATAATATTTTGTAAAGATCTCCGATTGACGAACGATTATTGGGTTGGAAATTGGACTCGTTGAACTTGAATTTAGATAGGTTATACGTCTCATAACTCCTTATACACTATAAGATATACCCTTCTAAAGTTGGGCTAAAATCCTCTCAAGCATTATGTTTACCTTTCCCTGAGTTTCGACGAACTTAATTTCTTCGATTCGTTTACACTCGAATTCTTACGAGACTTACTTAACACTTATTTTAACTCATTGTTATCCTTTCTAATGTCCACAACCTTTTAAGTTTACCTTAAGTTACTCACGATTGATACTAACATGAAAAATACGGGGTGTAACATTCTGAGCCAATTCCAAGCCTTTTCATCCAAAAACTAACCTTATCCAAGGCCGATTATGCTAATTCCAAATCTGTTGGTTTCGTTTCGTTGAGCTGAAACTAATGAGTCAACTTTAATTGTTCAATTCCTCATAGACCTTCAATTATCATACTGTGTGCATTATCCTAGAGATTATCTTGAGTTCCCAAATCTTTAGAAAATCATCTAATCACCCAAAGGCTTCCCATATCCATTTGTACCTCCCCAACACATTCCCAACTGCCGGCGTAGACTATTAGAATTGTTCGAATGAAGGAAATAATCTTCTTAGGAGCAGGGCTTGGAGAACACTTCCATTCCAACATTAGAATACCTGGCATCGCTAGAGTGAATGTCCTAGCGTGGAAGTCTAAAATTGCATGGTACGGTGATTACCAGTCCATCCCCAAAGCAATATCAAAATCAACCATGTCTAATATAACCAAGTCTACCCAGGTATCATAACCCATGAAAGTAACCACACAGTATCGATAGACTCGATCTACAATCACAGAATCACCGACTATTGTAGACACACGAATAGGGATATCAAGAATATCATACCACATATCCAAACAAGCACAAAAGTATGCAGACACATAGGAGAACATTGACCCCAAATTAAATAATACTAAAGCAGACCAATGATAGACTGAGATGATACCTGTAATAACCGCATCGGATGCCTCAACCTCTGGTCTACCAGGGAAGGCATAGAAGTAAGCATGTCCTCCCTCGGACTAAGTACCATGATGACCACCTTGGCATGTACACACTCCATCTCTACCAGCCTGAGACCCACTTCTACCGGTCTATTGACCGCTACGACTCTAAGAACCTCCCTTTTTTGTCTGTCCTACACCTTTAGAATGTTGTAATGTTGTCTGATATCACCTGATCTAGGCCTAGGATAATCCCTCCTGAAGTGCCCGATATTACCACAATTATAACAACCCTTTCCCGCCATGGGCTACTGAATGGACATAGAAGAACCTGAGTGACCCCCGCAATCAGAGAATCGGGAGTGAGAACCTCTGGAGTACTGAACCACATTGTACCCACTCTGCCTTGCAGAACCACCATTTGAAACTTAGAGAGTTAACTGTACCGGTCGATTGGACTGAGAATACTGGGTCCTATCATGTTGCACATAACCTCGAGATGTAGACCCACTGTAGTACCCATATTGGTGATCTCTCTTCTTGAGCTCCTGCCTTGGGAGCTTACCCCTCACCGACTCAACCTTCCTGGAGTGCTCCACTATTGTTTCAAAAGAAGACCCACAGGCCACCAACTGCAATATCGCAAAAGTAAAGAGGAATAGACAATGCTATCACGAAGCACCTAACCTGCTCAGTCTCCATAGGAAGTAACATCTCTGCATAGTGTGAAAAAGCATGGAATTGACTCTCATACTCAGCAATAAATGCACATTTTTGCTCGAACTTGGAGAACTCGTCCCTCTTGCCCACTTGCAAACTAAGGGGAACATACTTCTCGAGGAAGATTTGAAAAAACTTGGTCTAAAATAATGAAGGCAACCCTACTGGCTGACAATCAATATATTACCTCCACCATTGCTTCGCATCAGCAAAAAGCTAAATAGCAACAAAACTGACCCCATGACACTCGACGATGCTTAAAATATGGAGCCAGTCATGGTTAATCATTATAAACTCGTATGCATCCTCCTCAGGCGGACCTTAGAAAATGGGAGGCTTCATATTGAATAAATGCTCACATATCTTCTGCTTATAGCGGGTTATAACAGGTGTAGTCACCGATCGGGGACCAAACTATGGTCTTGGGATCTCGTCGATACAGGGTGCTGATACAACAGTTGGGTGTATCTCTAGAGTATAAAACTCAGGAGTCAGACCTCCTCCCACCCTGGTCTGTGACCCTCCCGGAGTAGTCAGGAGAACGTCTGCCTGGGAAAAACCATCAAGCAAACTCAATATCCGAGGCATAGTATCCTGAAGGATCGGTGCATAAATAATACCTGGCTAATCATGGACTGGCCCCATCTTCTCCTTATAATGGTCATTCTTAAGCTCTACCTCCGGCTGAGAAGATACATATCTAGCATGAGCATGACCGACTCCCTATGTTCCACCCTTCGTTGGTGCTATCGCTCGGACTCTACCTCTACTATGAATGCGACCTCTACCACGACCGCGTATTACAGGGGATTGTACTGGTGCCTCAACCCTTGCCGTGTGGGCACGAGTCCTCGCCATCTGTGAGAGTATAGGAATCAAGTTAGATACCATTTTGATCAAACTTAACACAATATGAATGAAGAAAGTGAATTTTCCTAAATGTCACATAGACTCTCGAAGATAAATACAGACGTCTCTATACCGATCCGTAAGACTCTACTAGACATTGCTCTTGTACTTGCGACCGTTTAACCTAGGGACATGATACCAACTTTTTCACGACCCCTTTCGGGCATAGTGGTAGCACCTACACTTTTCCAACCGTAGGGAAATACTTATAACAATTGTCTTTTAATAACATAATAAAGGGAACCAAATCCGATAATCTAGTTATTATAGCCCCATGATCTAGTCTGTAATACAAGAGAACTAATACAAGAATAAAGAAGTCTAAAAGTCTGAATCTGTCTCATGAACATAAATAAGAGCAGTAGTAAAGAGAAGTGTCCAAGGCATGCTGGGAGAACACAAGCTCACCCCGAACACTCAATCTCCAAGTCTGGACTCAGCCACATGGTCCGAAATTAGTAGACGGCACTGCATCTGCATCCAAAAAGAATGCATCAAGTGTAGTGTGAGTACACAATGTACCCCCGTATGCATCATAGGTCGACAATGATGTAATATATGTAGATGACATAAATATCAAGTTGACTCTCAAATAATCCTATTCTACATGGTACAGTAAATCACTTAAGCCACCTTATTCAAAAAAATAGGGTTTAACTCAATAGCTCAGAAATCATGGAAGTTCAATCAATCGAATCCACCTTGTCACGATAATCAAATCAATCAAGTACAAATATCAAGTATTAATGTGTATGATGAATGATATGTAATGCAAGGTACCTTTCCATCAACCTAGTATACACACATACAAATTCTATGAAATGTGACCCATTGAGGACCCACACCGTCCATATACCGCTCCTAGCCAGCTGAAATTCAACACACGAATCTGACTAAATCCTAGACTCATTTATCGAGCCATATTATTATCAATATCATCATCTCAATATTTTCAAACAATCTCATAAGAGTATCCTTACCTTTCCTTTCCAGTCTCATTAGACCCACAACATTCCCATACCACTCCACTTTCTATGTTATAATAATCATAAGTGTATGAATGCAAGAGTAATAAGACAAGTAATCATGGTGTATGAGATGTAATCAAATATATAATATGAATATTACATGCTTCATAATTCAACAACACGTATTTTCAAGTAATCAGTCTTTTATATCAGAAGCATATGTGATGAGTAAACATAATAGTTATCAATCAATGGTGGTAAGCCCATATAACAACAATTGAAACCAGCCCTGACTGGTTCCCCAACCCAACAAAATAATTCAACATCGGTACCCACCCAAGTGCTCATCACAACCACTAAGGCGGGACCTCCAAACATGCGCAATACCTATTTATAACAACTATGTACTTATATCAGAGTCTAGAAATAATAAATTATAGCCTACTTTGGAGCCGAGCGGGTGCCACGAACACTACTCCTCATCCAAGAACATATAGATTCTACGTTAATAATGTAATCTAATTCATGCACAAAGGCTTATCCTTTCAAAATGCCCAAAATTCCACCCCAAATCGATGCTGGACAAAGGTAAAAACCAAAACTTTATCATTCTAAAATCAAAAGAATACTCTATTGAGTCACATCCCTGAGTTAATTAGGAAACTAAACACATTTTGGGCGACACACCTGAAACCGGCAACATAGAAACTTAGCAATTTTCTACCAAACACCCGAGACCTCTCGGATACAAACCAGACATGTTACTTAAGGGTAAACAATGCTACGAACTCGTTTGGGCACTCGAATTTCTCGTATGACTGAGCTAAGAATCACTTTTCTATGAAGCCAATCAAAATACCAAAATTTCATAAATTTACAAAATAGTGACTCAAAATACATCTTAACACCTCGGGAAGAAAACCAAGACCTCGACTAAGTCATAAATGAGGTTCCGAACCTTTCTGAAGCAACGAAACCTGAAAATGGATTCATATACTTAAAAGTCAACTTTGGGTCAACTAGTTCAATTCTAACTTATCAAACTTAGGGTTTTCTTCCAAAATTTGTATAAATGAACCTCGAGAACTGTTCTACCCATCTATGTGGGTCACAAATCCCACACACAGTCTACGGAGAGGGTAACTTGGTCAAATAAAAGTCTTTGGCTTTAAATGACCGGATGGGTCGTTACATCATTTTAGCCCATTGTTATCCTTAGTTAGACCTTTATAGCATGTAAACCTTTGCTTTGACACCCCCATTACAAGTTGATGCCCCATCGTTCTTAATTAACATTGTTTAATTCTTTACTTTAAAGTCACTTTAATTGCAAAAGACGAGTGTTAGAAAGGGTAAGGAAGATAAACATGTAGCTTTGAGTGGAATCAAAGAAAGAAATAAAGGTGCACTAGTGCAAGGAAGATATCATCACCAATGGGGATGAAGTTCGTTGGTATCAGAGCCATGTACACAAGTAATAATATGTAACTAGTTCAACACACTTCCTAAATGATGAATATCATCATAAACAAGAACACTGTTAAAAACAGTAAAAAAGAGGAATATGAGATACCTCAACATTTTGATCTACTTAATAAGTGGACTATTCCAAAGATCCAACCCAAGTTTATATATCAGATGGGTACTTTTGAAAAATTAGGATTTAAACTAGTTAAAACTACTGAAGAAACAATCACTGTAGATAGCGATTATGCTACTTTTAAATTATTAAATGACAGTGATATTTCTCCTTATAGGGAAACCCATCGATTTATGCATATTGAGGTAGTACAGGTTGCTTTTAAGCCACTTACATTAAGAGGCTTACCATAGAGCTTTATAGCAGCTCTAAAGGATGGTAGAAATGAGAATTGGAAAAAGTCCCTTATAGAGACGGTACATACCAGTTTGTCATATGGCCCTATTTATTTTAATGCGTATCCTAACTTGCAGGTATCTTTGCAAGATAAGAATTCTTTAAATGCTTTAATATTAAGTATTAAGCTGCATTGATATGATTATATGCCTGTAACTGAAGTTATATGTATTTGTTATAGAATTTATTTTAAACCCTTATACACCATGAATCCTATGTGTACGATCATGGATTTTAAAAATGAAACTATTTTAATAGAAATGAATTTTGGTAATAAAAAATTATCACCAGAAGACCTATCAAATAGGATGAAATTGATTTTTCCAAAGAATGGGTCATAGAGGGCGCTGCTCCTCCCAAGAATAATTGTAATACCGATATTACTCACGTTGAACAAACCCCTGAAGGGACGGTCAAGCTAAAGTTTTCTAAACCAAACTACTTGACAAATGATTTTAGATCAAGATCTACTAGATCTGATGTTTCAAACCATTCTTATATTTCACCAGCTGATTATATTGTTAGATCTCCATCACGAGCTTCTACTTCACATATTCAAGATTTTATAAATCCACCTGTTCCAGATAATACTGATACCAATAGAGTAGATAAGATTATAATTGGTAATGATAATATTGTCAGAGGAGTTAATGAAGACCTAGATATAACTGAGTCAGATATGGGTTATCCAAGTATTTGATGGATCAAAATCCAAAAATTGATTTTATTCGGGGATCGCCCGCATGAAAGAAAATCAGTGAAGACTTTTATAAACCCAGATGGGAACCGTTTAAAAAATGTTTTTTTTGAAACTTTTGATAATAGTAAGCGAATAATGCTTCAAGAGGAATTTTATAAAGATCTCTCTCAAGCTAACAAGATTATATCTTTTGTTCCTTGGTTTATGGCTAAGTATGTGGATGATTATATCTCTGTTTTAGAAAGAGAGTACAAACTCTCTAGTGGGAGAGTCATTAATAATATTTTCCCTCCGCAACAACCCTTCAAATTGAAAAGGATAATAAAGTTCTTCATTTTACTGCCTTTTCTATATTATCTGATGATAATACTGCTTTAGTTACAACTTCGCATATTAATAACATGCTCAAGTAGAATAATTACACCAATATTTATATGAACATATTGGGTGAACAAATTGTTCTTTTACATAATAGAGTAGAGAAATTGACTTCGGAAATTATGAAGTTGGTTCCTTCTTCTAGCCATCATACACCTGCAGCTACTCCTAGTGTGCAGCCTCTACCTGAGATCAAAGATTTCAAGTTAAGAGCATATTCAGAACTTGAGCAATTACTGGATGATAAGTTTAAAGGTTTACGGATCATCCCTTTACCGAAAGATTATGAGTTAGACCTTTCTGGCAATGATTATAAGCAGAAGATGTCTGATGAGATTAATAACCTAGAAAAATATGCTAGGAACTCGTACAAAGAATGTACTACTATCCCAGACCCACTCCTCATGACGTATTGTTTGAGGAGCAAGAGATTGTGGATAATAATAGATATAGTGAAAAAAACATCTATGAATGGAACATATATGGTTATATGGAAAGACAAATTTATACGGCGGTCCATAAAATGCTTATGTATAGCACAATCTGCAAAACTAATAGTAACACTGGCAAAACTGTTGCAGAAATGATTATATTAGGATTTACTGGTCAATTGAAAGGCTGGTGGGATCTTATTTGACCCAAGAACAACGTAATAGTATTATTGGGGTAGTGAAAACTGAACCGGGTGTAGAACCTACGCAGAATGCGGTTTATACCTTAGGGATTAATATTATAGAGCATTTTACTGGAAGATGGTCAGATGATAGTGAAAATATTAGAACCTTACTCCAGAACTTACGATGCAGAACCCTCACCTCATTTAGGTAGTATAAGGATGTTTTCCTTAGTAGAGTCATGGAATTACCATAATGTAATAGCCATTTCTAGAAGTCCAAGTTTATAGATGGATTACCAGCCCTCTTCGCAGAAAGGGTTAGAAAGTCTCTTAGAAAAGGAGGAATTACCATCAATTATGAAATTTATACTTATGGGCCTCATAGGCACATGTATACAAGAATGTTTAGCCTTGTTTAATGAGATCAAGCTTAATCAGTAGATTAAAAGACAGAACCTCAATGAAAGACAACGGTTAGGGGAGTTTTGTGGTCAGTTTGGTATGGAAATACCCAAAGTCAAGGTGTCTCATAAACGTAAAGTTAAAAAAAGCTTCCATAAATGGAAAGCAAAATGTCTGGATAAGAAAGTTAGGAGAAAGAAAGAGTTCAAAACTCGCAATACTTTTATAAAGTCGAAAAATCCAAAGGCATGTTGGAAACGTGGAAGGACAGGCCACTATTATAAGGATTGTAAATATAAGGAAAAGATTAAGGCCCTTAACATTGGAACCAGAAGATTTAGGTTTCGAAATTGATGTAGCAAAGGATTCCTCCTCAGATGAAGAGATTAGAGTTCTTAATAACGAATATTATATTGATTTTGAATAAGAGTGCTTACCCTGTCAAATCGGACAACCTTGTTCTAGCAAACAGAATAAGGAGGATGATGAGTTTATAATATATTTGCTCAATTTTAAGATATGAACATTAATGTTCTTAAAGTTGATAACCTCATGGAATTATTAAAATTGATTAAGGATCCAGGTATGAGATCACAGATTATAGATCAACTCCAGGATGCTCCAAAACCTTCACACAGAAGAAAAACTTTGGAACGATCAACCGCTTATACCATGTCAGAATTAAAAAAAATGATGAGGGAGAAACAAGGAATTGCCAGTACTTCCAGAGATTTGGGTAAGGAGATTGATAATCTCAAGCAAGAGATCTTGGCGTTGAAAATGAGTAACGATATGCTCAACGCACGAATTACCAATATTGAAGGTAAATGAAAAGAGATTATAAATTCAGAAACAGTAGGTGATATTTCTACTTTAGATGATCTATTAATTACAGGTACTAGTGATGAAATAGGAAACTTTCTACAAACCCTGGAATTAATCACTTCACAGAAGTTTTATATAAAAATAAGTCTTCTAATTGACTATAATTTCAAATAAGATTTCATTGTTGTTGATAGCGGGGCAGACGTAAACTGTATACAGGAAGGACTTATTCCCTCTACTTATTTTCATAAAACCACTCATAGTGTGAGATATGCTAATGGGCAAAAATTACAAATTACTTTCAAATTAACAAAAGCTTATATTTGCAATGATAAGACTTGTATAGCAGAAAGTTTTATTTTGGTAATAGACATTTCTAGCCAAATTATATTGGGCACACCTTTTATACAAAAACTATTTCCAATTACTAATATTGATAAAAAAAGGTATCATAGGAACCTTCAATGGAAATCCCATTACATTTCAGTTTATAACTGAACCATTTTCAAGAGTGTTATGTGAACTCAAGAATAGGATGGTACATAAACACCAGCAAATCAGTTTTCTATAACAAGAGATTTATATATCTACTATTGATGAGCTTTTGGAAAACCCAAAGCTACAACAAAAAATTGAGTTAATACAAACTCAGTTTCACTTCAAATTTGTAGTGACCATCATAACGCTTTTTTTATAGGAAAAAACATATTGTTTCTCTTCCTTATGAAGATGATTTTAGGGAAGACAATATCCCTATAAAAGCTAGGTCATACCAAATGAATTCCGAATACTTGGAATTATGCAAAAAAGTAGGAGGTCGTACATATGGCATTTTACAGTTTCATTAAAAGGAGGGACAAATTTGGGTCCAATAGGTGAGAGGGACAAATTTCGTAAAAGCTTATTAGTACAGCTTTACTTGCCTGCAAAACCAATATATACAATTAATTAATTAACAATAAAGGGTAAAAAGGAGATATATCGTACAAACAAAAAAAGTAGTATAAAATTCTTACAGTATAGAAGCTTAAAGATGGTGGGTGCAAAATAGCCACGGATGACGAATTGACAAACATCTTCCCTCCTGTCTTCTTAAGATGAGGAATTGCAAAATAAGTCAAAAGTTGATATCCTGTTCAACATACCATGTTATGCAACAATGGACAAAAAATAGTAACGATATAATGTTATTAAGAGTAATAATTAATCTTGTACATTAAAGTGATGCTATTATAACCGAACATTACCATAATAGGCGTACACTTCGTAATATCCGTCACATCATTGATAGAGCACACGAATTGAGTTTCTTTTTGCACAAAAGGGTTTTTATTTACAACTTGGCTTTTAAAAAATGGAAAAAAGTTTTAATCTCCAAATTGGATAAAGCTTTTTTCGAAAAATGGTGAACAAGTTTTTAATTACTTTTTTTTTTATATAAAATTGGATTCTTAAATAAAATTCTTTTATCTAAAACTTTGAATTTGGGAAAGGTAAAAGAAGACGTTTGACCTTCTTTCAAAATAAAAAGTCCTTTTTATATAAATTATATCCCTTTGCTAATTCTTTTAAATTAAAAGACATGGTGTCACGACTCCAAATTCCAATATATCATGAGGGAACCTACCCTAATCCGTAGGTAAACCCGACGTACACTATACAATAATGCGGAATTAAATGCAGAAAATAAGAGGCAAGAAAGAAAATAGTTCAACAAGTCTCAATAATGAAAGCATAGTCTAATAAGAGAACCCCCAACTAGATCCGGTAGTCATGAGTACAAACTCTAAAAAAATATCTGAATAAAACTCCGAATGAGAAATACATAAGTTGTCTGAATACAGCAAATCATCAACTGTCTAGAAGTAACAAGAACAGAACATAAGGTAGAATGGAGTTCCATGCCGAGGAAGAAGTTTCGGCTCACCCTGGACACCAAATATCACGCTCTCTAAGGAAGTGGATCAAGCTGCTTCAGTGTCGTCTCCTGGCTCGGTACATGCACATAGAGTGCAGCAAGTGTAGAGTGAGTACAGGAAACACATGTACTCAGCAAGCATCGTCGATCGACCCTAGTTATAACAGTAGTGAGGGTTGATACTTTCCGATACCTCTCGACTAGTTAGTTAGTTAAGCACAAGATAAATCAGTTAACCAACCTAAACATAAATTTATAAATCAATATTACATAAGTACTATCAAGTCCTCAAATTGTACAAGTTCAGCCTAACTCTATTCAGGGCGTCTAGACCCATCAAGTCACTCTTCTCAAGTCTCACATTAAGGATAGCCACAACTACCAATATTCCTTCTATCATCCTGTTCTATCATCCTGTAGATCATATAAGTAAAATAAAACCCAATTCGAGCACATACAACATCAATCACATATCAAGATATAAATAAATGCAATGCAGAATGATATGTATGGATGCAAGTGACCATATGTACCCAGTATATACACGGTGATGCAGTAGTTGTCACGTGACCCATGGGCATTCATGAGGTCCATATACACATCTGATCCCATCAGGTACCAGCTCGAGGGCTGAATGTCATAACTAGTCATCACTCTCGTAATCATGTACCATATCCCTTATTCTAACTTCCCAAGCCTTTCTCAACAGTATCACAGTAAGCCAATGACAAGTATATGATGTATGAATGGGATGGATATGTATACATCATGTAATCAACATAATCAATTTCTATTCAAGTGTTTAGACGAGATGTCGAGTGATGAATGCATGACAAGTCAAATCAAAATATCATATCAATGGTTACAAACTCAAATAAACAACAATTATACCAAACTAAGCGAACTCTTGCACCGCACTCTGTGGCCCAAAGTCTAAACACGTAAACTCCTTCACTTGCTCTATATCAGTTCATTACTTACCCATTAAAGTTTACCTGGTACTCATACTAGTGTTCGTCACCTCAATAATATGGGACCCCCAACTTCCCATTACTCCCCTTAGTTCATTATATATCATACCAACACAAATACGCTACACTAGAGTCTAGAAAGTCTCAACTTTCCTGATTATAGCTGAAGGCTCACGCAGTCGCCTTTCCTTTCCGTTGAGCCTCCTCACGAGCGCACTCTGATCAATTACAATGCGTACATGAGATTACAGTCTAATATTACCCTTAATCTCCCAAGCTAGATTACAAATAAACACCGAACCCACATTATCAAAATAATAACTTTTCTACTCCATTAGTACTAAAACATGCTAGATAGTCATAATCTCAAGTTAATTAAACAACAAATCCCAAAAGGACCCTCAATTTTATTAATTAGTAAAAAGCTCCCTATTCTAACTCTAGATTTTTCCTCAATTCGTGAAAGGGTTTATAACATGAAATTGGTCAAGTAATCATCATCTACTAGCTTAATACATAACTAGTTTACAATATAAACATCAATGAACCAATCCCCAATCTCAAATTACAACTTCCTTATTCTCAACAAGACATTTCTACCATTTTCCCCATTTAAGAAGCATAATTGAGTTGGAAAATTAACTCATGCTCTATAATTAAAGGAAAAGAGTAAGATTATACATCTAATGATGAACTATCACTTGAAATCTTCAAGAATTCTCTACTGGTCGAGCTTCAATCCTAAGGAGAATATTTAGGGAATGAGAATGATTTCTAGGTCATTAACGTTTTATAACCTAAATAGTGATTTTGCTCCGGCGAAAACCCTATCTGCTGGGACGAATATCACTTAAAACCCGAACCTTCACTAGGGTGGAAGAAACCTTCACTGAGGCGCACACGCCCCGGCGAGGAACCCATCCGCTACGGCGAATCCTTGACATATGGAAGAATCTCGCTTCGATGAGCTATGCCTCTATTGAGGTGGAACTAAGGGCGCTGCGGCAGACACCAGATACTAGCAATGCCCAAACTCTCCGTCAACCATCTGAAATACTCCCGGGACCTGCCGGACACAAACCAAATATGCATTCCTATCAGAAAACACATTCCAGACTTGTTCGTGCACTTAGATTCCTCAAAAAAGGTCTCCAACACTCGGGTTTGACTAAGGTTAATTCTTAAATTCTAATTTTACAATTTCACAACCTAACCCCCAAACCACACCGACATGCCTAGGGACCCGAATCAAAGGCTCGACTAGATCATAAATGTCTTTCCGAAGCTAATGGAACCGATGAAACTACGAACGGAGCACGTTTACCCAAAAGTCAACTATGGGTCAAAGTCTTCTATTCTCTCAACTTGGAAATTCTCAAACATAACAAAATGGGTCTGAAATCTACCCAATCACCTCGGAAAACCGTACCACACATCCCCGCAAATCAAAAGCAAGTTAATAAGGACTCGGGAAGAGTAATGTAGGGGTTTTCTAGGTAAAATAAGCAAAATGACTTTTCAAGTCCTTACACATGAGTATTTATAAAATTAATGGTTTGTTATTATTTTGAAAAAAATAAAGGATTTCTACTCAAAGGAAAGTTTCAAATGGTTATTCTTCTTACATTGAAAAGAAAAAGTGCTTTGTTAAAGAGTTATTTTTGGCGGAAAATGATTTTAAGTGCTATGATTTTATATATATATATATATATATAACACATTTTTTACAAATAAAAAGTAAATTCCTATTTTTGAAATCCGAAGGTCAATCGTATTCTGCAGATTCTTAATACCGGGGTGCCTAGAACCTTCCCCATAGAATCACCTGAACCCTTACCCAAACTCTAGTTTTCTAAAGGATTTTTTTTTGTCTGAAAAAACCATTTTTTACTTGGTTTTCCTAATTTCCCTATAAATTAGGTAGTTACCCTAAAAAATAAAATAAATTCAAGAGTCCACGAGTTATGTAGTACCTCTTATGTATCGCGTAAAAGTAAACCGTAACAAGTCCTCTATAATCATAACATCCTCTATCGGTAATATATGGAAGGGGTATCCTATGCATTTTCGCAACATCGACACTTGAAATACTGGGTAGACTGCCTCTAATTCTAGAGGTAACTCAAGCTCATATACCACCTGGCCAACCCTTCGAACAATCTTATATGGTCCGACGCATCTAGGACTAAGTTTGCCCTTCTTACCGAATGTCATTACACCCTTCATAGGTGAAACCTTTAAGAATACCCAATCACCAACAACAAATTCTAAATCTCGGTGTCGAACATTTGAGTAAGACTTATACCGGCTCTGGGAAATCAAGAATCTCTCCTGGATCAACTTTACTTTCTATACCGCTTGATATACCAAATCGGGGCCTAGCAGCTCAGCTTTGCCGCCTCAAACCAACCAATCAAAGACCTATATTTCCTCACATACAAGGCTTTATACATAGCCATCTTCATTCTAGATGATAGATATTATTATAAGAAAACTCAATAAGCGGCAAGTGATCATCCCAACTACATTTGAAGTCCAATACACAATCTCGTAACATGTCCTAAAGCGTCTAAATAGTACATTCAACCTGACTGTTTGTCTGTGGTTTGAAGGCTGTACTAAGGTTCATCTGAGTGCCCAACCCTCTCTGAAAGGACTTCCATAAGTTAGCTGTGAACTGAACACCTCTGTCGGATATGATAGAAACTGGAACTCCATGAAGTCGGTCTATCTCTTTAATATACAACCTTGCATAATCTTCAACCGAGTAAGTAGTTCTAACAATTAGATAATTTGTCGACTTTGTAAGCCTGTCAACAATAACCCAAATGGAGGCAAACTTATGATAGGAACAAGGAAAACCTGTAATGAAATTCATATAAATCATTTCCCATTTCCACGTTAGAATCTCTATGTTCTGAATCAAGCCCTCATGTTTCTGATGTTGAATCTTAACATGTTGGCAATTCGGACATTGAGCCACAAACTCTGCAATATTTCTTTTCATATAATTTCACCAGTAAACCTGTTGAGGGTCATGATACATCTTTGCTGAACCAGGATGAACAGAATACCTAGACTAGTTAATCTCTACCATAAACCGCCATCAGAGCCCTCCAATTTCTAGCACACATAACCGGCCTCGATATCTAAGAACCCCATCTTCTGTAAGCCCTAATATTGGCTTATTTTGTAAAGAAATTCTCTCCTTCATTCCAACTAATTCAGGATCGTCAAACTGCCTTGCTTTCACTTCTGCTACCAAGGATAATTCCCAGTATTCTGAACTACAACACCCCCATCACCCAGATCAAGTAGTCGTACATTCAAACTGGGTAGCTGACACAAGCCTCGGGTCATCTCTAATTTGTCAAATTCAACATGGATTAGACTACCCATGTATTTATGGCTCAAGGCATCAGCTACAACATTAGCCTTGTCGGGATGGTATAAAATATTTATATCATAATCCTTTAGCAACTCAAGCCATCTCCTCTACCTCAGATTTAGCTCCTTCGGCCTGAATATATATTATAAACTCTTATGGTCAGTAAACAGATGAACATAAACTCCATATAAGTAATGGCGTCATATCTTTAAAGAAAATACAGCATCCGCTAGTTTGAGGTCATTGATCAGATAATTATGCTCGTGCTTTCTTAATTATCGTGAAGCATATGTAATAACATTGATGTGCTACATCAGAACACATCCTGGGGTAACTCTGAAGGCATCACAATAAAAGACATATCCGTTCGTACCTTCTGGAAGTGCTAACATAGGTGCCGATGTCAACCTATCTTTCAACTGTTGGAAATTTCATTCACACGCATCTGACCACTAAAACTTGGTTGCCTTATGTGTAAGCTTTCTCATAGGGCGGAGATAGAAGAAAAGCCTTCCATAAATCTCCATTAATAACCTACTAAGCCTAAGAAACTACGTACCTCAATAGGAGTTGTGTGTCTCGTCCAGTTCTTTACTGCTTTAATCTTCTAACTATTAACTGTGATACCCTCTAAAGAAACTATATGGCCAAGAAAGGCAACTGAGTTCAACCAGAATTCACATTTGGAGAACTTGACATACAACTTACAATCTTGGAGCATCTGTAATACCGCTCGCAAATGATCCGCCTTCATACGTGAATATATTAGAATATCATCAATGAATACAATCACAAAGACATCCAAGAACTGCTTGAAGACTCTATTCATTAAGTCCATGAAGGATGTTGGTGCATTAGTGAGTCCAAAAGAAATCACAAGAAACTCAAAGTGGTCATACCTAGCGCTAGGCATAAATCACTGAAAACTGAATTACCGAACCGAACTGAGAATTTTAGTAATTCGGTATTCGGTACAGTATTCAGGAGTGATTTTTATTATTTCAATATTTGAGATCGGTATTCGGGAAACATAAATTTACTATTCGGTAATTCAGTAACCGAATACCGATATAATTTTTAAAGGCCTAATATCAATATTCAATAATAGTGTATTACAACCCAACCCATATATTGTTAGGGCATCGCATACGACATATCTGTAATATGTCAATATCTTACATTTGTGTAATTGTTTGACTTTACGTGCCATTTGAAAATGACAATATTCTCCCATATGTTATACACTAATTCTTAAGGAGTATAATTTTTATTACTTAGAAGAATATCCTTGCATGAATGTGAATCTGCCCTGATTCTTTGACCAATTACAAGAACAAAAAAATTACACGTGCTTGTATTTTTTATTGGTAATTAATGGAGTACAAGATATTGTTTGATAGCTGACTCCGACTTTAATAAGGTATTACCAAATACCAAACTGAACCGAAGTTTGATTTATCGATTACCGAATTACAAAATTGAAGTTTGAAAGTTCGGTATTTGATATTTACTTTTAATTACCGATTATCAAATTACCGAACATGAACTTTGAAAATACCGAACTGAATAACAAACACCCACCCCTAACCATACTTGGTCCTGAAAGCTGTCCTGGGTATATCTTTCTTCTTTACCCTCAACTTGTGCTACCCATATCTCAAGTCAATCTTTGAGAAGTACTTAGCACCTTATAGTTAATCGAATCAATGAATAGATTGTCGATCCTCAGAAGTGGGTGCTTATTCAGTTGTCGATAGTCAATGCACATCTTCAGAGAACCATCTTTCTTGTGAATAAACAATACTGGTGCACCCACGGTGAAGTACTAAGCCTGATAAAGTCCTTTCCCAATAGATTCCTCAGCTGCTCTTTCAACTCTCTCAGCTTAGTAGGAGCCATTCTATAATGAGGTATAGATATTGACTAAGCGTCTGGAAGCACATCGATAGTAAACTTAATCTCCCTCTCTAGAAGAATACATGGAAGCTCATCTAAAAATAAATCCGGGAACTCATTCATGACAGGAAAAAATGGAAGGGTCGGAGTCTCTACATCCGTATCTCTGATTCGCACAAGATAATAAATATAACCCTTTGAAATCATCTTTCGTGCCTTATGGTATGAAATAAATCTGCCTTTAGGCGTAGCTGAATTATCCTTCCATTCTAGGGTCGGTTCACCTGGAAAATGAAATCTAACAACCTTTGTTTGGAAATCGACATTGGCATAACATGAAGCCAACCAACTCATACGCATAATAACAACAGAATCAACCACTGGCAATTGAGGTAGATTAGCTGAAGTCTGGCAGTTATAAATTGTCACTGCACAATCTCGATAGACTCGTCTAGCCGCAATCGTCTAGCCAACCTGCGAAGCCACTTCATACGGCTTAGATAATAACTCTGGCTCTAACCCAAACTTACTAGCAATAAATGGCGTAACAAAGGACAAAGTGAAGCTGAGATCTAGCACTGCATATATATCATAAGTGAAGATTAATAGTATACCTATGACAACATCTGGGATGACTCTAAGTCATGTCGACCTGATATAGCGTATATGCACTTATGACCACCACCTGGACCAGACGCTCCCCTTCTACCTCTACCTCTACCTACTGAGGTTTGTGGTCCACTACCTGGCAAACGTACACTCGGCGAGGAAGTTGGTTTCGATCTTGTCGGCTGAGCCATATCACCTCTACCTCTGCTCAGACATTGTCGCATATAATGACCAGGGCATCCACACTAATAACATGTATCTGAACCCTGACAAACACTTCCTGGGTATACCTACCATACTGGCCACAAGGCGGCAATAGAGGTCTCACCTGACTCGAACCCGCTTGTCCTTGAAAACTAGAAGTCCTCGAACTCTGACCTGGTCTAGACTGTGCATACCTATCATATCTGGGCCCTAAAACTGAAGTGGAGCACTATTAAAAAACTGAGGTGAAAGTCTACGAAATCGTGTGGCCTGAAACTACTCGATGCCTCTCAGAAAGACCCAACAGATCTAGCCCTCCTACTCAATTAAGTTCATATTATTGTATATGAAGTAGGTTGTCCTTATTCAATATTTTAATAATATTTTGGATCTATATGATTTATTTGGTTTATGACAACTCGTGTTTTTCTTATAAATGACTTGCGGGTAAAGTTCTAAAACTTTTTCTGTGAGAACTTGTGATGGAACTTATAAGATCACCCTTAAGAGATGAGCAAGTGAAAGTATATTTATGTCCTAGAGACAATCCATATTAGGAAAAATATACTTTATACACATTCATATTATTATTAATGGAGATTAATATTTTGGCAGTTGCAATTATTGAATTATTATTTGATTGTTTGTAATTATTCATTAATGTGCATCCCTTGAGCTTACGTTGTCATTAATAGAGTGAGATATTTTATGATAGAGCGTAACTCTTAAAATAGCCTCGATTAATGATCATCGAGAATGGGATATCGATGATATATGATAAGTCGACATGTGGTCTGCATCACATCCTTAGAGGATGTAGTATGTCTCACCTGCTACGAGTAATGGTTACTCGTGATGGACACATGGATACTTTGGAAGTATTGGTATACCCTGCTGATATACTTTTTGTTATACTTGTCTAACGTATGATCAGCTGTGGGAGATAGAAATCATTGGACTTGAGGTCAATACGCGCCTTAACTACAAAGTAATGTACTTTGATCCCGTCCTAAGCTCAAATTCCTTGTAGGTTGAGATACGGCTTGTATTGGATACATTACGATGTGGATTGAAGGTGGTAGTTGAGCCAAGATTAGGATTCATTCCTCGGATGTATATTCGAGAGAACACTCGGATTCTCAGTGATATTAGGTTGACTAAGTCATTGGCCAACGCAATAGAATATGGCCTAGTCGTCGGCTAATATAGATGAGATACAATGATTAAGCCATTTGGATAGACACTTAACAAATCCTAAGCTTGATCGGGCGTGTCGTGAATGAAAGAATTTTATCTTACCACATAAAGGTTAAGTTTACTGGATTCACGTAAACGTACTTCACATATTCAGTGCGTTTTCCGGCGCCGTCTAGGAGTTCCGCGTAGACCTTAATTTGATTAATGTCAATATGAGAAGGCCTGTAAGGTCACACTATGTCGATTGTCCATTTCGATCTAAGGATGTATTGAGAGAGTAATTAAAATGTTCGATTTGGAATCGAGACATTTAAATGATTAATGATTACATTAATTAAGTCAAAATTGGATTTTGGATTTAATTAAGAATGCACGAAAATTAAATTGAGGTGCAACTGCACGTTGAGCGCCGCGAGGCCCATGCCCTAGGGCAGCGACGCCTCTGCGTCGATTTTGGGCCAGGCCCAAGGTCAAACCCTAATCCGATTTTTTGACCTAATTTTCAACTATAAATATGGGCATTCATTTCATTATTTAATACCAATTTTCTGAAAACATTCTAAGCCTTAGAGACTTAAAATCAAATACTCTCGAACCTCTGCCGGATTTCCTAGCTTTCCTAAGGAGAAAATACATTGAGGCTTGGAGCTTGCAATTGGAAGGGCAATCGCGTATGGACCTAACAGTAGAAAAAGACTCCAGATTTTCCAACTTGTAAGTATATGTTTTATATTACAAGTTTCATTGTTGTATAACCATACGAGAACTATTGTTGGGGTAAGTAAGAATCAAAACTTTTAAACTTCCGTTGTGCCTTACTTATATATTTTGTACCCAACAAAAACCTAGAGTGGTATCAAAGCTCAGGCTAGTTTAATAGTTATATAACAATTGAATAGAATAATAATATGGATTGAACATAAAATTGGATTAAATCGAGGTTTCTTGAAATCCTACTTATCTTGATCAAATGTTGACCTTTTGATGTTACCCTAAATTATCTCCTACGCTAACTCGAGGAAGTCATTCCAATCTAACTCGAACTAAGCCAAAGTGCGTTGTCCAGCTTATTGCACGGTACATGGCTAAGAACGAGTAAGAACGAATGATGGTCGAATGGGCGTTATTGATAATGGTGGGTGATGATTAAGGATCTGTGAATTGATCCCTAAATTGGATTTAGGGGTTGAATGATTTTTTGAAAATCAACACAGAAATGTTTGTCAGGACGTTGGCGCCGCGACCTTATGAAAGGGCACCGCGGCGCTGGCTAGGGTTTCAAGGCGGCGCCGCGGCGCTAATGCATTTGTAGAAGCAGAAATGTTTCTACCTCTGCAGCACCGCGACTCCATGGTGGAGCGTCGCGACGCTAATGCATTTGTAGAAGCAGAAATGTTTCTGCCCCCACCTATCCAAAAAAAAAATCCATAGTTCAGAATGTTTAACCCAAGATTATTATTATACAGTATATTATTTATGTGATAAGTGTCAAAATGTTGTCATTTACATTTCTAGAATAGTGTCCGCCATAACTGTCTGGGCAGGAGGCGCCGAGTATTTGATTAAACCATCTTATATCATACATATTGGGTTGACGGTTCCCAACTATATGTGTCATTAATTTGCATGATGTTAAGATGTCATACTGAATATGGAGTAAAAGAGATGATCTTGGTTAAAACCCTAAAATTAAAATGTTCCCCAAAATTTTAATACAAGTCTCATTTGAAATGAACGCGTCGTCCATTATAATTGATTGTAGTGTAAAATCCTTTTCGGCGAGATGAGTATTTATGCCACAGCATTTGCTCTAAGTCTACGAGGACTCAGACTCTTTCATAGATGCATGTTAAATGTAGAAGTAAGTGATAAACCTTCATGAGTATTTACACCACAGTGTTTGCTCTATAAGGCAAAACTCACTTAGATACATAATTACAGTCGCATAACGGGGTTGACTTGATAGGTTGTCTTGGCGCCACAGTGTCGGACAAGCCGAGAGACGCAGATCGATTGTTTATAACATTCGATCAAACATGAGTTATAAATTGTTTGTAATTGGTTTAGAGACCTACCAGGTTGTGCTGTTGAAGTTATCAGCCACAGCTAACGCGGAGATAGCATGAACCTAGATCATGATCCATTATGACCATATTTGACATGAGTCCGTATTCTTCCACGGGGTCGAAGAGTATGTTAAAATAGTGTGAGTTAATTAAACAAAAGGTCTTGTTGATTAGCCTAAATGAATGTGTATAATAGAAAATAGATTTTGAATTTGATTTTCGGTCTATCTAATTCTTCAGATTACTAAAGATGTCGAGCTTATCATTGAAAATGTTGATTGATATGAACAAACTTACTGGACCAAATTATCCTGACTAGTTAAGAAATCTGCGATTGGTGTTAAAACTAGAAAGAATTGAGTATGTGTTAGACACAGTATTCCCCACAGTCCCTGCTGAAAACTCTGATGAGTATGCCCTGTTTGACAAGGTGACTTATCAGAAACAGCTGAACGATGCTATCTTGGCAAAATGTGTAATGTTGTCTTCCATGACTATGGAGTTACAAAGGCAACATGAAAACATGGGCCCCAACGAAATGCTAGAACACTTGAAGAATCTCTATGAAAAATAGTCTTAAACAATGGAGTATGAACTGTTGAGAGACCCTTTCAAATGTAAGTTGAAAGGGACAAATGTCTGTGCATACTCTAAAGAAGGACTACACGGCTCCAAGAGGAGGCAGAGCACTAGGTGCTTCTACCTCTACTGGACAGGGTATGTTTGTCATTGAAATAAATATGTCTACAAGTAACTCCCACTGCTAGGTATTGGATACCGATTGTGGCTCGCACATTTGTAGTAATGTGCAGGGCCTAATTAACAGCAGAAAGGTTGGACCTTGGGAGGTAGACCTGTGCGTTGGAAATGGAGCACGAGTAGATGTTGAATGCGTGGAAACTTATAGACTAGATTTACCTTCAGGCTTTTGTTTAGAACTACATAATTGTTATTTTGTTCCCTCATTAACGAGTAATATCATTTCCATCCCAATGTTGGACATTGAGGGGTTTTCTTCATTCATTGCGAATGCCAGTTATGTACTGTCTTTTAATGGTTTTATTTGTGGAAAGGCTCCGCTTGTGGATGGATCGTATATTTTAAACTGTAGTCGTGAAATTTTCAATGTGCAAAATAAACGAGCTAAGATAAGTAATCCAAGAAACTCCAACTACTTATGGCATTGCAGACTTGGTCATATCAACGAATCAAGGATAGCAAGATTGAGGAAGTTAGACTACCCTGAACCATTTGACTTGAAGTCTTATGGTAACTGCAAATCTTACTTTAGAGGAAAGATGACCAACAAACCACTTTCTGGGAAAAGGGTACGTGCCAAAGAGGTACTTGAGTTGGTCCATATTGATGTATGTGGGCCATTTTCAACTCAAGCTAAGGGAGGCTTCCCTTACTTCATCCCTTTTACAGACGATTTCACAAGGTTTGGGCATGTGTATCTTATGAACATATGTCTGAAGCCTTTGAGAATTCAAGGAGTACAAATTAGAAGTAGAGAAGCAACTTGAAACAAGTATCAAGACACTTCGATCGGATCGAGGAGGTGAATACTTAAGTAAAGAATTTCTGGATTATTTGAAGCTTCATGGAGTCCAATCACAACGGACACCTCCTGGAACGCCACAGATGAATGGTGTTGCTGAAAGGAGAAATCGAACCCTATTATATATGGTTAGATCCATGATGAGTTTCTCAGCTCTACCAACATACCTTTGGGGATATGCATTGCAAAGCTCAATTTATATTCTGAACAAGGTTCCTTCAAAGTCAGTAGAGAAAACTCCATATGAGATATGAAATGGCAAGAAGCCAACACTTAAACACATGCGACCCTGGGGTGCCCTGCATATGTAAAGAAGATGCTTACTGACAAAGGAAACTAAGGGATACTACTTCTATCTTCCTGGAGAACATAAGGTCATTGTTTCCTGGAATGCAACTTTCCTTGAAGAAGAATATGTCTACAAGGAACATAGTTATACAGAGATAGAACTTGAAGAAATTCAAGAACCACAAGACAACACAGAAAATGAACCATTGTCAAATGACCCAAACAAGGATTCAGTGGGAGTATCTGATGAAGATTAGGTACTTAGAGTACGCCCTTCAGCCAGTGGGAGTGTTGTGAGAGATAGTGCAGAAATGCAAGGCTCTCATACACAATCAATAGAAGATGATACAATAGTTGTAACTCATTGCATTCAAGAAATACATGTAAATGACATTCCTAAAAGCTCTCAAGGTGATGGATTGTCTAACACACAAAGAAATTCTCACAATCAGAATGCAGCAAACACTAAAACGCAGAGTACTCAACTCCGTAGGACCACTAGGACTCATCGTCCACCTGAAAGACTTAATCTCCTTGTTGAAACACACAATGAGATAGATATTCCTGATGACGATAAACCTACAACCTACATCGAAGCTATGTTAGACATTGATTCACAGAGATGGCAAGAAGCCATGAAATCTGAGACGGACTCGATATACATAAATCAAGTTTGGAACTTGGTTGATTTGCCAACAGAGGTTAGACCCATTGGATGCAAATGGGTCTTCAAGAAGAAGATTGATGCATATGGCAAGGTAAAGACTTATAAAGCAAGATTGGTGGCTAAAGGTTATAATCAACGGCCTGGGGTCGATTATGATGAAACCTTTTCACCTGTTGGTAAGATTAAGTCCATTCAGATTTTTCTTGCAATAGCTGCATATTATGACTATCACATTTGGCAGATGAACGTCAAAACTGTTTTTCTCAATGGTAATCTAGTTGAGGAAGTGTATATGAAACAACCTGAGGGCTTTTCAATTGAGTCCAAACCAAATGTTGTGTGCAAGCTACAAAAGTCCATTTATGGGCTTAAGCAAGCCCCGAAGAATTGGAACATTTGCTTTGACAAGGCTATCAAGTCATTTGATTTCGTCAGAAGCAAAGAGGATCCATGTATTTATAGTAAACGCAAGGATGGGAGTATTTCCTTCATTATCATATATGTAGATGACATATTAATAATGGGAGACAATAAGACTCTCCTACTGTCAGTAAAAGAGTGGTTGTCCAGTACCTTCATGATGAAGGATTTAGGTGAAGCCTGCTACATTCTGGGGATTAGGATCTATAGAGATAGACCTAACAGATTGTTGGGGCTGTCACAGTCAGTCTACATAGACAACGTGCTTAGGCATTTTTCTATGGAAAATTCTAAGAAAGGCGGTCTACCTATGGGACAAGGCATCAAGTTATCTAAGAAGTATAGTCCTTCTAATTCTATAGAACTTGAACGTATGAAAAGGATCTCATATGCTTCGGCTATAGGATCGATCATGTATGTCATGACCTGTACTAGGCTAGATGTGGCCTTTGCACTTAGTATGACTTGCAAGTTCCAGTAGAATCCTAGGGAAGAACACTGGAAAGCAGTCAAGAATATTCTTAAGTATCTTAGACGAACTAAAGAATATTTCTTAGTCTATGGGTTCAAGACGTGAAAACTGCCTCTTGCAGAAATACAAGGTAAGACTGCGTACAATAGATCCTTGTGGTCTGGCCCCTTCCCGAACCTCACGCATAGCGAAAACTTAATGCACCGAACTACCCTTTTATATAGCTGATATTTTGTCTAAATATAATTGTACTAATAATATAATTATTATCATGTCACGTTTTACTTCATTGGCTTCTTTTGTATATGACTACTATATTAATGACACTTCAAATCAGGTATTGAGAAGAAGGGTCACATTTTGTAACAGTTAATTAATTTACTTTAAAATGTCTTTTTAATAAGAAAATGAAAGAAATAATATCTTCATTATTTTCATTAGTTGAAAGAGTATATTTATACAATTTACATATTTTTATAATAGGAAAATTCTATTCATATTCTACTCCTAAAACTTTATTCTAATTGGAGACTAACTATACAATTATGGTAAGTGTACAATGCTAATTAATACAAAATATTTACACTTTATTTTGAGGACAAGACCGTGATATACACTTATTTAAGGTAAGTATATATCACAGTATATACTATACATATACTCTATATTTAACACACCCCCGCAGTCATAGCGGACGGTTTTCGTACGCTGAGACTGTCCCTAAAATCTTCAAAGAGTACTGACGAAAGACCTTTGGTAAAGATGTCTGAAATTTGATACCTGGAAGGAACATGGCAGACGCGTACTTGTCTACGAGCTTCCTTTTCGCGAACAAAGTGAATGTCCATCTCGACGTGTTTAGTGCGCTGGTGCTGAACCGGATTACCAGAAAGGTAGATGGCACTAACATTATTATAGTAAACCAAGGTAACTTTCTGAATAGGACAATGAAGCTCCAAAAGAAGATTACGTAACCAACGTGATTCAGAGACCACATTGGTCACCCCTCGATACTCGGCCACGACACTAGAGCGGGACAAAGTCGACTGACGCTTTGCAGACCAGGAAACCAAGTTATTTCCAAGGAAGATGAAATAGTCGGACATTGAACATATGGTATCCGGAAAACCACCCCAATCACCATATGTATATGAGATAAGTGTAGACGTCGAAGACGGATATAGATGTAGGCCATAGTCAAATGTCCCCTAGATGTATCGAATAATGCGTTTGAATGCATTCATGTGTTCAACCCTGGGATCATGCATAAACAAGCATACATGCTGTATAGCATACGTAATATCTGGTCTCGTGAGAATAAAATACTGAAGAGCCTCTAGCATACTGCGATAGTGGGCCGGGTCCTCGTAAGGGGAGCAAGTCGTAACTCCTTGCTTGGGTTTAGTATCAACTGGAGTGGAAGTGGACTTGCGTAAGGACATACCAGTTCGCTCAATGATCTCGGCTGCATACTTTCTCTGCGATAAGAACTACCCACCTGCATGACGAGAGACAGCAATCCCCAAAAAGTAACTCAATGGCCCCAAGTATTTCATAGCAAACTCAGAACTGAGCATTGTCATGATAGACATGTGTAATGCATCCGAAGAGGCGGTCAAGATAATATCATCCACATATAACAATATATAAGACAGTGAAAAACCACGACGTTATATGAACAATGAATTATCAGACCTGATGTGAAATAACTCAATAGTCAAAACATAGTCTGCAAACCTCTTATACCAAGCCCGTGGGGATTGCTTAAGCCCATACAATGACTTCTTCAATAAACAGACATGATGAGAATATTTGGGATCCCTAAACCCCAAGGGCTGATGCATATAGACTATCTCCTTAAGATCACGGTGTAAGAAAGCATTATTTACGTCCAACTGATGAATGGGCCATGCTTTCGAAATAGCCAAGCTCAGCACAGTGCGAATGGTAGCCGGTTTGACCACCAGACTAAATGTCTCACCACAATCGACACCCTCTGTCGCACCCGTTTTTTACCTGCGGGCTTTGCGACATAATGGGTCAATTCCCTCTGGATTGAATAAAAATGCTTGCTTGAGGAGTCGCCACCTAATTATTCTAAGGTGAATTAGGGCACCTAAATGCTAACTAAAAATGCAAAATAACTCCAATTTTGTGATCTGCGAAACTAATGAGATTCTAGATAAGGGTTCTCTATTATCCTAAAAGGAAGGGGTTAGGCATCCTTTAAGATCCGCTAACTTGCGGTTATTCGATCAAACTCAGGTTAATTATTGTACTAAGAAAATACATATTTAAAAATATAAAGTTAAAATGATGTTGCAAGTATTTAATGAAATGATGCATTTGTACAAGTATACATTTGTATGTCATTAAAAATATATGTAAAGTTGAAAAAAGTATGAATTTGAATGAAAATTGTTAAAAAAATATATGCAATGTAAATTTTATGGGTGACGAGCCTAAAAAATAGATAAACTAGTGATTTTCGGATTTAAAACTAACCGAACCTAAAATAAATAAACTAGCGATGAATTTCCAATTTTAGACTACCCTATTAATTAATTCTAAGTCTAACTATTCTAAACATTTCAATAATTTCAGAGTACAATACTATTACAATACAGAATGAAATAAAACTGAATTAAAGAAGGTAAAAACAACAATAAAATAAATAATCTCCGAGGGGTATTTGCCTTCTTTGGCTTTATCCCTTGCAAGATGTCAAGAACAAACGGTTAGAAACAATTGAATATACATAACTTTGGATCCGTATCCAAAATAGTAAATGTTTTGATTACGGAGGGCTCAGACTTAAATTTTGAAAAGATCATTCCAATCACGTCGTGGCTGCGAACATATGACTCGTTGGTCATTTTAGTTGCCTTGTCTACCGAACATGTTGGTCTCTTGGGTGAAAAAGATTTAAGTTTCATCCTTGTCCAGAAGTTTTATTTCCGTCTTTACAACTGTGGAGGCCTAAAAAATCGACGGATATTTTTTCATTGGCCAATGTAGTATTGTGTTCAAATCAGCAAAATTATACCAAAACAGCAAGCCAAAACCGAGAGACAAATTCCGCAGGGACATGACCTCAAATTCAATTTCATTGGCCTAAATGCAGTATTTATTCAAATCAGTAAAACAAACCAAAAATAGCAAACTGAAGCTGAGAAGCAATTCCCGAAGGGACGCAGCCTCGAATTCAATTTCATTGGACAAAATGCAATATTTATTCAAAGCAGTAAAACAAACCAAAAACAACAAACTAAAACTGAGAAGCAATTCCCGAAGGGACGCAGCCTTGAATTCAATTTCATTAGCCTAAATGCAGTATTTATTCAAAAGCAGTAAAACAAACCAAAAACAACAATTAAAATAGTATGACATCCGTGTACGGATGATTAAATGCCTAAATAAACCAACAGTTTGCAATTAAAAAGTTTGACCCAAATTCTAAAATTTTCTGACAGAAGCAGGATTCGGAATGTTTCTGAAAAATCTAACCTGAGACTGAACAATGACACGACAGGATTTCGGGTCGACCCGACCCGGAAAGACAACAAAACAGTAAAGAAAAATTAGGTAATCGACCCAGTTCGGAAGAACAGACCCGGATAGATAACCCGGATTTCGGGTCAACCCGACCCGAGAAATGCAACTCAGAACAGTGGTGACCCGGAATAAATTTTATTTTTATATTCAGATAACCAACAACAAGATATAAAAAAAACAAAATCTGGAAATTTACCCGAACCGGGTTGACCCGACCCGAATCGGATGTTTCAACCCGAATCGATTTCTTTCCAAATTCAGATAACCAACAACAACAAAAAAAACATGGTTCTTACCCGACCCGGATCGGAAAACCCAACAACAGTGAAGAACAACAACAATATATCAAAGCCAATATTCTAGGGATTTTACTCAAATCGGGTTAACCCGACCCGAATCGGAAAATCCAAAAAACAGTGAATAACAACAATAAAACAAAGAAGATTTTCGGATAGGGATTCTCGAAGCCTATAGGAGTATTTCAACCCAATTTAAGAACAAAACTCACCCTTTTCTTTCGAATTTTGAACTTGTTTTTTTTTCGGACTTATTTTCGATTTCCTTTTCTCGGGTTTCTTAACCCCTTTTTTAGAACCCGAAAATCAGAAAAATTCCTCTTTAAACCCGAAATCCGACCTCCGAAAATCCTCCTCTAAAATGAAGAACAAATGGGGGTATTTATAGATCGATTCCTACCCAAAATTGAGCTTGAATTTAAAATAAAGGGGTCGAAATCAACGATTTTAGAACGGGTTTTGGGGGTATGGGTCGCGGGTTTTGGGGGATAAGGGTATGGGATGATGGGTTGGTGGTGTCAGAGGCAGATGGGAGGTTGGTGGTGGTGTCGGGTGAGGTGACCGATGTGTGGGGTCGAGGGTATGGGGGTGTGGGGTCGGGTGCGGCGGATGGGAGCTTTGAGAGAGAAATGGAGGGGTTAGGTTTTTAGGGTTGTGTTTAGTGGGTTGGGGTATAAGGAAATGGGATATTGGGCTCGGGTTTGGGCTTCGGTTGGGGTTGGGGAGTTTTGGGCTGGGTCAATGTGGACTGGCTTGGCCGGTTGGGCCTGAGTGTGGGCTCCGAAATGGGGTTTTGTTTTTGGGGGAAATGGGTTTGGGTTAAGATATAAAAAGGGTTGAAATGAGTTATGGGTTTAAAATATAAAAAGGGGTTTTATTATATATAAAAAAAAACTTTACAAAAATTATAAATTGTAAAGGTGACAATATGATAAAAATATAATATTTGCGAAATGTTTGATGCTTAAATAAAAAGAAAATAGAAAACGCAATGCCGTTTTTGCGAAAATAAAATAACATATAATATTAGGATAAAAGTATGCTTGTGAAATAAAAATGCAAATGACAATAAGTATGCAAATAATATATATGTATATGCCTATATTTTCAAATGGTTTTGAGATGTCAAAAATATTAAAAATTGCAAATAAAATCATAAAAGATGGGACAAAATTAGGTGTCAACACCCACCTCCTGAGTCTTACCATCACCTATAAGATTAACCTTATGCCTCGCAAAAGAACCGTCAGCATTGTCCTTATGAGCAAAAATCCACATAGACCGAATAATATTAACACCAGATGGATGGGGCATTAACTCCCATGTCTTATTATCAATAAGAACATTATATTTGCCGGTTATAGAAATTTTCCAATTCGGGTCATTTAAAGAAGACACAGGATTACGGGGTAGGGGTGATCGAAGAACATTAGAATTTAAATTAAAATGTCTTTTTGGTTTAAAAATACCCCGTTGACTACGAGTGACTGGTCTTTGACTCGGGGAAGAATTGGATGAATTCTGGGAAATATCGGGAAACGTGACGGACGGGCCCGCAGCTAGTGGGCTTGCGGGCCCAGAACAGAAACCTGTAGTAATGGCTGAAGCCGAAACTGGGACAGTTTCCATATTGGGCTGAGCTACTGGCCCACTTACGAAAACTGGAACAGTGGTGGGTGATGGGTTTATAGGTCCAGCGGGCAGTGGGCTCGCTGGCAGATTTGGGGTGCGGGATGCATCCGAAAAATGGTGGATAAGATACGGGAAGATACTATCATCTAAAAAATTATACGAACTAGACACATGACTATTTACCTTAGCAAATGGAAATTGGGATTCATAAAAAATCATATGGCGACTAACGATGATTTTATTAGATGATAAATCAAAGCATTTGTAACCACGATGATTAGACGGATAACTCAAAAACACACAAGGGGTAGACCGAGCCTGAAGTTTGTTAATTGTGGTGGAATGAAAAAGTGGATAACATAAGCACCCAAAGACCCTAAGATGTGAATACGAAGGAGTCTTATTAAATAAAATTTGAAGAGGGGACAAATATGTCAAACCTTTGGACGGAAAAATGTTAAGAAGATATGTAGCCATTTGTAGAGCATGATGCTAAAAAGAAGTGGGTACGGAAGCATGAATCAATAAAGTTCGGACAATGTTATTTATGGTACGAATTTGGCGTTCGACTGTCCCATTTTGTGAAGACGTGTGAGGACAAGAAAAATGAAAATTGATCCCATTATTAGCACAAAACTCCTGAAACACCCCATTATCATATTATTTGTCATTATCACATTGAATATTTTTTATTTCCCATTCGAATTGGGTTCTAATGAATGCTCTAAATTTTAAGAAGAAAAAAACTTGAGATTTTTTCGCTATCGGAAAAGTCCATAAAAAATTAGAATAATCATCCAAAAATAGAACATAATAACGATGACCCAAAGAACTGAGAACAGGAGATGTCCATAAATCGCTATGAATAATATCGAATGACATTAAAGTATGAGAATTAGAGTCTACAAAAGGAAATCTAACAATTTTTCATAAAGAACAAGATTGACAATTCGGAGTACAACGCGTACCATTACAAGAAATAAAATTATTTTTTATCTAAAGAAGATAAAATAGACGACCCCATATGACCTAGACGAACATGCCACAAGGAAGGAGCAATGATTGCAAAAGTTGATGGCAAGGCTTGACTCGAGAAACGGGAACTTGATGTGACAGGATAAAGATATCCCCTACTATCACACCTCATGAGAGGACTCACCATCTTGAAATCCTTCATAGAAAAACCCAAACGGATCAAATTCAACGAAAACGGAATTATCAGTGGTGAATTTACTGACAGACACCAAATTTTTAATCAATTTAGGGGTATGAAGGGTATTTTTCAAGACAAAGGGCGGATGGGGGGGAGACAAAGTTTTAAGACCATAATCACGAATCGGAATAGAATTACCATTAACAATAATTATGCCACGAGGGTTGCTCAAATTGGAATAAGCTGAGAGAGTACCTGAATTAGATGTTATGTGGGTAGTGGCGCCGGTGTCCATTTACCAATTCGGGTCCGGTGGAGTTAAACCAAGTGTGTGCATCGCGGCTTCAGTGTCAGTCTGAGTGGGGCTTGCTGCATGGTGGGCCTGCGCAGGCAGAGGCCCAAGCACCTCGTCTTGCTACCCCGGCCCATCACTGCATCGAAAATAGATTTTTAATTTGATTTCTAGTCTATCTAATTCTTCATATTACTAAAGATGTGGAGCTTATCATTGAAAATGTTGATTGATATGAACAAACTTACTGGACCAAATTACCCTGACTGGTTAAGAAATCTGCGATTGGTGTTAAAACTAGAAAGAATTGAGTATGTGTTAGACACAGTATTCCCCACAGTCTCTGCTGAAAACACTGATGAGTATGCCCTATTTGACAAGGTGACTTATCAGAAACAGTTGAACGATGCTACCTTGGCAAAATGTGTAATGTTGTCTTCCATGAGTAGGGAGTTACAGAGGCAATATGAAAACATAGGCCCCAACGAAATGCTAGAACACTTGAAGAATCTCTATGAAAAACAGTCTTAAACAATGGAGTATGAACTGTTGAGAGACCCTTTCAAATGTAAGTTGAAAGGGACAAATGTCTGTGCATACTCTAAAGAAGGACTACACGGCTCCAAGAGGAGGCAGAGCACTAGGTGCTTCTACCTCTACTGGACAGGGTATGTTTGTCATTGAAATAAATATGTCTACAAGTAACTCCCACTGCTAGGTATTGGATACCGATTGTGGCTCGCACATTTGTAGTAATGTGCAGGGCCTAATTAACAGCAGAAAGGTTGGACCTTGGGAGGTAGACCTGCGCGTTGGAAATGGAGCACGAGTAGATGTTGAACGCGTGCAAACTTATAGACTAGATTTACCTTCAGGCTTTTGTTTAGAACTAAATAATTGTTATTTTGTTCCTTCATTAACGAGGAATATCATTTCCATCCCAATGTTGGACATTGAGGGGTTTTCCTCATTCATTGCCAATGTTAGTTATGTACTATCTTTTAATGGTTTTATTTGTGAAAAGGCTCCGTTTGTGGATGGATTGTATATTTTAAACTGTAGTTGTGAAATTTTCAATGTGCAAAATAAACGAGCTAAGATAAGTAATCCAAGAAACCTCACCTACTTATGGCATTGCAGAGTTGGTCATATCAACGAATCAAGGATATCAAGATTGAGGAAGTTAGACTACCTTGGACCATTTGACTTGGAGTCTTATGGTTACTGCGAATCTTGCTTGAGAGGAAAGATGACCAACAAACCACTTTCTGGGAAAGGGGTACGAGCCAAAGAGGTACTTGAGTTGGTCCATATTAATGTATGTGGGCCATTTTCAACTCAAGCTAAGAGAGGCTTCCCTTACTTCATCCCTTTTACAGACGATTTCACAAGGTTTGGGCATGTGTATCTTATGAACATATGTCCGAAGCCTTTGAGAATTCAAGGAGTACAAATTAGAAGTAGAGAAGCAACTTGAAACAAGTATCAAGACACTTCGATCGGATCGAGGAGGTGAATACTTAAGTAAAGAATTTCTGGATTATTTGAAGCTTCATGGAGTCCAATCACAACGGACACCTCCTGGAACGCCACAGATGAATGGTGTTGCTGAAAGGAGAAATCGAACCCTATTAGATATGGTTAGATCCATGATGAGTTTCTCAGCTATACCAACATACCTTTGGGGTGCATTGCAAAGCTCAATTTATATTCTGAACAGGGTTCCTTCAAAGTCAGTAGAGAAAACTCCATATGAGATATGGAACGGCAAGAAGCCAGCACTTAAACACATGCGACCCTAGGGGTGCCCTGCATATGTAAAGAAGATGCTTACTGATAAGTTGGAATCTAAAAGTGAGAAATATTATTTTGTGGGGTATCCAAAGGAAACTAATGGATACTACTTCTATCTTCCTGGAGAACATAAGGTCATTGAATCCAGGAACGCAACTTTCCTTGAAGAAGAATATTTCTACAAGGAACATAGCTATACAGAGATAGAACTTGAAGAAATTCAAGAACCACAAGATAACACAGTAAATGAACCCTTGTCAAATGACCTAAACAAGGATTCAGTGGAAGTATCTAGTGAAGATTAGGTACTTAGAGTACGCCCTTCAGCCAGTGGGAGTGTTGTGAGAGATAGTGCAGAAATGCAAGGCTCTCATACACAATCAATAGAAGATGATACAATGGTTGTACCTCATTCCATTCAGGAAATATATGAAAATGACATTCATGAAAGCTCTCAAGGTGATGGATTGACTAACACACAAAGACCTTCTCACAATCAGAAAGCAACAAACACTGAAACGCAAAGTACTCAACTCAGTAGGACCACTAGGACTCATCGTCTACCTGAAAGACTTAATCTCCTTGTAGAAACACACAATGAGATAGATATTTCTGATGACGATGAACCTACAACCTACAGCGAAGCTATGTTAGACATTGAATTGCAGAGATGGAAAGAAGCCATGTTTGGAACTTGGTTGATTTGTCAACAGGGGTTAGACCCATTGGATGCAAATGGGTCTTCAAGAAGAAGATTGATGCATATGGCAAGGTACAGACTTATAAAGCAAGATTGGTGGCTAAATGTTATAATCAACGGCCTGAGGTCAATTATGATGAAACCTTTTCACATGTTGCTAAGATTAAGTCCATTCAGATTTTGCTTGCAATAGCTGCATATTATGACTATGACATTTGGCAGATGGACGTCAAAACTGCTTTCCTCAATGGTAATCTAGTTGAGGAAGTTTATATGAAACAACCTGAGGGTTTTTCAATTGAGTCCAAACCAAATGTTGTGTGCAAGCTACAAAAGTCCATTTATGGGCTTAAGCAAGCCTCGAGGAGTTGGAACATTTGCTTTGACAAGGCTATCAAGTCATTTGATTTCGTCAGAAGCAAAGAGGATCCATGTGTTTATAGTAAACGCAAGGATGGGAGTATTACCTTCATTATCATATATGTAGATGACATATTAATAATGAGAGACAATAAGACTCTTCTACTGTCAGTAAAAGAGTGGTTGTCTAGTACCTTCATGATGAAGGATTTAGGTGAAGCCTGCTACATTCTGGGGATTAGGATCTATAGAGATAGACCTACCAGATTGTTGGGGCTGTCACAGTCAGTCTACATAGACAAAGTGCTTAGGCATTTTTCTATGGAAAATTCCAAGAAAGGCGGTCTACTTATGGGACAAGGCATTAAGTTATCTAAGAAGGATAGTCCTTCTAATTCTATAGAACTTGAACGTATGAAAAGGATCTCATATGCTTCGTCTATAGGAACGATCATGTATGCCATGACCTGTACTAGGCTAGATGTGGCATTTGCACTTAGTATGACTTGTAAGTTCCAGCAGAATCCTGGGGAAGAACACTGGAAAGCAGTCAAGAGTATTCTTAAGTATCTTAGACAACTAAAGAATATTTCTTAGTCTATGGGTTCAAGAGGTGGAAACAGCCTCTTGCAGAAATGCAAGGTAAGACTGCGTACAATAGATCCTTGTGGTTTGGCCCTTTCCCGAACCTCACGCATAGCGGAAACTTAATGCACCGAACTACCCTTTTATATAGCTGATATTTTGTCTAAATATAATTGTACTAATACTATAATTATTATCATGTCACGTTTTACTTCATTGGCTTCTTTTGTATATGACTACTATATTAATGACACTTCAAATCAGGTATTGAGAAGAAGGGTCACATCTTGTAACAGTTAATTAATTTACTTTAAAATGTCTTTTTAATAAGAAAATGAAAGAAATAATCTCTTCATTATTTTCATTAATTGAAAGAGTATATATATACAATTACATATTTTTATAATAGAAAAATTATATTCATATTCTACTCCTAAAACTTTATTCTAATTGGAGACTAACTATACAATTATGGTAAGTGTACAATGCTAATTAATACAAAATATTTACACTTTATTTTGAGGACAAAACAGTGATATACACTTATTTAAGTTAAGTGTATATCACGGTATATACTATACATATACTCTATATTTAACACACCCCCACAGTCATAGCGGACGGTCTTCGTACGCTGAGGCTATCCCTAAAATCTTCAAAGAGTACTGACGAAAGACCTTTGGTGAAGATGTCTGAAATTTGATACCTGGAAGGGACATGGAAGACGCGTACTTGTCCACGAGCTACCTTTTCGCGAACAAAGTGAATGTCCATCTCGATGTGTTTAGTGCGCTGGTGTTGAACTGGATTACCAGAAAGGTAGATGACACTAACATTATCATAGTAAACCAAGGTAACTTTCTGAATAGGACAATGAAGCTCCAAAAGAAGATTACGTAACCAACATAACTCAGAGACCACATTGGTCACCCCTCAATACTCGGCCTCGGCACTAGAGTGGGATAAAGTCGACTGACGCTTTGCAGACCAGGAGACCAAGTTATTACCAAGGAAGATACAATAGCCGAACGTTGAACGTCTGGTATCCAGACAACCACCACAATCAACATATGTATATGAGATAAGTGTAGACGTCGAAGACGGATATAGATGTAGGCTATAGTCAAGTGTCCCCTAGATGTATCGAATAATGCGTTTGAATGCATTCATGTGTTCAACCCTGGGATCATGCATAAAAAAGCATACATGTTGTACATCATACATAATATCTGGTCTCGTGAAAATAAGATACTGAAAAGCCTCTAGCATACTGCGATAGTGGGTCGGGTCCTCGTAAGGGGAGCCAGCCTCAACACCTAGCTTGGGTTTAGTATCAACTGGAGTGGAAGTGGACTTGCATGAGGACATACCAGCTCACTCAATGATCTCAGTTGCATACTTTCTCTGGGATAAGAACTACCCACCTGCATGACGAGAGACAGCAATCCCCAAAATGTAACTCAATGGCCCCAAGTCTTTCATAGCAAACTCAGAACTGAGCATTGTCATGATAGACTTGTGTAATGCATCCGAAGAGGCGGTCAAGATAATATCATCCACATATAACAGTATATAAGCCAGTGAAGAACCACGACGTTATATGAATAATGAATTATCAGACTTGATGTGAAAGAACCCAATAGTCGAAACATAGTCTGCAAACCTCTTATACCAAGCCCGTGGGGATTGCTTAAGCTCATACAAGAACTTCTTCAATAAACAGACATGATGAGGATATTTGGGATCCCTAAACGCCAATTCTTGATCCATATAGACTGTCTCCTTAAGATCACGGTGTAAGAAAGTATTATTTACGTCCAACTGATGAATGGGCCATGCTTTTGAAAGAGCCAAGCTAAGCACAGTGCGAATGGTAGCCGGTTTCACCACCAGACTAAATGTCTCACCACAATCGACGCCCACCTCCTGAGTCTTACCATCACCTATAAGATTAACCTTATGCCTCACAAAAGAACTGTCAGCATTGTCCTTATGAGCAAAAATCCACATAAACCGAATAATATTAACACCAAATGGACGGGGCACTAACTCCCACGCCTTATTATCAATAAGAACATTATATTCGTCGGTTATATAAATTTTCCAATTCGGTTCATTTAAAGCAGACACAGTATTACGGGGTAGGGGTGATCGAAGAACATTAGAATTTAAATTAAAATGTCTTTTTGTTTTAAAAATACCTCGTTGACTATGAGTGACTGGTCTTTGACTCGGGGAAGAATTGGATGAATTATGGGAAATATCGGGACACGTGATAGACGGGCCAGCAGCCAATGGGCTTGCTAGCCCAGAACGGATAACTATAGTTGTGCTTGACGCCAAAACTGGGACAATTTCCCTATTGGGCTGAGCTACTGGCCCACTTACGAAAACTGGAACAGTGGTGGGTGACGGGTTTGTAGGTCCAGCGGGCAGTGGGCTCGCTAGCATATTTGGGGTGCGGGATGCGTCTGAAAAATGGTGGATAAGATACGGGAAGATACCATCATCTAAAAAATTATACGAACTAGGCACTTGACTATTTACCTTAGCAAATGGAAATTCGGATTCATCAAAAATCACATCAAAAATCACATGGCGACTAACAATGATAAATCAAAGCATTTGTAAACACGATGATTAGACGGATAACCCAAAAACACACAAGGGGTAGACCGAGCCTTAAGTTTGTTAATTGTGGTGGAATGAAAATTGGATAACACAAGCACCCAAAGACCCTAAGATGTGAATACGAAGGAGTTTTATTATATAAAATTTGAAGAGGGTACGAATATGTGAAACCTTTGGACGGCGAATGTTAAGAAGATATGTAGAAATTTGTAGAGCATGATGCCAAAAAGAAGGGGGTACGGAAGCATGAATTAATAAAGTTCGGACAATGTTATTTATGGTACGAATTTTGCGTTCGACTGTCCCATTTTGTGAAGACGTGTGAGGACAAGAAAAATGAAAATTGATCCCATCATTAGCACAAAACTCCTGAAACACCCCATTATCATATTCTTTGCCATTATCACATTGAATATTTTTTATTTCCCGTTCGAATTGGGTTCTAATGAATGCTCTAAATTTTAAGAAGATGAAAAAAACTTGAGATTTTTTCGCTATCGGAAAAGTCCATAAAAATTAGAATAATCATCCAAAAATAGAACATAATAACGATGACCCAAAGAACTGAGAAAATGAGATGTCCATAAATCGCTATGAATAATATCGAATGGCATTAAAGTATGAGAATTAAAGTCTACAAAAGGAAATCTAACATTTTTTTCCTACAGAACAAGATTGACAATTCGGAGTACTACGCGTACCCTTACAAGAAATAAAATTATTTTTATCTAAATAAGACAAAATAGACGACCCCAAATGACCTAGACGAACATGCCACAAGGAATGAGCAATGGTTGCAAAAGTTGATGGCAAGGCTTGACTCAAGAAACCGGAACTTGGTGTGATAGGATAAAGATATCCCCTAATATCACACCTCATGAGAGGACTCACCATCTTGAAATCCTTCACAGAAAAACCCAAACTGATCAAATTCAATGAAAACTGAATTATCAGTAGTGAATTTACGGACATACACCAAATTTTTAATCAATTTAGGAGTATGAAGTGTATTTTTCAAGACAAATGGTGGATGGGGGGAGACAAATTTTTAAGACCATAATCACGAATCGGAATAGAATTACCATTACCAATAATTATGCCACGAGGGTTGCTCAAATTGGAATAAGCCGATAGAGTACCTGAATCAGATGTTTTGTGGGTAGTGGCGCCGGTGTCCATTTACCAATTTGGGACCGGTGGAGTTAAACCAAGTGTGTGCATCACCGTTTCAATGTCAGTCTGAGCGGGGCCAACTGCATGGTGGGCCTGCGCAGGCCGAGGCCCAAGCACATCGTCTTTCTACCCGGCCCATCACTGCATCTAAAATATATTTTGAATTTGATTTTCGGTCTATCTAATTCTTCAGATTACTAAAGATGTCGAGATTATCATTGAAAATGTTGATTGATATGAACAAACTTACTGGATCAAATTACCCTGACTAGTTAAGAAATCTGTGATTGGTGTTAAAACTAGAAAGAATTGAGTATGTGTTAGACACAATATTCCCCACAGTCCCTGTTGAAAACTCTGATGAGTATGCCCTGTTTGACAAGGTGACTTATCAGAAACAGCTGAACGATGCTATCTTGGCAAAATGTGTAATGTTGTCTTCCATGACTATGGAGTATGACTGTTGAGACACCCTTTCAAATGTAAGCTGAACGAAAAGGGACAAATGTCAGCTAGATATGGCAACGGATCGGATCTGGACCGGATCCTAGTAGATCCAGATCCAGATCCATTTTTCATACCTGAATACAGATCCGGATCCAGATCCGTCGGGTCCATAAAAATCATATCCAAATCCGGATCCATCGGATCCACCGGGTCCACGGATCGGATCTGGATCCACATGTAAAAAATTTTGTCTTGCTAAGAATTTTTTTTGAACTGACAAATGATTTTTACTTAGCTAACAGTTTACTGTGTTTCAATTTTTCGTATGAGATATTTTGTTCGTTGTCTCGTTGTGATTGTGAGCTATTAATTGAAAATATTGGACAATGACAATAGTTGTGGAAAATGCTTACTAGTATTTCCGCAATGCAGAACTTGCATGTGCTTGAAATTTTCACAAATGAAGTGAATATAATTTTAACTACTTGTCTATGGAGATGTTAGTCATTCACTAATATAACATTGATTTTATTATCGAAGTTACCTCTTTATTTTTTGGTTTTTGAGTTAACGCGGGATAAATTAAACTTGTTTTGAGAATTAAACTTGCAAGGATGTGCTAAACAATTTTAAGAAAATACTTATAAAATTACATTCTAGGTTATGAATATATTTAATAAAAAAACGGATCCACGGGTCGGATCTGGACCGGATATGGATCTCAAATACAAGATCCAGATCCAGATCCGATCCGTCAGAAATGGATTCGGGTTCGATCCGGATCCGTCGGGTCTAGATTTTGAAGATCCATATCCTATAAAACGGATCTGGATCCACCAGATCCGGACCGGGTCCAGGATCCACTGCCATCTCTAATGTCAGTGCATGCTCTAAAGAAGGACCACACGGCTCCAAGATGAGGCAGAGCACTAGGTGCTTCTACCTCTACTGGACAGGGTATGTTTGTCATTGAAATAAATATGTCTACAAGTAACTCCCACTACTGGGTATTGGATACCGATTGTGGTTTGCACATTCCTGCGCCTTGGAAATGGAGCACGAGTAGATGTTGAACGCGTGGAAACTTATAGACTAGATTTACCTTCAGGCTTTTGTTTAGAACTAAATAATTGTTATTTTGTTCCCTCATTAACGAGGAATATCATTTTCATCCCAATGATGGACATTGAGGGGTTTTCCTCATTCATTGCCAATGGAAGTTATGTACTGTCTTTTAATGGTTTTGTTTGTGGGAAGGCTCCGTTTGTGGATGGATTGTATATTTTAAACTGTAGTCGTGAAATTTTCAATGTGCAAAATAAACGAGCTAAGATAAGTAATTCAAGAAACCCCACCTACTTATGGCATTGCAGACTTGGTCATATCAACGAATCAAGGATAGCAAGATTGAGGAAGTTAGACTACCTCGAACCATTTGACTTGGAGTCTTATGGTAACTGCGAATCTTGCTTGAGAGGAAAGATGACCAACAAACCACTTTCTGTGAAAGGGGTACGAGCCAAAGAGGTACTTGAGTTGGTCCATACTGATGTATGTGGGTCATTTTCAACTCAAGCTAAGGGAGACTTCCCTTACTTCATCACTTTTACAGACGATTTCACAAGGTTTGGGCATGTGTATCTTATGAAACATAAGTCCGAAGCCTTTGAGAAATTCAAGGAGTACAAGTCAGAAGTAGAGAAGCAACTTGAAACAAGTATCAAGACACTTCGATCAGATCGAGGAGGTGAATACTTAAGTAAAGAATTTCTGGATTATTTGAAGCTTCATGGAGTCCAATCAAAACGGGTACCTCCTGGAACGCCACAGATGAATGGTGTTGCTGAAAGGAGAAATCGAATCTTATTAGATATGGTTTTTTCAATGATGAGTTTCTCAGCTCTACCAACATACCTTTGGGGATATGCATTGCAAATCTCAATTTATATTTTGAACATGGTTCCTTCAAAGTCAGTAGAGAAAACTCCATATGAGATATGGAACGGCAAGAAGCCAGCACTTAAACACATGCGACCCTGGGGGTGCCCTGCATATGTAAAGAAGATGCTTACTGACAAGTTGGAATCTAAAAGTGAGAAATATTATTTTGTGGGGTATCCAAAGGAAACTACGGGATACTACTTCTATCTTCCTGTAGAATATAAGGTCATTGTTTCCAGGAACGCAACTTTCCTTGAAGAAGAATATGTCTACAAGGAACATAGCTAAATAGAGATAGAACTTGAAGAAATTCAAGAACCACAAGATAACACAGAAAATGAACCCTTGTCAAATGACCTAAACAAGGATTCAGTGGGAGTATCTGGTGAAGATTAGGTACTTAGAGTACGCCCTTCAGCCAGTGGGAGTGTTGTAAGAGATAGTGCAGAAATGCAAGGCTCTCATACACAACCAATGGAAGATGATACAATGGTTGTACCTCATTTCAGGAAATACATGAAAATGACATTCATAAAAGCTCTCAAAGTGATGGATTGTCTAACACACAAAGACCTTCTCATAATCAGAATGCAACAAACACTGAAACGCAGAGTACTCAACTCCGTAGGACCACTAGGACTCATCGTCCACATGAAAGACTTACTCTTCTTGTTGAAACACACAATGAGAAAGATATTCCTGATGACGATGAACCTGCAACCTACAGCAAAGCTATGTTAGACATTGATTCGCAGAGATGGCAAGAAGCCATGAAATCTGAGATGGACTAGTTGTACATAAATCAAGTTTGGAACTTGGTTGATTTGCCATGAAATCTGAGTTGGGCCTGAAATTCTGCCCATCCCACTACCCGTGAGATGCATTTTGCCCAGTCCACAGCCCGTGAGATGCATTCTGCCCAGCCCACTGCCCATGAGATGGAGGCCCAGTCAAATAAGGGTTGTTGGGCTACTGCCCACTGGCCCATGCCCACGGCCAGGGGGCCCAAGGCTGAGACCAGTGGGGCTGTGACCCACTATTGTTGTGGCGGGTCCCACTTCCGTCGTTACTGCCATCATTACCATCGCGTTTGCCCCTGCAATTTTTGCCATTATTTTCCGACTATTTTTGTGGCCCCTTTGAGACTAGTTTGGGGACAAATTGTCACCAAAATTATGAGAATTAGGAGTGGACGTTATCATGACCACGGGAATAGCACTAGTAGCCGCCTTTTTAGCCAAGTCGGCTTCTTCCAAAGTAAGCATGGAGCGGGCTTGATAGAACTTCGGGAGAGGATTACTTTGACGAAGGAGAGTACCAATGCCACTATAGGCCTCGGAGAGGCCAGCAACCATCTGGAGAACAAGATGATCGTCGCTAACAGGTGCACCAATGTTGCGGAGATGGTCCCCTAATTCTTTCAACCTTTTGCAATACGCTGAAACTTTTGAAATTTTTTCCATATGGACGTGGAAAAATTCCTGCTCAAATGTAACAGCTCTGGAATTTCAATTATCTTGGAATATGTCACGCAACCTATTCCAAGCAGCCATCGCCGTAGCGTCCGGCTCAATAATCGTCTGCAACAAGTCGGTAGAAATAGTGGAGTAAATCCACTAAAGGACGGTGGCATTAAAAGTCGTCCACAACTTAGGATAATCCTCGCGTTTAGGCACCTCCGTATCCTCATGAGCCACGAGGATTATGTGATGAATGACTTGATGCGAACGTGCGTGAATTTTGAACAGTTCGGCCCACGTCGCACATTGGACGTTTTCTTTTTCAAGAATAAGAGGGATGTGATTCTTGATGTTAGAAACTGTAATGGCAGGGTGAAACGTGTTCTTAGACATAATAGCAACGAACGACGTGAGAAAGGGATTTGGAAGAAAATTTTGGGAAGAAAAAATAATTTTCGGGCACGAAAACCGATGAAGGAAGCTCGGAATCAGGACTGTTTGAACGGAATAAATTGAGAGAGAATATACACTTACCTTAAATAAGTGTATTTCACGGTATATACTATACATATACTCTATATTTAACAGAAAAAAGGGAGAAGATGTGAATAAAATTCATGATATTATAAGTATTTTAAAAGTTTAAATGTCTATATAATATTAGTGACAAACCCCAAAGCCAAAATCTATATCTACATATATCTATAAATCTATATATATATCTATAAAGCTGGGAATGAAAACGGTGATGTGACATTTTTCTATGGTCATCATTCATATTTATTTATTTTCTGATTTTTTTCTTTTTTAATCCTTTTTTTATTTTCCAACTCATATATTGTTATATTTAAGGTCCATAAATAGAGGTTTAAATCTGCACATTTTCCTCCCTAATTAAGTCATTCAAAGCCGTTTTTTGTTATTCTTTTTTATCAATCAATCATTAAATTTAAGGCTCATAAATAAAGGTTTAAATTTGCACTTAGTACTCCCTAATATAGTCATTGCCGTTTGCACTTCTTAATCAAAATAATGCAGAAGATATGTTATATAAGTTGGAAAGAAAAAGGTTATTAATCTTTTACTTTCCTTTTCTTCATCCAATTAATTGTTTGGTATATGATATTGATGTTAGGTGTTCGAGGACGAACAAATATATGGTAGATTGTAGTTTTATGTTCTTTTGTTCGTCCAACAATTTGTAGTGAAATTATTTATTTGCTGCTGAGGTTGTTCTATATTCTTACGTTATTATATTGTTTGTAATATATGATTTTATTTATTTTGTTATGGGTTTTTCTGTTGATTCTTTTTTCTATTGCGAGTTTTAAATTGTTGCATTTTTTTTCCTTTCTCTGCTCTGACGAACATGGAGGCCCTGAGAAAATTTGGTGAGTTTGAGATGAGGATTAAAATTCTTTGAACTATGATTTAATTAAATATGCTTCCGTTTCTTCTATCATTTACCAAAATTAAATTTGTACAAAGTCTTTTTTTTTCATTTGTTCAAATCGTTTTAAGGATTAAATTCGCTGAGTTTGAGACGAGGATTAAAATTTTAAGAAGTATGATTTAATTAACATAATTAAATATGCTTCGGTTTCTTCTATCATTTATCGAAATTAATTAATTACATGATCTTTTTTTTTCTTAGCGGTTATTACGATACTAATATATTAAAATTCCAGGAACTATGATTTAGTTAAATTCTATCATTTATCAAAATTAATTTTGTACAAGATTTTTTTTCTCATTTTGTTTGAATCTTTTCGCGGAGATTACGATACTAATATACTTCAATTTATTTTCTTTCTCTGCTTCAGTGAACATGGAGGACCTGAGAAGATTTGGTGAGTTTGAGATGAGGATTAAAATTCTGGAAACTATGATTTAATTAACGTAATTAAATATGTTACGGTTTCTTCTATCATTTATCAAAATTAACTTTGTACAATATCTATTTTTATTTATTTTGCTTTGAATTTTTTAGCGACTGTTACAATATTAATATACTTCAATTTTCAGGGTTATAACTTGGGATCTTTTGTATTAATGTGTTATCACTTACTGTTTCGGAAATTGAAAAATTATGTGTTAGACATGATTGATTTTCGTGGTCTATTCCCTCTATATTATGAGTCAAAGTATTAGAATTGCGGTGAAATTTTTCCTTAGTTTTCTTCCTTTCCATTTAGTAATGTAAGATAGAATAATTTTCCTTAGGGATTCCTTTCATTATTCATAATATATATAGTTGTACAAAGGTTGATTCCTAATATGGTACGAATCATAACTTACCTTAAATGGTTGATTTCTAATACAATTATAATTCTAAGTTACCTTAAATATACATCTATCATAATTACAAAATATACGGTGAATATTCGTTAATACTCCCCCTCAGACGGAGCGGGAGGAGGCCGAATGCTAAGGCTGGATCAGAAGTCGGTGAAGAGCTGTCGCGGTAGTCCCTTTGTGAAAATGTCTACATACTGATAAGAGGAAGGCACGTGTAAAATTTTGACCTGACCACGGGCAACCTTCTCTCGTACAAAGTGGATATCTATCTCAATATGCTTAGTCCGCTGATGTTTGACCGGATTATGAGACATATAGATAGCAGATATGTTGTCACAATAGACTATAGACGCATTGCGTAATGGACACTGGAGCTCCAAAAGGAGATTTAGGAGCCAACAGATCTCAGCAACGACATTAGCAACTCCGCGATATTCTGCTTCAGCACTCGAACGGGATAGCGTGGTCTGCCGCTTGGCGGACCATGAGATAAGATTATCCTCAAGAAATACATAGTACCCTGAGGTGGAGCGACGTATGTCGGGGCATCCTGCCCAATCTGCATTCGCGTAGGCTAGCAACTTGGTTGGGGCAGAGGGGTATAGATGTAATCCAAAGTCTAGTGTGCCCTTAACGTATCTGATAATACGTTTTAGGGCGGAAAAATGGGACTCTCGGGAGTCGTGCATAAACAGACACACCTGATGAACGGCATATGAAATATCAGGCCTAGTGAATATAAGATACTGAAAAGCACCTACAAGACTCTGATATAGAGTGGGATCAGAGATTGGCACGCCGTCAGTGGCACTAAACTTGGATTTTGAGTCCACCGGAGTTGGCATAATTTTACAATTTGCCATCTTGGCCCTGTACACTATCTCTTCTGCATACTTACGTTGACACAAGAACATAGTAGCTGCAGATCTGGTCACCGATATACCCAAAAAGTATCTCAGCTTGCCCAAGTCAGTCATAGCAAATTCAGTTTTGAGTAGAGCAATGATTTCATTTTTCAAACCATCAGACGAAGCAGTAAGAACGATGTCATCGACATATAGTAGCAAATATGCAGTGCTGCTACCTCGGTGAAAAGTGAAGAGAGAGTTATCACACCTGCTACATATAAAACCAATCTGCAGAAGATACTTGGCAAAACGATCATACCAAGCGCGGGGTGCCTGTTTCAATCCATATAATGAGTTCCTGAGATGACATACAAACTGCAGAACTGCCGGATGAACAAAGCGAGAGGGCTGATACATGTATACAATTTCTTTCAAATCTCCATAAAGAAATGCATTCTTGACATCTACCTGATGAATCGGCCAATGTATGCCCATAGCAATACTGAGAACAGTCTGAATAGTGGCGGTTTAACAACCGGACTGAATGTCTCACCACAATCAATACCCTCCTGCTGATTAGTGCCATTTGCAACTAGTCTTGCCTTATACCTCTCTAAGTCACCACTGTTTCTGAACTTATGATGAAATAGACACATACATCGGATAACATTCACACCAGCTGGTCTAGGTACCAAATCCCAAGTGTTCTGCTTGGTTAAAGCGTTAAACTCCTTGCACATGGCCGCATTCCAATTAGGGTCCAGTTTAGCTAGTTTTGAATTCTTTGGAATGGGTGATAAGGTTTGTGTGGACAGATTGAAGTGAACCTTGGGTTTGAAGATCCTGTGTTGTGCATGAGTCTCCATGCAGTGAGAGGGCAGCAGTGGGAGGTCGGGACTGGGAGGTTGCATGCCCACCGTTCTCGGGATCGAGGCGCAGGTCAGCTGGATCTTTGGGACCGGGAGGCAACAGGTCACGGATCGAGAGGCGGCAGTGTTCTTTGGTGGTGCAGGAGACTCGACTGGAGGCAGTATGGGTGGTGCAGGAGACTCGACTGGATGCGGCAGGGATGGTGTTTGGGTATTTGACCTAGAGTAGGGAGCCGTTGGGGTGGTGCCGGACAGTGGGCTGCTGTTGGTATAGATTTTGGATGACCGGGGACATACTTGGTTCATCGAGAAAGAAGTAATCGGTGATCTGAAATTTCCAGAGATTCGAAAAAGGAAAGGTTGTCTCGTCAAAGGTGACGTGATGGGAGACAATGATTTTGCGAGTAGGAATGTCATAGCACAAGTAGCCCCGATGATTAGGAGATAGACCAAGGAAGAGACATGGCAGAGTGCGAGGGGCAAGTTTGTGAGGTGCAGTGGAGGCTATGTTGGGGTAGCATAAGCATCCAAAAATACGTAGGTGATCATATGATGGTAGCCTACGGTATAATATTTCGGTAGTGGTCTTATTTTGGAGTGTGCTAGTTGGTAAAATATTAAGAAGGGATTCTATCATTTTGACAGCATAGACCCAAAAAGGCGGTGGTAGACAGACATGAAACAGAAGGGTGCGAACCATGTTATTGATGGTACGGATAATTCGTTCTGCCTTTCCGTTTTGGGAGGAAGTATAGGGACAAGAAAAATGAAAAACCATGCCTTGTTTAGAACAGAAATTGTGAAATGCCGAGTTATTAAATTCACGTCAATTATCACATTGGAATGATTTGATAGATTTTTCAAATTGTATTTTTATGAATTTTTGAAACTCGAGGAATTTTGCAAAAACTTCAGATTTGAATTTTAGTGGGTAAATCCAGAAAAAATGTGAAAAATCATCCAAGAATACTAGATAGAATTTGTGACCTAAAGAGCTAACAATCGGAGATGTCCACAAATCAGCATAAACAATATCAAAAGGAGAAAAAGTAACATTGTTTGATGACATAAATGGAAGACGAGTATGCTTGCCTAATGGGCAAGAAAGACAATGTTGGGCAATTTTCCCATTATTACATTGAATACGCTTAGAAGTCCTAAGAAAAGTAAAAACTGGGTCTCCGGGGTGTCCGAGTCTGTTGTGCCAAGTTGAGGGAGAGATCGTCGCAAGGGATAGAGGTGTTTACGGTCTGACAGCGGAATAGTGAGTAAATGGGTAGAGGTATCCCTCACTATTGCTGCGTGTAAGAATTTTCCCCGTATTGAGTTCCGTCACAGAAAAACCAAAAGGGTCAAATTTGACAGACCCAGAATTATTTCTAGTGAATTTTCTAACGGAGATTAAGGTTTTAATGATGTTAGGGGTGTAGAGGACGTGGTTTAGGGAGAAAGGCGGGTGTGGATGTTTGGTGTGTGTGTTACCGTAACCTTCAATTGGAATGCGATGACCATTGCCGACAGTAATAAATTAAGGACACTTTAACCGAAGTAGTTGAGATAAGTTACCTGACGACCGAGTGAGGTGAGATGTGGCTCCGGTGTCCATGTACCAATTTTCATTGGGCTGTTAGAGGTGCACGGTGTTGTAGGCCTGGCCCAAATCAGTGGGGGCAGTGGCTGAAATCTTCTTCTTTGGTTACGGACCCGGACCGGGTGGAGTGCGCTCTCCTGCTGCTGGTGGGCCTGCCTGGTGGTTGGAGCAGGGCCAAACAGGCCAGTCGACCAAGGCTGCTAGAACTGGGCCCCTACAGTTTGGTATGGGCTGGCAGGCGAGGCCCACTTCTGCTGGTTGGGCCATGCTGGCTGCTGTCCAGCCCACTGGATAGGCGCAGGATTTGGGCCTGGCTGCTGTCCAGCCCATTGGATAGGCGCATGATTTGGGCCTGGCTGCTGTCCAGCCCACTGGTTGCGTTGGCCCTTTCCGCGGCCCTTGCCTCTTTTGTTGTTGCCGCGACCTTTGCTGCCACGACCTCCGCCGCGGGACTGCTGCTGTTGGTGGTCATGCGGTGGTGGCTGGGTGGTGTTGGTCTCCTTCAACGGCTAGCGCCTGTTGATTATGCTCCTCTTGTTTAGCACAATGAGTTTCTTCCAACAATAGTTGTGAACGTGCCTTGTTGAAACTTGGGAGAGGGTCGGCTTGTTGAATCATTGTTGCGAGTGTGTCATATTCACCTTTCGGTAAACCAGCAACAAGTTGAAGCACCATCTTGGTTTCTGAAACAGAAGTCCCGACGTTGGATAGTTGATCGGTTATGAGTTTCAGTTGCTTACAATATTCGTACATGTTGTTAAAATTCTCGAGATCGGTATTGTTGAATTGCTCTTTCAAATACACGACCCGAGTATTTTTATTGTCCTGAAAGATTTCTTCTAGCCGGACCCAAAGTTCACGTGCCGTAGCACCTGTTTTCATGATAGTGCACAACAGGTCTTTAGAGATGGTGTCGTAGATCCATTGTTTGACGATGGCGTCAAGGCGACGCCAGATTGAGTCTGTAACATCGGTGGGAAGAGGAACAAATTCGTCAATATGATCGAGCACGTTGTATGCACATGCATGAATGTAGAATAGTTTCATCCACATGGAATATTGACAGTCTTCTTGGTCTAGAATTATAGGGATTCCTTTCATTAATCACAATATATATAGTTGTACAAATGTTGATTCCTAATATGGTACGAATCCTAACTTACCTTAAATGGTTGATTTCTAATACAATTAGAATCCTAAGTTACCTTAAATATACATCTATCATAATTACAAGATATACGGTGAATATTCAGAGAATATTCCCTAATAAGTAACACACTATTTGTCTCGAGAGTGGAATTTTATGTTAGTAAAAGAAAAAAAATTATATTATTAGAAAGTCTTCCTTTCTGGAATTGATCTGGTCAGGTAGACAATAGCGATTGATTGAGGGGAGAATGATCTTTTTCATTTTATAATTTCTATTATATAAAAAGAGGTGAAGAGAGCTTGATATGCTATAATGGGGTAGTTAAATTAAAGTTTATTACTTAATGGTTAAATTAAAGTACACATGTTTTAGTCTTAATGTAACTCTTTTAATTCTTTTCTTTCCTATTATAAATATTTTCAAATTTTTTTGAAGTTGAATTTACTAGGAGTGTTGGAGCTAACAAAAAAAAGTTATATAAGTAGTTTGTTCAATTTACATAAATTTGTATGAGCATATATAACAAATTTATATCTTTATCTTACTAATTATAATAACCGCGCGAAGCGCGGACAATTTTACGGATTCTCAAAAACTTATCGACAAGGAAACTACCTATAATGACATAAAAAGAAACAAATTAAAGACCTCAAATATAAATAGAAGATACCTAAAATTGGACACCAAACAAAGAGAAAGAAAGAAATTGAATTACTCTAACAAATCAACATTGGCTCAGTTTCGATTGGAATTAATCTCTCTTTTCTTCCACCCTGAGCCCCTCAAATATATTTAAAGCAAACAAAACAAAATCACACAATTTAATTTTTCTTAACAAAAATAAATCTTTCAATTCAATCCTTGATAATTTTTTCTTTATTTTTTGCTCAGAAGTTTTTGTATTTAAAATGAGAAGCATGATCAATGAAATTCATGATATGATCGATTTTAACTCATTCGGGACTGAAGCATTATTATTACCATTGATTAACGAGCTTGATAATTGTAACATATCAATACCTCATTGGTTCATGATTTCTTAGGGTGAAGTCATTTATTTAATTTGCAAGTTAATACTTTCCTCTCAGCTCGAACAGTCATCAAATAGCACACATATGTCCTTAATTTTAGAAGATTGACCATCAATGATAACTACACAATTTTTATTATGTCTTTCACTTGGTAACTCATCAGAATCATCTGACTTATCATCTTCTATTTCCTCTTTAACAATTTAGGAACAAGGTTCCTCAAGTATGTTGTCACGATTCTATCCTAACATATGCAGGAGCTTGATCACAATTATGGTATTGCTATACTAAAAGCTGGTCACAGTCACGAAAAAAAACCATCCCATAAGCGTGAATATTTTTTCTCACTCGATCTTCGAAATCCGTTTTAGGGTCCCGACTAATTAGAATTCGCCTGATAAAGCTTATTAAAAGAGAGAAGTATTCTCTACTAAAAAAATTTCATTCTCAAGATTCGAACTAAAATTTCTAGTTAAGGGTAGAGGGGGTTTATCCATCATACCACAACCATTAGTGGTATGAGTGGATCTTCATTTTCGACCAAAGGCTAATAAATTGTTTCCCTTGGCACCACTTTAGGTTCTATATTTATTCCCACGGGTGACCAAATTAAAATTTTTTCCATGAATACTTAAAAGTGTTTAAAATTTTAAATATATATAAAGAAAAAAATGTAATACACAGAATATACTTTTTTAACGAAGGAACGTTCAACTAACCCCTTCGGCCGCTGCATGTTAAAAGCCTAAAATATCTTCTTGACACAATATTATTTAAGTTAATATGATTATAAAATTGGTGCACATCTCACCCACCAAATTTTTCCGTGTCAATTAAATAATTCTGATTCCACACTCGGAATCGTAGGGTGGGCGTTTGGGTGGATGTTCATCTCTTAATTAATAAATATAATAATGGAAATAATTTAGAATATAGACAAACTGAGGATCTTGTAAATCTCCAAGCATCGTTGAGGTCAAAATTATCCGACCATTTGTTGCATAGCAACTGAATGATAAAAAAATAAGAAACACCATCTAAGAAATACCATATAAATACCATCTAAAAGTTGAACCCGTTAGAAACAGACCTATTCAATTATTTCTTTGAAATCTTAATATTTAATTAATGGGTGACTTAAACTATTAATTATTTTGTATGCTTGATATCATATTGAATTTATGAATCGCATCATCTAAATGTAGGAACGGTCAAAAAGGGGTTTCTCATATGATATTTGATTATGGAATCTATTTATATTTTTTTTAAGGTTTATACAATATTGTCAGACACATTAATGTTACTTAACGAAAGTTCTTGATATAGAGTCTTTATCCAAGTCTATATAAGAAGTCTATCTTCTTATTCCATTTTCGATATGGAACTCTTAATATTCCCCCACACGCTCATACCTTATTAACTGAAGCGTGTACAATATAATTTGGGAACTCAACATCGCCGAACAAAGAGTTTGAATGAGTCTGACTCTGATACCATATAAAGAATAGATTTTAGGCCTAAATCAACCCAAAAGTTAGCTTGTAGGGTGAGAATTGTCCAAGTCCATATAAAGAGTTCATGTTCTCATTCCATTTCCGGTGTGAAACTCTTAATAGTTTTTGAACATATATTTTAAATATAAATATAGACTCCTTCCCTCTCAAATTAGTTGTCATGTTTCCTCTTTCAAAAGTTAAATTGTGTCATTTCGACGTTAAGTTGAATTAGACCAATTCAATATTATATTTAAAATATATATTCAAAAACTATACATTAATATTAAAAATTGCAACTTTTTTTTTATTAATTAGATGAAAATATATTTTAAAATATTAGTTAAAGTTTACATAATTTAACTCTCAAAAAATCAAAACATAATAACTACTCCCTCCGTTCAATTTATATGACATCTTTTCCTTTTTAAGCAGTCTCATAAATAATGACACATTTATATATTTAGCAACAATTTAATTCTAAAATTCCCATGTTACCCATGAAATAATTTCTAGCCACAAAAAAATATTTAATTTATTTTAGATTATAAAATTCAAATTTAAAAAAAAATTTATATTCAGTTAAACACGTTCATATAAATGGGTGGGAGGGAGTATGTAATATAAGACGGAGGAAGCACATAAAGAGAAAAGTAAGAAAATTGATATGTCCATCGAAGGACTGAAAACAAAAAGGCCGTACATAAATACATTTAAAAGGGCAAAAGAATAAATAAAACAAATCACGAGGAATAGGATGATACGAAATGATAAAATGGTGATGGATATGATGAAGTACACATGAAAAAGATTAGGATTGGAAACTAGACTATTTGTCTACAGAAAATGTCTGGATTCCTTGTATGATTAGCATCCAAAAATAGTACTTCATTATGTGCCACGAGTCGAGGATTGAGTACAGTCATGTAGCCAATTGAATGAATAATGGCAGATGCGAAAGTGTTGTCCAGCTGAGCAATATATTATCTTTGATTCTAATTTTATATACATGTGGCTGCGAAATTTCCTTTTTATATGCATGCATATTGGATCCTCGAATGTTTGGTGTAGCTTATAATTTTATCTTTTGGGAATAATTGGAAAAAGTAGTTTTCCACTAGAACAAAACAACGTTACTCTTGCAGACAGAGTAAATAAAGGGGGAAATTTCCAACGCAGAGAATCCAATGAACAACTCAGAAGAAAATCATCACAAATTAACAACTTTTGGGTTATATAGGGATCAAATGATTAATGGTTCATGTGTTGGTAGTTTGGACGATTAAAAGTGTGACTTACTTTTCAATTAAATATCCTCCAAAAGTGTGACTTTTACTTTTCAATTAAATATATACGGATAAATTTTATAAATAGTCATATAATCAGTCCTTTTTATTAAACTTCCTAAATTACTAAGCCAACATCTAGTCTTATTTTCAGGAAATTCAAAATATTTCTCTCTATCTCTATCATTTAAAATCTCTCTATATACAGTGTTATTTTTATCAAGAGAGTCCGGATGAACACCCCCGCCCCCTAGATCCACTCCTTTTAAAGTCAAATAACTATATTTTCTAATAAAAAAAACAAAGGACTTTCACCCTATAACACAAAATTCACAGTTATCGAAAAACTCAACTTTCGGAATGATAACTTTTACTCTAATTTTAACTCTTTTTTATTTTTAATTTAAAAAATACAGACCCAATTAAAAGAAAACCGACCAACCCGATTCAGTTTTAAAAAAGTGTAGTTAAAATATATTGGAAAACATTTTTTTGGATAGTACGTAAGAAATTGAATTTTGTGGACTAATAATTACTACTAGTTATCAACGCATTAGAAGGTTATCATGCATCAGAAGTAATAGTCTTGTGATAAATTCTTTCTATCGATCATTGCCCTTTTATTTGTTTGATATTTTAGAATTGTTTTCTTAAAATATTTTTTCTTTAAAAAAAAGATAAATGTTAACTACGATATTAATCAATTGGATTAGGATAGAATACTTATTTACATCGTTTATGACATTAAATTAAACTATGGAGTATATCAATAATTACAATAACAAACCTGTTGGGTCCCGGAGGTATGCTATGGAACAATAAAACACAAACTGATAGTAAACACAAATCGAATGTCAATGCAGTTTGTAAATGTCGGCAATAATGTTGTCTAACACAAGTGACAACACTTCGATAAAATAAAAAAAACATTTGAAGAGTAAATAGCAGCGGAAATAATAAAGAACACAAAGGTTTAATATTTACATAGGTTATATTGATTTTATAACATATGACGGTCAGTGACCGAAAAAATTGTATATATTTATATACAATTAAATAAATTCCTTCTTTTACAATATTACAAGATAATACAAAAGGAATTAAAAAGTTGAAGTCGCAGATGACTTCTGCCTGAAAAATCTATCTAAATAGACATATACAACAACTCATTATAATTGCTTCAATGAAGAACAAATCTAGAATCTAAGCAGCAATTATAATGTTGGACAGAATGTTGTCGACACGCTCAGGCAACACTTGTGATCCAGTTTTCTGATATGAATTCTCGAGAGCTCTTTGATTTTTTTTTTTTGCAATCTTTTTCTAGATATTGATTCACTCTTCTTCCCTCTCTATTTATAGTAGAGAGTCTTCCTTGAAATGCTCATCGATTGGTTGTGGAGGTTGAGGGAAAGGTGGGTAGCCGATATGATTTGTTTTGAGAAGATCACGGAGCAAAATCCTCAAATTCTTGGACTTGTTCCCCAAGCTTAGTAACAGCTTTGACTTGTTCTTCCCACATGTTTCATCAGCTCCTAAACACCTTGCGAAGTCACTTTTACAGTGTGGTAAAAATCCCATGAGATTTGCTTCAGTCCGTGAAGTAAGGTAAAATTATTTGCAGAATGTTGGTCTGAATGTCGTGACATTTGTTCCAACCTTTCTGAATTTTAACTTAGTACTAAAAATGATATGTTGGACAAAATGTCACAATACCAAACCCAACATTTATATTCTCCCCCTTTTTGCCTTTCTTCACAAAACCTATTCTAAATTGTGCAAGTGACTTACGACAATGTCATAGATGTTGTCCCAACATCTATTATTACAATAATGCTCCCCCTTAACCTGTGATGGCATACAAACACAACATATGTATACCAGTGTATATCATTATATAAGATACAATATTAGCACAAGCATAGATATACACGTAACTTATAGGATTAGAAAAAAATATTAACATATAAGAACATCATCCAAAAGATAGAAACACTGTCAGATCATTGTCAAAATAACCAAATACATTACCAAATATCCAATCCAAACAAAACAAACACATTCCAAATTAATCAATCATCAATCAACACCAATTGTTCCTCCCTTGCATATTATGCACCAGTAGTAGCTTCCAGCCGCTTTCTACCTCTGCATAATCTGAACTTGCTCTTTCTTCTGCCTGGTAGCATCAGCTTTTGCTTCAGCAGTAGCAAAATCAGCAGCAGCAATAGAACTCTCAGCTCTTTCCTCCCCCCTGCACAGTAGAATTATCTCCCCCTTTTTCGGAAGAAAGCAACAATAAGAACTGGTCCCTGGCCTGTACTAAGGCATCCCTTACAACATCAACCTCTGAGATTTGTTGGTTGAGCTTTATAATTTGTTTAACCAGCCAGTCTGTAGACATAGGTGACTGTCTTATACCAGTGTTTCCTAGAATGTTTGGAACATTTTGGGCAACATTCTCAATGTTAGCTTCCTTTTGCCAAGGAAGGTCAATAACTCTATCTTTGCTTTTTAAGATTGCTTTATTCACTAAATATACCTCTGGTACTCTCCCTAAAATATCCTCATTTCTAGGCTCAAAGCCTTGGGTAAGTAGAATTTGATAGATCAAAGAGGGATAGGGAAGGATCAAGATTGACTCTTTTTCAGCCAAATTGGCTATTTGGTAGAAAATCATTCTTCCTAAATTAATTCTCGACCTTTTTCCTATTTTGTATAACAGAGAGGTTTGATCAGTAGTAACTATCGACTCATTAGGTTAAGGGAGCCAATTATGAATAACAATCTTATGTAGGGTGGAAAATAGAGCAGTGGGCTTTGAGGCAGGGCATCGAGAAGTCCATTTCTTCACTATACCTCCAGTGAGGTATTCTATTATCTCGTCCCTGTTTTCTGTTGCCCTTTCAGTAGTACTGCTTCCAATTTCATGCTCAGTTCCCAAATATTGATTGATAATTAAGGGAGTAAACTTATAGATTTTGTTATAGAGGTATACCTTCCCAAATTTGTTTGAGGTGACATTGTCTATATCAGAATTTAAGTTTGCATAGAACAACCTAATTATTTCATCAACGAAGGGTTCTTTATCAGTTACAATTTTTAGAAGCTTACGATCACTGAGGAACTCAACTAAACCATAATCAGAGCATGAGACTAAATCTAACACCTTTTCTGCCCTGATAATTCTACTCCTATACCAATTCCATTTATCAAACTTTGCTTTGGAATAGAATTTATCAGAATAAGCATTTACCTTAACTTCAGCTTTTGATTCGATATTGCCAGAGGAGGATGGAGAAGATGTCTCTTCTGCGGTTTGCTGGAATGTTGCTTGAGATGTTGTGGCATCATCAGCAACATTCTGGGCAACATCCGGTAGAATCAAGAAAACATCAAATTTATGTGATTAAGCTTCAACAGATCCAGTTTAATTCTTTTTGCTTTGAGAAGCTTGGTTTATGGATGGATAATGGAACATTACATTGTTTAAATGCCATTAATTTCTTGAGGAAATTTTCTATAGCTTTTGAATTTTCTTTAGGATGAAAACTAACTTAGTGCTTCAACTTTTGTTCAAATAAAATATCCATATGCATGTTTCTGGCTTCCGAATGCATATAATCTTTAAAGCTTGTCCAGCCCTTACCTCAATATTAATTCTCAAGTGAAGTAGGTTACTTACTTAAAACATGACAAAAAGAAGCAACTATTAGTGCACATAACAAGAGACAGGTATATTGGCATGAAGTAAATTGTTAACAGGTACAGAATTAAGATATAGCCTCTATGTAAACAAAGACACATTTATCCGACATCAAGATCTAGTTGTGTTATATTATTAAACCCATACTACTGTCTCTACTTATACTCAAACTAAAGCTTTTCAAATGTCTTTTTAGAAGTCTTTTTCCTACAAAGTTTATTATTTCTTTGAGTAGTATAGTTGTGTAGTAAAAAAATAAATAATGTTCTAGCAGGTAAATCTAGTAACCTATATTTGAAACTTACACAACCTAAATTTAACTGAATCATCAATAGTGATAACTAGCTCAAACTTCAAATGTGAATTATTAAATCTAACAAGTTGCGCACAAAATTACTCTAGTATAAGGTTTAGATAATTAAGAGTGGAATAAGGGGTGAAGTACAATAGAACTACTCTATATTCAGATAACAACCACATACATCATAAAATCAAGAAAATAATAAGAACTGCAGGCACTCATTATTTATACCTAGAGACTTCCAACCCCCACACAGTAAAATAGTACCCCCACAAAGATTCCTAAATTCTTTTCTTGACCTCCATAGGACTCTGAGTTGTTCCCCTTCCCCAACCCCAGAAAAAAGAAAAAGAAAACCTAATGCTAGAACCCAAAAACATCTGGTTAAATGAATTAAAAGAATATAAAACATTGCACAAAAAAGAATAAAACTCACGTCAAAAATCAAGAAATTGCAACAAAGTAACAAACGGCACCTTTTATCATTATTGGTAGTACCCATACTCCAAATATGGATATAGCAGAAATATACCAATGTAAAGTACTAGAACATCATAAGTTTCCTACAGAAAAATTATACACGTCTAGATGGACAAGGTAGTATCATCCAATGCTATTAGCAATATATTTCTAATATTGAGCCTAAAGAGGAGACTGTTGGATACAAAGATGCAGGAAATGAAAATTACAAGTAACTGCTAAGGATTACAAGAATTGAAATTATAATTGAAGAATGAACTGAAATTACACAGAATTTGAATAACAAACTGGAACAGTTTTTGGTATGCTGAGTCGAGTGTTTGCACTCTGTCTTTAAGACAATATTGCCCCGTATGTATCATTTCTACGTCCTGGACAATTGTCTCCCAAGATAAAACAGCAAGTGAACAAATGAGCAAAGGAAACTCAAGTGTTACCGTGAAGAATTTTGAGTAATGAAATGATGCTGCAAGGTTGTAGAAAGACTGAATTCGTTTCTGTTTATGTGTGTCTGCTTGTGTTTTCGTGTACCTCAACAACGGTGACAAGGGGTCCTTTATATAGTTGAAGGAGTGGCTCATGAACTGCCCACATAAGTGTCATTACTGGCCAAGTAATGACAATTATGGAGGTAGTAATTCACCAAAATAAATGGTGAATTTGATGTGCAACGGATGACATTTAGGAAGAGTAATTCAGCCAAAATAAATGGCACGAACCGGACGGGACGGGACTGGCGGGCGGCGGCGGCGCGCGTGTGGGCTTTCCTCGAACCGAAGCACATCTAGGTCCTCCCTCCTTTAAACACATGCGATACTCCTTGGGGTGCCAAACCCTAAGCCAACTTTGAGACTTATAAACAAAACAATTCTTTCTTTCTCCACCGATGAGGGAGAATTGATCTCAATACCACACTTTTCCATGCTTCAAACACCTCACTTCGTGGACCAATATCTCTTTCATTTCTCAACGAAATTTGACGATCCTTGGCCCTACGGTTATCTACTTACTTAGTAGTTTATGCACGTGTGAAGAACCGGATTCTCCAACATGCGAAACACTAGTGTTTAAGCCGTTAAAGTTGGTCGGACGCAACTCCCGCCAAAGGCAAATTTCCAACAATCCTCTCTTGAAAGAGATTTTGGCGCACTCACATGGTGCCTTTTCATTTCCAGCAATATTTCAGCGGACCGATGTTGCATAAGGAGAGGTAGCTTCAGCTTTGAACCTTCCATAGTTAAATACCATCGGACTTACTTACTGCGCGGTGAACGTGATGTCTTGAACCGTCAGTGTTTAGTGTAAGCCAAGTCAATAGTACCAACATAACAAATTCCCTTACTCTCTTCTTCGTAATGTTTTGTCCATTGTGGCCATGGACAACTTCTTGGATTCTTAAGTGCGTTCATTTGAGGCGGCCCGTCCTCGCACTTAAATTGGTGGTCTCCTACAAGGTATCCTGCTATACTCCACTTCACAAGTGTTAGGAACCATTAAAAGTTTCCCAAAACCTAACCTCAACTGTTGAGGATCATTAAAGGTTTTGAAAACTTAACCTTTACCCATACTACAGATAGCACTTAACGTCTATCGCGAGAACGACTTTGGATTTGGTGTTTCTTTACAGAAATCACTATCCGAAGTGCTCATGCTTCCACTGAAGCGATCAACTGAACCTTTACAGCTTAGTTTTTCCATTGAACCAAATTACTAGGATCTCCAGTTAGTAAGGTTGGGTTACCACCGTATTGGTCCTTATTCTTTGGGTTTTAAGCCCATGCCCCTAGACATGCAGAGCATCTGATCCTTGGGTAAGCCCTTTGTCAATGGGTCTGCTATATTATCCTTTGACTTAATGTAATCAATGGATATTATACCCGTGGTGATCAGCTGCCTAACGATCTTATGTCTCCATCGAATATGACGAGACTTGCCGTTGTACATAGCATTTTGTGCCCTTCCTAGAGCCGACTGGCTATCGCAGTGGATCATTACCGAAGGTACGGGTTTGTTCCAACATGGAACATCCTCTAAGAAGTCATGAAGCCACTCAGCTTCTTCTCCTGCTTTGTCTAAAGCCATAAACTCCGATTCCATTGTGGATCGGGCGATGCAAGTTTGCTTAGAGGATTTCCAAGATACAGCCCCACCACTAATTGTAAATACATACCCACTGGTGGACTTAGTGTTCTCTATATCATATATCCAGTTTGCATCACTGTACCCCTCTAGTACAACTGGATATCTCGAATAATGTAACCCGAAAGTTAACGTGTATTTCAGGTATTGTAATACCCGATTCAACGTCTTCCAGTGATCATCACTTGGATTACGGGTAAACCTAGCCAACTTATTGACTGCACACAATATCAGGTCGGGTGCAGTTTGTTATATACATCAAACTATCGATCACCTGTGCATATCGCTCCTGGTATACATGTGCACCAAGATTTTTATCAAGCTTTTGATTTGTATCCATTGGTGACTTTATCGGTGAACTGTCTAACATCTCGAACTTTCTCAACACATCCTCGATGTAGTGAGACTGAGATAAGACCAGTCCGTCAGACATCTTAGAGATTTTTATCCCAAAGATGACATCTGCGATACCCATATCCTTCATGTCGAAGCATTGTTTCAACATGTTCTTAGTCTCTAGGATTATCCTAGGACTGCTTCCTGTGATCAACATGTCATCTACATACAGGCATATCATAACAAATGACTCAGAGTTACCTTTCGTGTAGACACATTTATCACACTCATTAATGGCGAAACTCTTCGATAGTAGAGTACTATTAAATTTTTTGTATCATTGCTTCGGGGCTTGTTTCAGCCCGTATAGAGATTTGACAAGTCGACAGACTTTCTTCTCTTGCCCTTGAACCACATACCCCTCGGGTTGGTCCATATAGATTTCTTCTTCCAAATCACCGTTTAGGAAGGCTGTCTTGACATCCATTTGATGTATCTCAAGGTCACGCAAAGCTGTGATCGCAATGAATACCCGTATGGATGTCATCCGTGATACCGGGGAGTATGTGTCAAAGTAGTCAAAACCTTCTGTCTGCCGATAGCCCTTGACTACCAACCTGTCCTTGTACTTATCTATAGACCCATCTGCTTTATATTTCCATTTGAGTATCCATTTACAACCCAATGGTTTATTTTCCGGAGGAAGATCAACCAACTCCCAAGTATGGTTATGCAGAATGGAGCCTATTTCACTCTCAATAGCTTCTTTCCAGAGCGGTGCTTCTGGAGTTCACAACACCTTAGCAATTGTCCTTGGTTCATCATTAACCATATAAGCTACAAAGTCAGGACCGAAGGATTTATCCTTCCTGGCCATTTTACTTCGCCTTAGATCTATCTCTGGAGTTTCCAAGTTCTGAGAATCTGGAACACTAGATTCCGGATGTTCAGCCACCTCGAGATCCGCTAGATCTGAATCATCTAGATTCGGGCCGTCGATGACTCCCGGTTCTTGAGAGCTTTGTTCATAACTTCGTTTGCGAGAGGTTATGTCTTTTTCCTTTCTAGGAAAGGTACCTTTAAAGAATAGAGCATTCCTTGATTCCATGATTGTACCCTGGTGGATATCTGGAATATCTGACTTATGCACTAAGAAGCGATAAGCACTACTGTTATTTGCATATCTGATGAATATGCAATCTACAGTTTTAGGCCCGATCTTGACCTGCTTTGGCTTGGGTACTTCAACCTTAGCCAAACAACCCCACACCTTAAAATATTTGTAGGTAGGTTTCTTTCCCTTCCATGATTCATATGGAGTTTTGTCCTTACCCTTCTGTGGGACTCTGTTAAGAATCGTATTAGCGGTAAGGACGGCTTCTCCCCACATATTTTGGGAAAGACCGAAATTGATAAGCAATGCAGTCATCATTTTCTTCAATGTGCGGTTCTTACGCTCCACCACACCATTCGATTGAGGTGAGTATGGAGTCGTCGTTTGATGAACAATGCCTTCTTAGGCACAATATTCCTCAAATGGCGCTACGTATTCTCCCCCTCTATCGCTACGAATGGATTTAATCCGTAGGCTTAGTTGGTTTTCAACTTCTGCTTTGTATCGTCGGAACGTTTCAAAGGCTTCATCCTTACTTTTCAACAAGTAAAGGTAACAATATCTTGTGCTATCATCAATGAATGTCACAAAGTACTTGTTTCCCCCTCTAGTTTGTGCGAACTTCAAATCATATATATCTGTGTGAATAAGTTCTAGAGGAGCGGTATTCCTTTCGACGGATCGAAAATGAAGCTTGGTGAGTTTTGCCTCTACGCACACCTCACACTTATGTTGAGCGTTTACATCGACAGACGACAATAACTCCATATTTACCAGCTTTTGGATAGACTTGTAGTTAACGTGTCCTAATCTATGATGCCATAAATTAGAAGACTCAAGCAAATAAGAAGAAGGTTCAACTTTATTACTTGGATGCATTACAGACATGTCATTTACTTTGAAGAGGCCTTCACAGACGAAGCCTCTCCCCATAAAAGTGCCATTCTTAGTGAGTACAAACTTATTGGATTCAAACACTAGCCTAAAACCAGCATTAACCAATAAAGGTCCAGAAATTAAATTTCTTCTAATCTCTGAGACATGCATCACTTCCTTCAGAGTGAGCTCTTTTCTAGAAGTCATCTTCAGGACCACCTTTCCTACCCCCAGCACGTCAGAAGAAACGTTGTTGCCCATGAACAGCTTCTTGTAGGTAACCGGTGTGTACGTGGAGAAGACATCTCTGTTGGAACAAATGTGTCTAGTAGCACCTGTGTCCATCCACCACTGCATCGGATTCTCAACCAGGTTGGTTTCTAGCACCACTGCTGAGAACTCCTCAATCATGTCATCCAGGAGCGTGTCCTTTATGACGTTAGCATGCGCCTTGGCTTTCTGTTGTTGCTCAGTCTTGAGCTTGCGACATTCCTTGATCTTATGACAAGGTTTCCCACAGTGGTGACAGTTACCTCTGAACATCTCCGCTGCATGGGCCTTGCCGTCTTTCTGGAACTTTCGTTTCTTGCTTGAGTTCCCTTTGGCCTCAGCCAGATTTGCCTTTGCCTCAGCAGGTTGTTTACCCCTAGGCAAGGCCTTCTTATTATCTTCCTAGATTTGGAGTTTGATAACAAGCTCTTCAAAGGTCATCTTATTTGTCTTGAGTTTCAAGTTACTCATAAACGCATTCCATGAAGGAGGTAATTTTTTAATCAGCGATGCAACCAAAAACTGCTCATTTTGTTTCATTCCTTCCAAATCCAGGTGATGTAAAATCATTTGGAATTCCTGGACTTGGGACATCACTATCTTACTATCCACCATTTGGAATTTTAGAAATTTCTCAACGATGAACTTCTTAGTACCCGCATCTTGTGCGTTGTACTTCTTTTGCAGTTTTTCCCGCAGCTCTTTGGCAGTGCCAACGGTGCAATAGACCATGTAGAGAGGGTCTGCCAAGCAGTTCAGTATGTAATTCTTACACATCAAATCGCTCTAATTCCACGCATCAAGAACCATCTTCATGTTGTTAGCGACATGGATACCAAGGCCCCCTTCAGCCGTTTCAGTAGGCGAAGAGTCCATTTCATCTCCAGCTTGTGGAGGATTTTCCGTTAGGAACCGGGCCATGCCCATAACTGTCAAGTAGAATAACATCTTTTGCTGCCATCTCTTAAAGTTTGAGCCCATGAATTTTTTAGGGCGATCATGGTGAGAGGCAGAAGGTGGAGCAACAGCAGTCGGAAAGGCAGCGAAGTTGCTGCCTTGAACAGTAGCGGCAGCAATAGTGAAGGCAGCAGAGTTGCTGCCTTAGAAAGTAGCGGCAGTAGCGGGGAAGGCAACATTATTGCCTTGAGTGGCAGCAGCAGCAGAATCAGTCATATTTCCAGCCATGTTGCAGCAGTTACAGTAAGCAATTATTGTCTTAAACTTGTTGGTTACAAAGATGCAGGAAATGGAAATCACAAGTAACTGCTAAGGATTACAAGAACTGAAATTACAATTGAAGAATGAACTGAAATTACAATTGAAGAATGAACTGAAATTACAATTGAAGAATGAACTGAAATTACACAGAATTTGAATAACAAACTGGAACAGTTTTTGGTATGTTGAGTAGAGTGTTTGCACTCTGTCTTTAAGACAATATTACCCCGTATGTATTCTTTATATATCCTGGACAATTGTCTCCCAAGATAAAACAGCAAGTGAACAAATGAGCAAAGAAAACTCAAATGTTATCGTGAAGAATTTTAAGTAATGAAATGATGCTGGAAGGTTGTAGAAAGACTGAATTCGTTTCTGTTTATATGTGTCTGCTTGTGTTTTCGTGTACCTCAACATTGGTGACAAGGGGTCCTTTATATAGTTGAAGGAGAGGCTCATGAACTGCCCAAATAAGTGTCATTACTGGCCAAGTAATGGTAATTATGGAGGTAGTAATTCACCAAAATAAATGGTGAATTTGATGTGCAATGGATGACATTTAGGAAGAGTAATTCAGCAAAAATAAATGGCTGAATTGAGTGTTGTTGACGTTCTGTTCTCTGCCCAATCTGATTTTCTTGAAACTTCAGAGACCAAACTGTACATATTAAAACTTCAGGGACCAAACTGTACATATGAAAGAATTCTGGTCCAAAAAGATAATATCAGAAGAAGCCCAGCCCACAGCCCACAACCCGGACCCGGACCCGGACCGGACGGGACTGGCGGGCGGCGGCGACGTGCGTGTGAGCTTTCCTCGAACCGAAGCACATCTAGGTCCTTCCTCCTTTAAACAAATGGGATACCCCTTGGGGTCCCAAACCCCAAGCCAACTTTGAGACTTATAAACAAAACAATTCTTTCTTCCTCCATCGATGAAGGAGAATTGATCTCAATACCACACTTTTCGATGCTTCAAACACCTCACTTCGTGGACCAATATCTCTTTCATTTCTCAACGAAATTTGACGATCCTTGGCCCTACGGTTATCTACTTACTTAGTAGATTATGCACGTATGAAGAACCGGATTCTCCAACATGTGAAACACTAGTGTTTAAGCCGTTAAAGTTGGTTGGACGCAACTCCCGCCAAAGGCAAATTTCCAATAGAGACTACCTCCCTAAAAAGCACTTCATATCAAAAATTGAAAATTGAAAAAGAAGAAAACGCTGATAGAGGCCCTAAATCCAACATAAATTGTTGCTCAGACACCAGTTTCAAAAAGAAAACACCATTCCAACGGAAAATATAAACTAAAGAGGGCTATCATTGAAATCATGTGTGCGCTTTTCTCCAATATCGCTCGATACTATATACCTTTTCTCAGGCACGATTTGTTCCCAAATTCATTGCCGGTAAAATTTCTTACCTTCATCGAAACCCACAAATTATTCACAAGAAAATTAACAAAATGTAGTAGCAGTTACAGCAATACAAAATCAAAATAGAAAAATGATGAAGGAAGAGAGCTAACATAAGGAGTTGGGAAGGTCGTTGTTAGGATTATATTTAGGAAATATATAATATACATTTGATTATGGTATTATTATGTGGTTGTATGTGTTTAGGAGTATGTTTCCTAATACTACATACTACACGACTAAGGTATTATTAGTGATTACGATATTATTAGGTGGTTGTTTGTGTTTAGAAGTATGTTTCCAAATACTACATGCCTAAGGTATTATTAGCCTTGTATAAATATTGGTTTTGAGATGAATGAAAGAAACATATTAAAACCCAAACCTAAACTTGTCATGGTATCAGAGCCGGTTTGCTTCACCTAAAATAAAGAAATTTTTTCTTTCCCTAAATAATGGTTGATCTGCCTACACCACCAGCCAAAATGGATGCTTCTTCACCCTTCTACTTAGGGCCGCAAGATCGTCTTGGGGATTTTATCACTCTGGTACGTCTCAAGCTCGACAATTTTGATGATTGGGCGCACACAATCATGGTCTCGCTCTCTTCCCGCCGAAAATTTGGCTTCCTTGATGGCTCAATCACGGACATTACACCACCGGCGACAAAGGATGATTGTGTTACAATTTATTATATGTTGGTTTCGTGGCTCACAAATACGATCGAGCTAGAGGTAAGATCTATGCTTTCGAATTATGATAATGCTAAGCGTTTATGGGATGATTTACACGAACGTTTTTGTGTCATTAATGGTCCGAGAATTCAACAACTCAAGGCCGAAATTAATCGTTGTGAGCAAACTAAAACTATGCCAGTTTCTATTTATTTTAGCAAACCGACTGTACTTTGGGAGGAATTAGACAATCTTGAGCCTCTTATTTGTTGCAAGTGTGGCCAGTGTAGTTGTGATGTTAGAAATCAACATGCTACGAGGCGTGAAGGAGATAGGCTACAATTTTTTTTGCTCGGCCTATATTCTGATTATTATGCTGCACTACGCTCAAGTCTCTTTTCTCAAGATCCGTTACCAACACTGAATAGGGCATGCCAAACCATTGCCCATGAAGAGCGTGTGAGAGGTATTACACGCATACATGAGGAAAAACCAGATGTTGCGGGTTTTGTGGTGTGTATGGAGTCCAAGTTGAAGCCACATCTTGATAAGGTGGACAAGGCAGCACTTGTTTGCTCTCATTGTCGTAAATCTGGTCATGACACATCTATTTGCTTTGATATTCATGGGGTTTCATAGTGGTATGTGGCACGGTATGGGAAGGCTGCAGTACGTGGGAAGGCTGATGGTGTGCAGTCTAAAGGCCGAGGGATTGTTAAGGCAAACACCACTTCTGATAATGGTGTAGCAGGTCCGAGAACAGCCAAGGCGATTTCATGTTTTTCGACCGAGCAGTGGCAGGCCTTAATGACAGCCTTTGGTACTCCTAATCCTCCATCTAATCGGTTGAATGGTAAGTGGATAATTGATACGGGGCATTCTCACCATGTTACATGCAATTTTTCATATATGTCGGATGTCTTTGATGTCACCCTTTGTAATGTGGGACTCCCTATGGACAGAATCTTGTTGCAAAGAAAGAAGGTGTTGTCAAGATTAATGACAAAATTATTCTTTAAAATGTTCTCTATGTACCATCATTAAATTGTAGTCTCATTTCAGTGACACAATTGAGTAATGACATAAATTGTGAAGTCGTTTCTAACTCTAACTTTTGTGCTATACAAGACCGACAAACGAGGAAGGTGATTGGAACGGGTGACAGAAGGGATGAACTTTACTACCTACGGGAGGACACGGAGATTAAAGTTATCTCGATTAATAATTTTACATCTTTGGAGCTGTGACATAATAGAATGGGACACCCTTCCGAAAAAGTAGTGAAGTCGCTTCCTTTCTTAAGCAATGCTAAGGGTAGTTTAAATAATGCATGTGAAATTTGTCATTCTGCTAAGCAATCTAGGGACAATTTTCCTATTAGTAATAATAAATTGACTCGTATTTTTGAAGTAGTACATTGTGATTTATGGAGCCCTTATGATGAGTCGTCCTCTTGTGGTGCTCGGTATTTTTTTATAATAGTAGATGATTTTTCCCACACGGTGTGGGTTTATTTACTGATTGATAAAATAGAGGTTTTACAAATGTTTTTTTTCTTTTGTTGATATGATTGATCGTCAATTCTCTCGGAAAATGAAAATTGTTCGTAGTCATAATGGAATCGAATTCTTTTGCTTAAAGGATTATTTGTTGGCAAATGGTATTTTGTTTCAGACTTTCTGTGTGGGTACTCCTCAACAAAATGGGAGGGTGGAGAGAAAGCACAAACATATACTTAATGTGGCTCGTGCTTTGAGATTTCAAGGGGGGTTTGCCTATTTATTTTTGGAGGGAATGTGTGTTGGCCGCGACACATATTATCAACAGGACTCCGTCTAGTGTTCTTCATAATAAAACACCGTATGAAGTTTTATTTGGTAATCCACCATCTTTTAACGAATTACGTGTTTTTAGGTCCTTGTGTTTTGCATATAATCAAAAGGCGAAGGGTGATAAATTCGCTAGTAGGAGTTGAAAATGTATGTGTGTGGGCTATTATTTTGACAAAAAAGGTTGAAGTTTGTATGACTTAGACAAGAAGGTATTTTTTTGTGTCTCATGACGTGAAGTTCTTTGAGAATATTTTCTGATACACTGATGTTGATACTGCAAATTTTCACCTCAAAATAGAAATGGAGGAGATCAGGTGGATTGTTGGGAGTATACATGTGATGAGAAGGTTTCACAATCACTATTGGACATGCAGTCCCAAGAAGCTCCCTTAGTCCACGCCAGAACATCATCCTGCACCAGCCACCTCACCGGCATTGTGAGTTGCTGCCACATGTGGAGCCACCAGTTGTACGGACATCACCTGAACCAGCAGTAGTAAAGGCAGTTTCGGATAATGTGGTGAGTTCGGATAGTTAGAACATGGGTGTGGTTGTCGAGAAAAATTTCCGTCAAGTAAATTTCATGATTTTATGACACATACGGTAGTACAATAAAGTCTATTCCCTACTTCATCCGCTTCTACATCAACACCTTCCTCAGGTATGCCTTACCCAATAGCATATTATGTTAGTTGTGACAGTTTTTCTGTGAACCATCAAAGTTTTATTGCAGTTGTTACAGCAGGAAAGATGTCAAAATCCTTTAAGGAGGCTATGAAGGATGCAGGGTGGCGTCGTGCTATGGAGGAGGAAATGCGTGCCTTGGAGAATTGTGGTACATGGACTTTGGAAAAATTACCCCTAGGGAAGAATGCTCTTGGGAGCCAATGGGTCTTTAAAATCAAGTTCAAGTCTGATGCTAGTATTGAGAGATTGAAGGCAAGATTGGTTATTTTCGGTAATCATCAAACCAAAGGTATATACTATAATGAGACTTTTGCCTCGGTGGCAAAGATGGTGACTGTTTGTGCATTTCTTTCCATTGCTTCTTCAAAGAGTTGGGAGTTGCATTAGATGGATGTGCACAATGCTTTCCTAAATGGAGATCTAGATGAGGTGGTATACATGAAACTTACCTTTTGGTTTTACTTCTGATGAACCTGGTTTGGGTTGTCGATTGCGTATATCATTGTATGGTTTAAAATAGGTTCCTAGGTGTTGGTTCACAAAGCTTGTGACAGCTTTGGAAGGGTACGATTTTTCACAGTCCTATTCTGATTATTCTATCTTTACTTACACTCTAGGGTCAGTTCAAATAAATGTGTTGATATATGTTGACGACTTGATAATTTCTGGTAATGATTCTGCTGCAATACATGCCTTTAAGGCATATCTTAGCTCCTATTTTCATATGAAAGACTTTGGTACTCTGAAATATTTTTTAGGCATTAAGGTTGCACGTAGTTCTACAGGGTTGTTTCTTTGTCAAAGGAAATATGCTCTTCATATTATCACGGAGACATGATTATTGGGCTCGAAACCCGCGTCATTCCCTATTGAACAGAGTCATCAGTTGGCCCGTGCAACAGGGTCGTGTATTTCTGATCCAAAATCTTATCGGCGCTTGGTAGGTCAGTTGGTGTACTTGACAGTGACACATTCTAATTTAGCATACTCCATTCATGGTTTGTCTCAATTATTGCAAGAGCCGAAATATGAGCATTAGGATGCTGCTATGAGAGTATTACAGTATTTGAAAGGTTCTCCGGGTCAGGGTATTTTCCTTCAATTTGATAGTGAGTTGAATCTGCAAGGTTGGTGTGATTCTGATTGGGTAGTGTGCCCTCTTACCAGGCGATCTCTCACTGGGTGGTTGATTTTTTTGGGACATTTGCCTATTTCCTGGAAAACAAAGAAGCAATATATGGTTTCTTGTTCCTCGGCGGAGGCAGAGTACCGTTCTATGGCTGCTATAACATGTGAGCTCAAGTGGTTGAAAGGTCTTTTATTGAGCTTGGGTGTGCATCATCCTAGGCTATTCCCTTCTTTTTTGATAGTTAGTCTGCGATTCATATAGCATAAAATCTTGTGTTTCATGAACGTACGAAGCACATTGAAGTGGATTTTCATTATGTACGTGATGCAGTTCAGGATGGTCTTATTTCTCCCTCTTATGTTCTAACTATGGTTCAGTTGGTAGATATATTTACAAACGCATTGGGGAAGAAACAACTTGATTTTCTTCTTGGCAAGTTCGACATTTATGATCCTACTGCTCCAACTTGAGGGGGGTGTTAGGATTATATTTAGGAAATATATAAGATATATTTTATTATGGTATTATTAGGTGGTTGTATGTATTTAGGAGTATGTTTCCTACTACTATACGCCTAAGGTATTATTAGTGATTACGATATTATTAGGTTGTTGAATGTGTTTAAGAGTATGTTTCCTAATACTACACGCCTAAGGTATTATTAGCCTTGTATAAATATTGGCTTTAAGACATCGCACACTCAAAGGATGAGAGTGGCGGAGATGAGGATGCTCATATGGATGTGTGGGCATACGAGGAGGGACATAATTAGAAATAATGATATCCGGGGCAGAATGGGAGTGGCCTCGGTGGAAGACAAGATGCTGAAAGAGAGGTTGAGATGGTTTGGATATGTGTGGAGAAGAGACAAAAATGCCCCAGTGCGGAGGTGTGAGAGGTTGGCTATGGACGGGTTCATGAGGGGTAGAGGTAGGCCGAAGAAATATTAGGGAGAGGTGATTAGACGGGATATGGAGCAGGCGTAACTTACTGAGTACATGACCTTAGATAAGGGGTTGTGGAGGACACATATTAGGGTAGAAGGGTAGTAGGTAGTCGAGCGTAGTCCTACTTACACTTACAAACTGGTAGTTGTGGTGTTATTATTGTAGGCATACTTAGCATATCATACGAATAGGCGTAGTATTGTTTTATAGTCTTCTCTAGTTTTATTTATTATGTTATGCGTTCTTTCATGTAAAGGGTTAATCTCATTTATCTGCATTAGTTACTGCTTCTCTTTCAGGATGCGATATCATGGCGTATTCGCGTTTGCTATCAGCATTTTCTTACTGCTTACTGCTTACAGCTTTGATTTTTTGACTGGGTCTGACTGTTTTTTGCTTTGCTTGTCCTGAGCCGAGGGTCTCTCGGAAACAACCGCTCTACCTACCAATGTAGAGGTAAGGTCTGCGTACATTTTACCCTCCCAGACCCCACTTTGTGGAATTTCACTACGTGTGTTGTTGTATAAATATTGGCTTTGAGATGAATGCAAGGAATATAATAAAATCCTAACCTAAACTTGTCAGTCGTGGATGATGGTGGACGGCGATGGGTCAAGTTACTTAGGGATGCAACGACGTGAAGAGGGTTTTCGGGAGCAGCAACGTCTTCAAATTGTGTTCACTGGACGTCAAGTGTCATCACTGTCGTCTTGGACTTGAAGCGAAATAGAATTGGCCGCTTCAAAGAAAAAATTTCTTTTTAATTATTGGAGGGAATAATAAAGTGTGGTAAAAAATATTGGAGGGCAAGATAAAATAATAAAAATTTGAGTTCAATTAATTAGTTTTAGCAGCAAAATTTTTATCGTCGCTAAAAATATATTTTTTTACCGGTTATTGTTCATATGTCACTAATATTTTAGCTTAAAGAATCAATTAGCGGTAAATGACTTATTGCCGCTAAATAATTACTAGGAGTGGTAAATGGGTGGGTTGGGTTGAATTTAGACAGGTCAAAATGGGTTGAGTTAATAAATGGGCTAGTTATTGACCCGCCCAAATGTTGCTTGGACTGCTATGGATTGAGTTGAAATGGGCTAAAAAGTCAATCAAAACTCAACCCGTCAAATTCTTACTAAGTTTTAATTATTTTATTTGTTTTTTATAAATTTTTAGTACCTAATAAATTATTATTTTTCTTTATTATGGCTATATATAACATATCAAATAAAAAAATAATTTTTCAACATATTTTGATAGATTTCTCATGGATCAATTTGGGTTAGATGTCAAACCAAATTTTGATGGGTTCAAATGGGTTGAGCTGAAATGGCTTGAACTAACAAATAGGCGGGTCAATAACCCGTCCAAACTTGAATGGGTTGGGTGGATTATGGTTTCATGGGTTAAGTTTGTCACCTTTAATAATTGCCACTTAAAGCCTTTTTGTAGTAGTGTAGTCAGATCTCTTTTCCTTGATTCCTCACCTACCATGTTCTATAAGGATCAACTGAAACCACTCAAGCTCACTCGTGGGGTGAGTCAAAATATTGTACATCTTTTAAAGGGGCTAAGCCAATCATGAAAATAGTAGTAAACCAAAATCAGGAGCATCTGAAAGTTTTCCTTGACTCACTCGAATCTTTAATGGAGCACTCCTCTAAACCATCCGCAATCATACAGACCATTTGCTATGAAGTATTTTTACCCGAAGTACTGACCAAACCTGATCATACCAATAAAGTTGGTTACTGCCGTTGTAATTCTTCCAACCACCCCTGAACTAGTTCATAAACTGTAGGGTGATCATCAACTCCTACACATAAAATTCTATCGACGTCCTCATATAACTCATAACAGTTTCCTTGAAAATTTTGTACCAAATGAATCATCCTTTCACCTTGGTTCATGAGTCTACCAACTCAATATAGCCACCTGAAATTCCCTTGGTGAATCCACTGCTCATTGTCTAAACTAACCCTCAATTAGTCTCCTGAAGTATGCTTCACAACTTGAATTGATTACCATCCACCATTACTCGTAGAAACTTGTCGAGCCTAAAAATACATACAAAACCCCCATTTCTTTTCCCATCTTAGGTACAACATCCGATATTAATGTAAGTAGTTAATTTTGCACAGTCGTCTATCACTAGTGTATTTTCCATTAGTCAGTTACTGCTTCCCACCAAAAGCTCGCAACATAGTCGACTTACCAATCAAATCATACTCCTGAAGCGTCCGTTCATAAATAGAGTAGTCTCACACAAAATGAACAAGCTCATAATTCAACAATGATTTCTTAGCACCCTATGCCAAAATATGAGGCAAACCTGAAACCACTGACTCACTAAAATGTTAGACCCGATTACTCCCACAAGATTCAATCTTCCATAAAACTTTTGTCGGACGAGCACATCCACCACTTGAGCTCATCATATAACTGTTATTGATCCATTCAAATTTCTTTCATTACATATCTGTTCTGTCAAGTAGCTGAAGAATCTTCATACGCACCCCAATACAAAGTCCTACTCCCTCATATCTTATCATAAAAGTCTATTCCAAGCAAATATGCCTTCCCAAAGATCTCCTTCATAGCCTCATCATTTATTTCTCCATCAAGGATTCATCCTGGTTTTTCCTTCACCTTCAGGATATTAATATATATGCCACATCTCATCACATTCCAAGAAACCCTTATGTCCTGCCGGAATCGCTCAATCGTAATCTTAAAAAACATAAGGTTCGTTGCGTGGTTAATCCGCTAACCGTACCATTTAGAATCGTCAAATCTCTTTTCATCTATCGCTATACCATAAATATACTTCCTTGACTCCTAAGCCACTAACCGCTGAAACTTGGCTATTAGGTAGTCGATTGCACCATCGCTCTCATTTTATAGAATATTACCTAACTAGAAGGTCTGAATCATAACTTCACCCAACTGAAATTTGAATCATAGCCGTAATATTAATCTGATCATGCGTCCTCCTACGGTGACACATCTCTTACCATACCATGTGATATCATATTAACTGCTCATGCTCGAACCCTAGAACTTATCCTCACCATCAATGAGGAATTGAGACAAGAAAGTTTAGATCTTAAATCGAATCATATACACACAATGAGCATTGAAAGAGGGAATTTTTCTAAGTATCCCATAGCCTCTCGAAGATAAGTACAGACGTTTTCGTACCGATCTGCAAGACTATTAGATATTGTTCTTGTACTTGTGAGACATGTGAACCTAACGCTCTGATATCAATTTATCACGACCCAAAATTGCAAAGTTGTGATTACACTAATACCAAGGATCAGTAATCCAACCTCAATAATCCAACTAGAATTAAATAGAGAAATACAGTGCGAAAATTGTTAAGTAAATCAATTTAAGTCTTATGAAGTCCCATAGTATTCCCAAGACTGGTGTCATTTGTACAAGAACTATCTAAGGAATACAGGTTGGGAATACATCCCTAAATACATAATTCTCCAAAAATGAGAAGACATAATTAAGAAGTAAGGAAAAAGTATCATGTGTCACGGATCTACCATATAGCTCAACCGAATCCTTCGGAATAGCTCCACAACGACTGAATAGTCGTGAACTCCACTAGAACTAGGAATAGAACCTGCACATGAAAAGGTGCAGCAAGTGTAGTGTGAGTACAAAAACAACGGGTACTCAACAACATCGTCGACCGACCTTATCTTAAATGGAGACGAGAGCTGGCCTACCGATTACTACTTTTACACTAACCGCTATTAGTTCACTACAATAACACAATCTCCGAATTCACTCGAACCATGAGTCCAAGCCTAAGTTATAACATCTAGTTCCTGAAGTCTGACAAGATATTCACGAGTCATATCAATAGAGTCTAATCAATCCAAGATGTAAGCCTAAGCGTAAGAACCTCTCAAAACTCAGTAACACTCAATTAGTCAAGCAACATGATAAATCGACAATTACGCAGTTTAGGCGAAACAAGCAACACAGAAGGAATGAGTAAATAATATAAAATATAGATGCTATGCAATGCAATGCCTTTGTTTCTCATCACCGGTATACACACGCCCGAACATTAATAAATCGTGACCTATGAGGGACTCACAAGGTCCATATACCACTTAGGCTCACACATGAGTTCAGTTCACACAGCAGGCTCACACAGTACCTGAGTTCATACCTGAGTTCGGTTCACACAGCAGGCTCACACAGTACGTGAGTTCAGTTCACACAGTACCTATTATAATCAACCAGTGCCTATACTTGTTACACTCACACAAATTCAAACACTAAGAGGCATAAATAGGACATGCATAGCAATAAGAAGCAAGTATAGCAAACTAAGTCACAACTCAATCATTTTCAATAAAGACTCAATCTTAGCTTCTTTCCAATTTAACGAGTATAAATGAATGAAAGGGGATACACAGTCACATAGCACACAGACAAATAATAATATTGCGGAAAGTACGGGCTTCATACCTCAATAACGAATTCAAATGCTCATACTATGCCATTAGCTAATGCCTTTCTTCTAAGTAATTTAAATCACACATACCCATAATATAGCACCAGTACCCAATATGAGTGCTCGTCACCTCATAAGTATCGGAAACCCCTTATTATCCCTATTACTCCCATCATTAGTTAATTTATTTAAACCGATCATAACGCTTAAGTAAGGTACAATATCTCAACTTGCCTGGAATAGGAGTATGATAGACGCAAGGAAGCTTTGACTTTTTGTAATGCCTCCGGAAAGTCCAAATCTAATCAATATGGAAAGTACGTCAATACACGAGTCTATCGATACCCATATAGCCATAAACAAATTACGGACCCAAAAGGTCACCCAAAATATGATTCCGAACCAAAAAGGGCAAAAATGGGAAATTTCTTCCAAAACTAGTTTACCCATCATATGGAGTCTAATTATCAAATATTAATTCAATCCACCAATTAATTCATGATTAATTAGAAAAAAAATCAATTTCAACTTAGGGTTCATAAATCTAATTTTCCAATTTTCAATCATGATTCTTAGGATGAAAATACATATCAATTCGTGAAATAATCATAAGAGGAGGGTTAGATTCTTACCCCAAGGATGTATCTTATAAAATCTCCCAAAATCCTCTAAAATTGAGCTCCCAAAAGATATTTTAGTGAATGAAGAGTCAAATCCTGATTTGGCATTATTTAAAAATCTGCCAAGATACTCCTCCTTCGTGATCGTGGAACCCATCGAGACGATCACGAGGACACAAAAAATAAACCACCGCGAACACGCATTGGTCTCCGCGATCGCGGATCTTGGTCACGCGCTTCATCGCGATCGCGTAGAGCACACCAGAAATTTCTGCTGTGTTCCAACCCTAGAAACTCGTCTGGGACCCCGAACATTAACCAAATATGTAAACCACCCCTAAAACATTCAACGAATATGCTCGCGCACTCGAAATTATCATACGAAGTCATCTTGACCAAATGTTGTCCCAAGTCAACTCTTAATCTTTCAAAATTCAAGAATCTCTACCAAATGCCCAAACTACACTCGAGTGCCTCGGAAATCGAATCAAAGACTCGACTATACCATATTCGATATTTTTGGACCTGATGGAATCGACGAAACTTCGAAAGAGACACATATACTCTCAATATTGACTTTAGTCAACTTAAGCTTATTTCATAACTTAAGACTTTCCAATTTTCACAAACTTGTCCGAAACTCTTTCAAAACACTCGATACCCGTTCCAACAGTCCGCCTACGTCATAAACCATGTTTCGGAGCTGATGAAACCATCGAAATATGATTCCAGACACATTTATTTAATAGTCAACTCCTAGTCAAACTTTTCAAACATGAAACTTCCAAAACTCAAAACTTAGATTTTCTTTCGTTATTCTCATCCGATCGCCTCAAAAATCGTGTCACCCATCCCCACACATCAAAATCACCATAACAAGAATAGGGGAAGGGGTGTTTTAGGAAAAATATGCAACATAGCCAAAACGACCAAACGGGTCATTACAGGTTGTCTTCGAAAGACCCTCGACTCAATAGAGATGTAAACGACCCAAGAAGGTAAGTAAATAAAAAGAGAGAAAAATAGTAATGTACAACATGAGTGCAACAACAAATACTGAAACATATAGACGGAAAAAAACTATACGATACTAAATCATACTACTAAAAGTACGGAAACACTTAGCTACCTACTAACCTTCTACCTTAATTCTCGACCTTCAAATTTTCATATCTAAGGTTATGTCTTCAGTAAACTAAAGTTGCACCATGTTCCGTCTAATCACCTTCCCCCAGTTCTTTTTTGGCCTACCTTTACTTCTCATAATTCTTGTTACAATCAATCTCTCAGACCTCCTCACTAACGCATCCTCAGACCTCCTCTTTACATATCTGAACCATCTCAGTCTCACTTCTCTAATCTTGTCCGCCACAATAATCACTATCAGTAATGAAATTTTGAAAATAGGAATGCAAAATTGGAGAAGAATTTGAATGGTGATTTTCAAAACATACGTAGAATACCCCATTTAAATACATTTGAAGGTAGTTAAAATTGATGGATTATCACTTGTCTAAAGGTTAAACAATTGGGTGGAATCACTGCTTTTTTAGTAGGGTTTGTATTTATTAAATTATAAATAAAGGAAATAATTAAAATATAGAGTAAAAAAATATGACTTTTGTGTTAGTATGGTGAAAGTTTTATAATTTTTATGTTGGAAAATATAATATATAATTTTAGTCAAAAAAATTATTCCCTATGTCCCAAAAAGAATGACTCACTTTTCTTTTTAGTCCGTTAAAAAAAATAATGACATATTTTCTTATTTGTCAACAAACTTTAAACTTTATCTTTTACGCAAAACGAGATGATCTATAATCACACAAATATCTTTGACTTATTTTAAATTATAAGATTCAAAAGTTTTTCATTATTTCTTAAAGCGCGTGTCAAATTAAAGTACATCGCATAAATTTGACAGAAGGGAGTATAATTATATTATCATTCATGAAATTATAAAATATATACGGAAACAATTCATCTTCGTTGTCATAGAGGAAGTAAGTAATAAATATACTCAAAGTTGGTATTTATCTCTTTAAAATCTTGAATCTAGCTTTTCAAAATAATTGAGTCTGAATATAGAAAAGGGACGATGGTGTGGTGAAGAGTAGAGTGTGGGATTCTGATACCATTTGGCAATAGAAATAAGTATGCAACACAGGCACTACGCTTTAGCCATATTGATTAAAGTCGTACGTCCCTCTTCGTATTTTATTTCTTATGTAATAATAAAATTATAAAAGCGTCAAATGTCTTTTTCCCCTTATATCTACCCCGTCCCACTAAGAAAGCTTTTAGTAGAAAGAATCCTTTTAGATTTGGTATTATATCTTATGTAAGGCTGTTAAACTAATCTTGCTTGAATTTTAAGATCAATATTTACCCTCCCTTCAAAAAGGAAAAATAGATTTGCAATAGAGTATAACTTTTATATAATTTTTGTTACTATCAGGTCACATAAATGATAACTCCACTGCATAAATTATATGATTAATAACTTATAAAATAAGATAAATTATCTATTGTAATATATTAAAATATATTGATGTAAGATTCATTACATTTTATGTGAAATCCTTGGCAATATTTTTTTCTTTACATCAACTAAAGCCAAAATCATCAACTTCATTAATTATCTTCACAAGTCTGAATCTTCTTCTAGATTGCTAACCCCAAAAGTAAAATGATATCAGCAATTACTTGGCTAGTATCACTATCTATGGAAAACTTTGTATTACATTCTTAGTTCATAATGAAATAGCAAACGTCTGGTGAAAAGTTGTATTAACATCCTAACATATACATAAAATATAATAGTAGTAATTAGTCCAGTTTAGTTTCCTTTCCTTTCTTATTTTTTAAATCCTGATAATCATCCCAAAATCTGGGTAATACCATATACAAAATCCTCTTATAAATAATGATTAAGCCATGGAATCTAACCTTGAGATTTGGGTATTAAATATTTAGCAAAAAAGAAGATCCTTTAGAGTTATGCAACCTAATAACTTTTCTCAAATTGTTTTGTGATAGGAGGTTGTTTGGAAGCTAGGGGACCAGATGACTAGGCCATGAGAAACGTGTGTAATAGTGGTGACAAAGAGCCTGAGCAAGCGACAAATCTCAATGTTAACTCTTGGCACAGCGCAAGAGCCATTCTCTTATTCCAAAAGGTGGAATCTCCCACCCCAGGAGCCCCCACACCTGGCCAAAACCTAGGAGGTGAAACTTTTAAAGTCACTGGTCCCACCGCATTACTGGCCCCATACCCCAGAAAATTCCACCTCCGGCCTGGCCCTACTGATTAGTATACACCGCTTGGCCTCACGCTGTATGGAGGGATTTTTTGGGGAACACAGCTCCACTCTCGATCGTAGGACTAACACTAACCCTCGCAAGAATACTGCTAATGTATTGGCCACTGGGCCAAACACTTTGGATGCAAGAGCCATTCTCTCCCCTATTTTTTCTAGCCTAAGCTAAAATTTAAAATTTATGAATTTTGTAAAATATATAAAAATAATATTAAATTAGGTGTATTAATAATATTAAAATTGTATTATTTTTTATTAATGATTTGATTTATTATATTAAATAACATATAAAACATAATTTTTAAATAGTATTGAATTGATTGTATTAGAATATGAATAGTACAAATATTGTTAGTATCATAGTTTGCTACATATATAAAAATGTGAATAGAATGTATAACTATACATGTATTAATTATATATAATATTAAAAATACTATTATCATATAAGGAATTAAATAATATCAAATTTAATAGCAATGTTAATTTTACGAAATACCTTGTATCAAATTATTTCTAAAATTATTGGAAATAATTTATTTATATTTAATAAAATTTTAATATAAATATAAAATTTGAACCAAGTTAGTGAGTCCGGGCATAAACCACTATTGAAATGGTAGCTCCGCCCTGACTATTTTAACCAACTCACCCACAAGAAAACAGACCCGTTTTTTTTACCTTGCCACTAAAATTCCAAACAAAGAAACAGCTAAGCTCCTGCTGCAGTAATAATAATACAAACACACTTTGAGACTATAAGCAAAACAGCACAGAGCATATTTTCTGTGTGTCTGCCTCATTTCTAACTTAATTCATAGTAATGGATTACTGGTCTTCTTCTCTCACTGTTGATGATGAATTCGAGAAGCTTGTACGCAGAATGAACCCACCAAGGTACTTCCTTCTCTTATTTACTAGAGCATAACACCCATTTGAATTATGGTGCAAATCTTGATTTTCTGATTTGACAACCTTAAAGATTGCAACTTTTGTGACCAAGATTATTTATAAATTTGAAATGATGCATCTTTGTGCTGATTTAATCTTAAATTCTGATTGTGGGATTTGTACAGGGTTACTGTTGATAATACATCTGACAAGAAAACAACTCTGATCAAGGTACGGATATGTTTTTGAGATTAACTTGATATACTTTTGTGTCTTTTTTCTGATTTGTATAAAAAAAATTCTGGCTTGTGGGTTGAATTGGTTTTTCTTTGGTGTGGTTTAATGTGGATTTTGTAGGTTGATAGTGCAAATAAGCGAGGAAGCTTGTTGGAAGTAGTTCAGGTTCTTACTGATATGAACCTGATAATCAGTAGAGCTTATATATCTTCTGATGGGGAATGGTTTATGGATGGTGAGTTTCTTAAAAATAAATTTCTGTAAGTTGCTTAAGAAGAAGTCCTTGTTTTTAAATTATTTTCCCCTTATTTCTTTTTAATTCTTGACTGCAGTATTTCATGTTACTGATGAATATGGAAATAAGCTCTCTGAAGATAACGTTGCTGAACGCATTCAGCAGGTAGATCTACAAAGTTTAATATACTGTACTATTTTTTCCATTATTAATCTTTACTTTCCCACTTAAGGCATGGTTATTTTCTTGTCATAGAGAATAAATGCTGAAATTTTATCACTTTTAGTAAATGGAATGTCCTTCAATGCTTTATCACTAGACACAGTTCTTGTACTAAGGTTCATTGTGCTCTTCCCTCTTCATTTCTTATTTGTTTCTGTCTTCCTTTATCATCATTTTGTTTATATCACTAGATTAATGTGAAAATTATTTTATACAGTTCTTTTCTTTCATTGCAATTATTTCTCTACTAAGTAGCACTAGATAGTGAAGATTTTCTCTGTTGCAGTCACTGGGACCGAGGGGCTGCAGCTTCCGCTCTTTGACAAGATCCGTGGGTGTTCAATCTGCAGCAGAGCACACAACCATAGAATTGACTGGACGAGACCGCCCTGGATTACTATCGGAGATCTTTGCCGTGCTCACTGACCACAAATGTAATGTGGTAGCAGCAGAAGTGTGGACTCATAATTCAAGAATGGCATCAGTTGTGTACATAACTGATGAAGAAAACGGAATGGCAATAGATGATGCTGATCGGCTTGCTAAACTCAGGCAATTGCTGTTGTACGTTTTAAAAGGAGAAAGAGACAGGCGAGGTGCCAACACTGCAGTTTCAGTTGGTTCCACTCATAAAGAGAGGAGACTACATCAAATGATGTATGCTGATCGTGATTATGATAAGGATGATACAGATTGTATGTCAAGTGACCAGACCAAGCCCCTAGTAACTGTGGAAAATTGTGCAGACAAAGGCTACACCGTTGTGAATTTAAGATGTGCAGACCGTCCGAAGCTGATCTTCGATACAGTGTGCACACTAACAGATATGCAGTATGTGGTATATCATGGTACCATCATTGCTGAAGGACTGGAGGCTTATCAGGTAATTTTCTAAATGACATGAACAGTTGGTATATAATTTTCCATTGCCTTTTAGTATACATGAACTTTAGGAACTTGCTTTGCAAGGACTGCACTCTCAAAGTGAACGAGTGGAATTTTGAAGAAAAGAAACTAGGGGCTAAGAAATGCCAATCTAAAGCTATCGACCAGTCGTTATCTCTCTTGTTTGGAATCTGCTTAGTCAATAGAATGAGTTTGACAATGAGCAACTTGTAGGATCTTACACAATTTCTTCTTGTTCTTTTATTTGTCTTTTTTTTAGGAATATTACATTAGGCATATGGATGGATGCCCCATTAGTTCTGAAGCAGAGAGACAACGCGTGATACAATGCTTGGAGGCAGCTATCAAGAGGCGAATTACTAATGTACAACCTTAAAGAGTTTGAATTTCACATTGAGTAGTGGCCAGTTTCCGAACTTGCTAAAACTCACATTCTATCTTTTGTATGTCAATTATGCAGGGAATAAGACTGGAATTATGTGGTGATGACAGAATTGGGTTTCTATCAGATGTAACTCGCATATTTAGAGAGAATGGTCTTTCTGTTTCCAGGGCTGAGGTAACGACAAGGGGCTCACAAGCTGTTAATGTTTTCTATGTTACTGATGCATCAGGAAGTCAAGTTAAAAGTGAGACCATTGAGGCAGTCCGCAAAGAAATAGGCCAGACCGTTCTTCGTGTCAAGGATGATGATGTCTGCTCCACTTCACCACCACAGCAAACTGCGAGATTCTCTTTGGGACATATATTCAGATCAAGCTCAGAGAAATTTCTCTACAACTTGGGACTAATAAAGTCATGTTCTTGAGCACCATGTCCAATGCCTGTATATGTTAAGGATAGATGTGTCTAACATTAGGGTTGGACCAAAGCAAGGCCTTAATTAGTTAGTCAACCCCTTTGTTGATGTCAGTCTCACGCCACAGGCCCATGCTTCAATCTGTAAAGTTTCTTGCTTGTACCTTCCCTCTTTATCTTTTGACCTTTTTGTTTGGGGGTGGGGGGTGGGGGTGGGGGTGGGGGGATCGTACAACAACGACTATGCAGTGGCGGAGCTAGAGTACAGCTTACGGGTTCGGCAAAATCCAGAAATTTTAATCCAAACCTTATATTTGTCTTAAGAAATCCATTATATATATACAAATTATTGATTTGGAACCCTATAATTTAAAAGAAGTAGAATTTTCAAATCCATAAGCTTCAATTTTGGCTCCACCTTTGCAACTACGTCTCAATCCCAAGCAAGTTGGGGTCGGCGCTATATGAATTCTCACTGTTGCTCCCTTTAAGTCCGTTCCGGTCCAAGATTTGAGGAGCATTGTAGATATGTGCATTTTTTACTCCTTGAACAGGAGTCTTGATGCCATCCACTTGTTCAGCAAGTTGGCAACCTCGAGCAGATCTATCCATGAAATTATAAGGGGGAAAATAAGCAAAGTAAAAGGATGACACTTGACAGGGACATGAAAGGCAGAGTTAGCTTCATTATATTCGTTCTGCTGTATATGATTTGTTAATTCGTAGACATGCAATTCTGTATCATCCACAAAATGAAACATGACCCCCATGGTGAAGCTACTTCATTGTCACAAGAAATAGATGGCTGGAGTAGCAGACTACAATAGAGGAAAAATCAAATGAATTTTTTTCTAACAACATAATTGTACCTTATTAAATAGGAAAAGCTATTTGAATGGAAGATTAAGTACTCATGATATACGTTTAATGCTGCTTAATGATTGAGTTTATTTTTCAAAACTAACACCTTATTAACTTGTTTCACATATAATAATCGATGTTTCTTTCTTATGTGGGATTGGAGTTGTAGAAAATAATTGATTAACCTTGGATAAATGAAAGATGGCAAAACATTAGGATTCACAAGTTGGATAAATATACTAATAGAATATTTTTCAATATTCTTTCATTAATTGTATTAATTATATATCTCTTATTTTAGATAGAATTATAATCCTTTTATAATTATGTCAATTAGTTACCTAGTTTGTATCAAAGTAAATATTCTTGTAACCTTATATATATTGTAAATCATTCATCAATAAAATCAAGGGAACATATTTCTTTGTGGTATTAATAGCCTAGAACTACAAACCCTACCCTAGCCGCCAATACACCTTCTCGGCCGCCAACTTTTTTTTCACGTCGGCACCTAGCCCATGTCGGAACCCTAGACGCCGACCTCTCTCGGCTGCCCCCCCTCTTTTCCCCACGACGGAACCCTAGTTTTTCCGGTCATTCTTCCTCCTAAATTTCCTCTTCCATGGATGACAAAACCAAATTCCATTTGTCACTTGCCTTAAACAACATTAAAAACTTCATCCCTGTGACTCTTGAGATGGAAAATGGTCAATAATCCTCGTGGGTGGAGCTTTTTAAGATCCATTATCGTATTTACGAAGTTATCTACCACATCATCCCTCCCACGCCGAAGTCCACAGACGTACCATCGGCTTCGACTTCTGATTGTAACATCCCGTACTTTCGGGCGATGGTTTGAACAGCCAGACGTATGTAAGTAAACCCGAGTCCTGGGGAAATTTGTTATAATTAGGTATTCACATCAGGAGCTTAGTATATAAATGGATGCGGTCCCGAAATAATTTAGGATTTAACAAGTATGATGACGGAGATTAATAATAATAGTTGTATTTCTCAAAAGCGGTTATGGACTAGTGCTATATAGCATGATTATGACATTGAGTATATGAAGGTTTTATAAGTCATTTAGATTTAAGTTAATTTAGATCAATGAATTCATTATGTGGATAATTAATTAAGCATCGGGATAAAGTGAGATAGTAAGGAATTAAATATAACATTGAGTGGGATTTATTGGATGAATGATTTTAGTAGGCTCACACGCGGCAACTTGAGAGAAAAGACATGAGTGACTAATGTATCATACATGGTGTGTTGGCAATTCTTGGAGAAAGTAATTATATAGCATGATTTATAGGATGACCCCATGGCCATTAGCAAGACATATGTATATATCCATGTCTCATTCCTTTTTGAGAAACAAAAGAAAGGTTTTCATAAGAAAAGTGCTGAAATTCTTGTCCTTAAGAAATTACAATGTAGGCAGTAACATAGTTCTTTATATTTTTTATCTTCTCACGTTATAAAGTTAAGAAAACACACAATTTTCTATCTAAGATCCTTCTCATTTTAGATTACCATTTTGCTTCTTAAATGAATGGATCAAGGTTACTTTATTAGGAAGTAAGTTACTGGAGGTTCAAAAGAGAGCAACCAAGGCTAAGCAATTATCGGAAGGATTTAATCGAGGTATGTTAAGACAAATCCTTCTATCTTTTGTCATGTTCTGAGTACGAAACATAAACGTAATATTGTCCCATAAATAATTCTACTCTTAGTAGTTAAGAACGTTCATGTTATTCATTCCTATTATCAAAGCATGTCTAAATATGTTTCTAAATCATTATTGAGGTATATGGAAAAGATGTTAGTATTCATAATATTAATTGGAGGTGAAGCGATATTACATCACTCCGACGAACTTATAGTATCTTATTATCATATCATTCATGCATTATATACATATATAAACCTTGACCTCAAAAGGCGTTATTTACGCTACTATATGATATGCATTATATATATATATATATATATATATATATATTGGGTACGGGAAAAGAAAAGGTGTTATATACGCACCACCACCTATAGCTGGTATATATATGATGATGATTATGCCGACAGAGGCTGATACGATATGATGGGATGCCCACAGAGGCTTGATGGCGTTATATACGCATATGTATATGTATGACCGCATTGTGCATGACATTTAGGCATATTATGGCCCTCAGAGGCATTCTGTACAGGTATGACACTTAGGATATTATGGCCCTCAGAGGCATTCTGTACAGGTATGACACTTAGGATATTATGGCCCTCAGAGGCATTCTCTACTGGTTGGTTATTTCTTTTCTCATGTTACTTTCATATATCTATTATGTTATCCTTCATGACTGACGTACTCGATACATTATTCGTACTGACGTCCCTTTTGTCGGGGGACACTGCGTTTCATGCCCGCAGGCTCAGGTAGGCAAGGCGATGGTCTGCACTAGTAGGTTGTTGACTCAACGGATATTGGAGCACTCCACTTGTTCCGGAGTTGCAGTCTAATCTTGGTATGCTAGTTTTGCATATGCATATTGGTGTGGCGGGGCCCTATCCTGACATTATGATGTTACGTACTCTTTAGAGGCTTGTAGATAATTGTCATGTATATAGTATTCGTTTGTGGCCTTGTCGGCCGTAGTAGGTGTATCTGCATGAGTTGGGTTCTTCTGTTTGCAGAATTTTACGTAGCATCCTTCCAGTTTATTATTCCTATACGTCAGCAGGTTACCTCGTAACGGCCCTCGTGACCCATGTTTAGCTACGGTTAGGTGTTAAATACATGATTAGTGGTACTCAACAAGTAAGGCCCGGGTGCCCGTCATGGCTCTCCACTTTGGGTCGTGACACTGATAATGCACTCTGGTCTCGTTTGAACGCAACCGTCCTACAGTGGATATACAACATAATATTTAATGATCTGTTTCACACCATCATTGAGACTGATGCCACTGCCCGCTAAATGTGGGAACGGTTGGACAGTATTTTCTACGACAACAAAACTCAACTAGTGTTATACCTTGAAAATCAGTTCAAGAACATTCATCAAAATGATTTCCCAAACATGTCTGTCTATTGTCAAGAACTCAAGATGCTTGCCGACCAACTTTCCAACGTTGACGCACCAATTACTAATTAACGATTGGTCATGCAACTTATTGCAGGTTTGAACAAATCATATGACGGCGTTGTCACCATCTTTTAGAAATGCACGTCGTTACCTCTATTTTATGAGGCTCGTTCGAAGCTCATCCTTGAGGAAACCCAAAAAATCAAGCGTAGCACTACTCGGGCCAGCATAGCCGATGCCGTCCTCACCACCACCGTCGGGCCCTTCACCAATAGCAGGGCCTCCCGGTCCGGCAACCATAACCGTCGGCCAGAGGACCTACAACAGTCCGCTTCCTCATGTAACAACCGCCGGATCAGGCAGTCCGCCGTGGGCCGTGTGTGCCCCACTATCAGTGGGCCGTGTGGGCCCCACCATCATGGGCCTCCCCTCCTTGCCCATATATGACATCATCGTGGACTATACCTCAGAACCGACAGGCCCAACCTAGCATACTTAGCCCACGTCCACAACATGCCTACACAACACAGCGCCCCCGCCATCGACTTATGCACTTACTGACATTAAGGCATCTATGAGCACAATGTCACTCAACACTCCATATGAAAATTGGTATATGGACACAGGAGCCACATCTCACATGACGGCATCACAAGGTACTCTATCATTTTATTCCAATTTGAGTAATTTAAATCGGAATATTTTTATTGGTAGTAAACAATGCATTCCCATCCGTGGTTATGGTCATTCCTCCCTATCCCCACCACATCCACCACTAATCTTAAAAAAAGTCCTTCATGCTCCTAAACTCATTAAGAATCTAATCTCTGTATGACGTTTTACAACTGACAATCGGGTTTCCCTTGACTTTCATCCTTTTGGTTTTACTATAGAGGATTTTACGACAGGGAGACGAAGAATGAGTTATGACAACATCAGAGATCTCTACCCTATTTCAAATGCCATCAACAATTCAGCCTCAGTTTCCTCAACATTTGCTACTCTTTCGTCTTCCTTATGACATTCTAGATTAGGACATCCGGGAGACTCTATTTTACGCTCCCTTAGAAAAAATAATTTTATTAATTACAACTGTATTTCTAGGACTCCTATATGTGAATCTTGCATTTTTGGGAAACATGTCAAATTACCATTTTCTGCATCCACAAATTGTACTTTAATGCCTTTCGATATCATACATAGAGATTTGTGAACATCCCCTATTTTGAGTACAACTGACTATCGATATTATGTGTTATTTTTGGACGATTATTCCAACTTTTTATGGACTTTTCCAATTGGAAATAAATCCCAGGTCAGCCCCATTTTTTCTTCGTTTAGTGTTTTCGTAAAAATATAATTTGAAAAGAGCATTAAATGTTTTCAATGGCAGGGAATTCGATAATAACTAATTCAAACAGTTTTGCTCCAAAAATGGTCTTACCTTTCATTTTTCCTGCCCTCACACATCCTCCCAAAATGGTAAAGTCGAACGGAAAATCCAAACCATAAACAACCTCATTCGTGCCCTACTTGCTCACGCCTCAATTCCCCCTCAATTCTGGCATTACACACTCTCTATGGCCACATATCTCCTAAACATAATCCCAAATAAGTCTCTATCTCAACGGTCGCCCACCGAAGTTTTATTTCGTAGGAACCCCTCCTACCAATACTTACGTATTTTTGGATGTCTTTGTTACCATATCCGTCCGACCATTCAAAACTCCAACCCCGATCTTCCCCGTGTGTATTTCTGGGTTACTCTGCCAATCATTGTGGTTACTCGTGTTATGACTTGTCCTGCTGTAAAATTATTATTTCACGTCATGTCATATTTGATGAGTCTCAATTCCCCTTTGCCTCTCTACACTCGCCATATCGATATTCCTACGACTTTCTAGATGATGGCCTAAACCTTCTTCTAATTCATTATTTACATAGTCCGCCGTCTCAGACCTCGGTACTCGTCACCACCTCGGCCAATCCGGGACTACCGATGGTGTCCTGGAACAGCCCGCCTCAAGGTAATTCCTTAACCACTTCTCGGAAAATTGAGGTTCGGCTAGCCAGTACCATCACCCCTGCCCTTCCTCTTTTTCCTAGCAGTCCCGCGGCAAACCCCCCTCTCATCTCGCATCCTAAGACACACTCTCGGACTATGAAAACTCGTGCCATACACGAAATTCATAAACCTAAATAGATGTTTAACCTTTCTGTTTCAGTTATCCCTTCATCTGTCCCTCGTAACCCGAAGGATGCCTTGTCCGACCCTAACTGGAAAGCCGCAATGATTGACGAATATAATGTTCTTATTGATAATAAGACGTGGGACCTAATACCCCATCCACCTGATGTTTACATTATTCGTTCATGTGGATTTTTAGACATAAAAAGAACTATGATGGTTCTTTTGAGAGGTACAAGGCTCATCTTGTAGGTGATGACAAGTCTCAACAGGTGGGAGTGGATTGTGATGAAACATTCAGCCCGATTGTAAAGCCTGCAACCATCCGGACCGTCCTCAGCATTGTCATATCCAAGTCTTGGCCCATTCATCAGCTTGATGTCAAGAATGCCTTCTTACATGGGATCTTCATGAAATGGTATATATACATCAACCTATTGGTTTCACGGATCCTATTCATCTGGATTATGTGTGTCTGTTGTGAAAATCTCTCTATGGACTGAAATAGGCTTCTCGAGCATGGTACCAACAGTTTGCCGATTATGTTTCCTTTATCGGTTTTTTACACACCAGATCCGATCATTCCTTGTTCATCTACAATAAGGGTACAAACGTGGCTTACCTATTATTATATGTTGATGACATCATCCTCACCATATCATCTGATGCTCTCCACCGATCCATTATGTCTCTAATTTTTTTTGAGTTATTTGTTGGGCATCTCTGTCACTCGACATTCTAGCGGCCTATTTCTATGTCAGAAGAAGTACTCTGAAGAGATACTTGACCGTGCAGGCATGCCATCTTACAAACCATCCCACACGCCTATAGATACTAATTCCAAGCTCAACGATGATTTCGGTCCTTCATATTCAGACCCGACTCACTATCGTATCTTAGATGGGGCCCTATAGTACCTCATATTCACGAGACCAAACATATCATATGCCATGCAACAAATCGTCTTGCACATGCATAGTCCGAATGGTAGACTCCATGTGTATATATCACCATTCATCTTCATTATTTAGCAAGGTTGGACCGCAAATTCGATAAATGAAACTCTACTGACCCCAATCTGAGATCAATCTCGGTCCTTCTGACCCGAAACGTATTTTATGATACGTCCAAGGTACACTTCACTTCGAATTACATCTATATAGGTCTTCCCTCACTAGTCTCACTGCTTACTCTGATGCTGACTGGGGTGGATGTCCTGACACCCGACGCTCCACGTCTGGTTATTGCATTTTCCTCGGAGATAACCTATTATCTTGGTCTTCCAAAAGGTAACTTACACTATCCCAATCCAGTGTAGAAGTAGAATACAGAGGTGTTGCCAACGTCGTCTCTGAGTCTTGTTGGATCCGTAACCTTCTACTTGAGCTTCACTGCCCGATTCAAAAGGCAACACTAGTCTACTACGATAATATTAGTGCGATATATCTTTCTGGCAATCCTGTTCAACATCAGCGCACTAAACACATTGAGATGGACATTCATTTCATTCGCGAAAAAGTGGCTCGTGGTCAAGTTCGTGTCCTTCATGTTCCTTCCAGTTATCAGATTGCCGACATCTTCACCAAAGGACTTCCGCGCAAAGTATTTGATGATTTTTGAGCCAGTCTTAGTGTTCAAGAATCTCCCGCTTCGACTGCTGGGGTGTAATAGAATATTTTCCAATATTCTTTCATTAATTGTATTAATTGTATATCTCCTATTTTAGGTAGAATTATAATCCTTTTGTAATTAGGTTAATTAGTTACGTAGTTTGTATCAAAGTAAATATTCTTGTAACCTTATATGTATGGTAAATTATTCATCAATAAAATCAAAGGAACATATTTATTTATATACCATTAACTAACCTTGAACGAAAAGTAACAAATAAATTAGGAGAAAGAAAATTTTCAAGTAGTATTGGAGAAAGACTCTAGAAAGTCATAATTTTGGGGAAATAGTTTTAGACAACAAAATTGACTTATCAAATCACATGAGAAGATAATGAGACGTTAGAAGTATGGCTGGCCAGTGGGCCCACCCCGACAGGATAGTCCTTCTACTGTTGCAGAACTTGAACGCATGAAAATAATCCCCTATGCTTCAGCTATATGATCTATCATGTATGACATGACCTGTACGAGGCCAGATGTGGCCTATGCACTTAGTATGACTTGCAAATTCCAGCAGAATCCTGGGGAAGAACACTGGAAAGCAGTCAAGAGTATTCTTAAGTATCTTAGACGAACTACAGAATATTTCTTAGTCTATGGTGGACAAGAGAAGCTAGTGTGTACTGGATACACTGATGCTAGCTTCCAGACATATCTTGATAACTTGAAATCTCAATCTGGATATGCCTTCATTTTCAATGGCGGAATAGTGAGTTGGAAAAGCTCCAAGCAAGCTACAACTACTGATTCGACAACAGAAGCCGAGTACATTGCTGGATCGAAAGCTGGTAAAGAATCTATCGCTATATCTGAGTTCCTAAAGGAACTAGGGGTTGTTCCAAGTGCCACTTGTCCAATAACGATGTATCGTGATAACACTGGTGCAATTTCATAAGCTAAGGAATCAAGATCAACAAACAGAAACAAGTATGTACCGAGGAAATACCACATACTCAGGGAGATGGTGGAAACTGAAGAAATAAGATTAGACTATGTTCCCACAGATGATAATCTAGCTGACCCGTTTACTAAACCATTAAGCTTAGTTAAGTATAATGGTCATTTTGAAAACATGGGTATTAGATACATCGGAGATTGGCTCTAGGCCAAGTGGGAGATTGAAAGTATGTATGTCCTAGAGACAATCATTATTAGAGACAAATGTACTTGAACACATTCGTACTATTAATATGATTAATATATTTATAACATTTATATTTATTGAATTATTATTTGATTGTTTATAATTATTCATTAATGTTCATCCCTTGAGCTTACATTGTCATTAATAGAGTGATATATTAATGATAGAGCGTAACTCTAAAACGGCATCGACTAATGATCATCGAGAATGGGATATCGATGATATGTTATAAGTCGACATGTGGTTTGCATCACATTCTTAGAGAATGTAGTATGTCTCACCTGCTACTAGTAATGGTTACTAGTGATGGACACATGGATACTTTTGGAAAGTATTGGTATACCCTGCTGATAAACTATTTGTTATACATGTCTAAAGTGTTATCAGCGTGTGGGAGATAAAGGTCCTTTGACTTGAGGTCAATACGCACCTTGTTTACAGAGTAATGTACTTTGACCCTGTCCTAAGCTTAAACTCTTTATAGGATAAGATACGGCTTGTGTTGGGTGCATTATGATGTAAATTAAGGTGGTTGTTGAGCTAAGAATATGATTCATTCCTCGATTGGATATTCGAGAGAGCACTCAACTTCTCAGTAATATTAGGTCGACCAAGTCATTGCCCAATGCAAGAGATATATTTAGAATATGATCTAGTTGTCGACTAATATAGATCAGATAAAGTGATCAAGCTATTTGGATAGACACATGACAAATCCTAAGCTTAATCGAGTGTGTCGCGAATGAAAGAAATTAATTATCTCACATAAAGGTTATGTTTGCTGGATTCATGTAAACGTACTTCATATATTGAGTTCGTCGTACGGCGCAGTCTAGGAGTTCCGTATAGACCTTAATTGGATTAGTGTCGATATATGAAGGCCTATAGGGTCACATATGTCGATCGTCTCTTAGATCTAAGGGTGTATTGAAAAAATATTAAATATTCGATTTGAAATTGAGATATTTAAATTGATAATAACTATGGGATAATTTCTATTAGATGTAAATTATTTAATTAAATCAAAATTGGATTTTGAATTTAATGTGCTGAATATATATATTAAATGAAAACGAAAAACAAAATTTTACGTAAGGCGCCGCGACAACGACCCAGCAGTGGGCCCAGTCAGACCGGCCCACTGTACCTTGGTTTTGGGCCAGGCTTGGAGCCCAACCATAATAAGATTTTTGCCCTAATTTCAACTATAAATACAGCACACCCCATTGTTAATTAACACACTAATTCTCATAAACAATTCTAGACTTAGAGTCTAGGATAAAACTCTTTCAAACTTCTACCAAGATTTTCTGGCTTTCTTGACAGAGGAATACACCGTAGCATTGTGCTTGCAGTCGAAAAGGGAATCGTGTGTCCACTCTTTAGTAAAGACTCTAGATAATTCAACCTGTAAGTGTTCATGTTTTATGTTACAGGTTTTTATTGTCATATAACCATACCAGAAGAAATTGTTGGAGTAAGTAAGAACAAAATTTTAAACTTTCGTTGTTCCTTACTTATGTGTTTTGAACCCAACAAAAACTCAACCGTTGTAACATTAAACATTCTCTTTAGCAGCAAAAAGTTCTTATTATCTACAAGTAGCTAAAGCTCCATGGAATCAACATTACGGTACATGATATAGTATTCCATTTTGAGAATCTGACCATGAGCGCTTAGGCTGTTAGGCATTTTTTTTGGAACAAAAAGGAATAGGTTGGGTCAGTTGGTGAATCGTCTTTAGGGTACGTTTGATTTTAATTTGATTCCGGTTCTAAATTACTATTTCATTTTTTTTAGAATTAAATTTCTCATGTCATTAATTCTCCCCAAAAAATATAAAAATCAGCTAAAATGACTCTTGAAGTGAACTAGGTAAAGTAAGATAACTTTTTAAAAGACAAAGTAAAAATAAATAATTTTAATAGCTAATTATCATAAGTTAAGTGACCATTCAGATAATCAACTCAAATATTGGACCAAAATTCTGATATTTTAAACTTCAAAGAACAATGGATATTTTTTTATTTTCTGTTGTGTGAGACCTTTTTTTATTTCACATATTAGTGAATTTAAATCTTATATTTTTGGGTCTATTAACTTATATTTGGGTGCATATATTTTGAGTTCACTAATTCAAGTAATTGCAGTGTCCCCTTCAAATGGATTGGTTTTTAATTTTTTCCCTTCAAAATTGAACGTATGTCTATAAGGGCGTAGTTTATTTACATAACTTATAGATATTATGATGCATAATTTATGTCCTAAGTTTAATTTTAAAGGACAAAAATTAAAAATCAGCCCATTTGAAGGGAAAACATTTAAAAAGATCAGCACAAAATAGGTGCAAAAGTGCAAGGAACCCCACTAATTTGTGAAACAAATTTTTTTCCACACAACTAAAATTTTTTGTGAGGCACAAAATAAAAAAAAAATGAGAACAATTTATCATCTTAACAAGTTAAAGTAACATATGATACTGTACTTTTTGTCTTGTGAAAGCTGTATTAATTGTCACATAGGTGATGCACCACGTGTTTGAGCAATCATGTGTGCGCTGACATAATTTACTAGTCATTCGGCCAACACTGATTCGTACTACATTATGATGACTAATTTGGTGAAATTTGGAAACTGAAAAAGTCTAAAATAATATTTTAAGTGAATCTAAGATATTAATCTCTATTTTCTTTTACATGACGTTCTAATTCCTAATAGAATGACCTCTCTTTATATTGTAAAAAATTCAACATTAAACTTTTTTTATTTTACTATTTAACCATGTAAATAGTGGAATACTATTTAAGACAATAAGCCCTATTCGTATTTTTAGTAGGTGAAAAGACTTATTACCTATTCTTTCCAAATCGGTGTTCAATGGAACATTTGGTCATACAAAATGAAAGAACAGTTGTATCATTTGTTTTTGGTCGTTTTTTTTATGTTAATGACAACGACCTCAATATAGGGAATAACCCGAGTTGAATAAAATTGCAAAATACATGTTTGTTCAAACATGAAATGATTGCACACACAAATAGAACAAAAAATGTGTAAATGAATAATTAAGCCCTTGGTGGTGTGTTGTGGCCACAGCAGTTCACAAGCTCCGCCACCCTCTACAGTGCCACCACCTCTTGATCCATCACTTTCCATAGCTGTTCAGAATTTAGTTAGATCAATGTGACGCCCTCCACAATGTGGCAGCCGCCGGTGTAGGTGTATTCTGATCTCTGTCCATAAGTCAATATAGAGTATAAAATTTATGCATCAAGATTCACTAAAATCCGAGCTCCGTACCTAGTCCTCCATTAAAGCACCTCATTGATCCATCATCTTCATCACCAACCATGTTCCGGGACCGCCTACTCCCTCGCATGTTTTGTGCTTTCTCCAATATTGATACTCCCTCCATTTTCATTTACACTAGTTTTTTCCTACGCGTATTGTACAAATATGAGTCATGTGGTACATATTGTTGGAATATGTAAAGCAACAACGGAAATAATAAATAACTATTACAGTGATCGAAAGGATAAACAACAATGAGGACAACAACAAGTTGTCAATATCTTGATCTTGAATGAAACTTCAAATATAGAACTTGTATTCGGAAATACAAGAACATGAACTGCTACACTTGTGGCTTGTAAATCCGCTGAGAATACGAACGGTTAGAGTCATTCGTCTGTTAAGTTAACACCTGAAACACTTAGCAACCAATTAGAGAAAGACAACACCACCGGCTGAGTCGAGAAATAGCTCTCTGTCTTTAAGACAAGATTGCCCCCGTATATAGGCTTTACGGAAGTGTGGACAATAGTCTTTCAAGATGAAACAACAACCTATCAAGTGTGTCAAGCCTACACAAATGATCTCAGCGAAGAACACGAATAATGAAGATTGCTAAGAGAATGATTGATATCAGGAAAATCTGATCTCTTTGTGGTGCTGTGAACTTTTTTTTCTGTTCATATGTTCATATATGTTCTTTTATAGAATTGAGCCAAAGGCCTCAATTTATAAGTGTGCAAGATGGCTTCTTCAAGTGCCCAAGTAATGGTCATTTAAATGCCATGTAATGGCCCTTTAAACCACCAACTAATGCAGCCAAATAATGGTTGAGTTATGGAGGAAAAACTGCCAAGTTAATGCTCCAAAATCTCTCCATAATCAGCCAAACTTTTGGACTTCCGTCGATCACTCACTGCCTGGGAAGCGCCGCGGCTCCAGAAGCCAGAATTGGAATTAGCGTCGCGGCGCTACTAGGGGGCGTCGCGGCCCTTCTCGGCTTCGCGGTCCTTTCCTACCCCTTCCATCTTACACTTCGCACAATCCTTCCTTCGTTTACCAACGTGGAACACTTGTTATGTATCCAATAACCATCCATCATTTTATGTCTCAAACATTTTACTTACGTACCAATATCTCTTTCATTAACGAAATTTACGATACTTGGCACTAAAATTGCACGTGTGTGGAAATGATATTTCCGACGTGCGGAGCCTAATTGTTCGAGTCATAAATAATGGGATAAACTCAATTCCACATTAGTAAATTTCCAATAATCCTCTCTTGAAAGAGATTTTGGCGCACACACAAGGTGCCTACTTTTAGCAATCTTTCAGCGAAAATATATTGCATCAGGAGAGGTAGCTTCCGCTTTGAACCTTCCCTAGTTGAATTCAATCGGACTTACTTACTGTGCGGTGAACGTGATTTCTTGAACCGTCAGTGTTTAATGTAAGCCAAGACAACGATACCAACAAAATACCTCCCCTTTATTCGTTTCTTCTTTTGTTTTATCCGTTGTGGTCGTGGATACACTTGGATTCTTAAGTGTGTTCATTTGAGGCGGCCTGTCCTCTCACTTAAATAGGTGATCTCCAATAAGGTATCCTGCTATACCCCACTTCACAAGTGTTAGGAATCATTAAAAGTTTCCCCAACCTTAACCTCAACCGTTTGAGGATCGTTAAAGGTTTGGAAGCTTAACCTTTACCCACCATGCAGGTAGCACTTTAATGTCTATCACGGGAACGACTTTGGATTCATGTTTCTTAATAGAAATCATAATCCGAAGTGTTATTGCTTCCACTGAAGCGCTCAACTGAACCTTTTGCAGCTTAGTTTTCCCATTGAACCAAGTTCTTGGGATATCCAGTCAGTATGGTTGGGTTACCACCGCAAAGTTTCGTATTGTTTAGGTTGTGAAGCCCATTCCCCTAGACAGGCAGAACTCTTGATCTTCGGGTAGTCCCTTAGTTAAAGGGACCGCTATATCCTTTGATTAGTAATCAAAGAAGTGACACCCATGATGATCAACTGCCATATAGTCTCATGTCTCCGACAGATCTAACAGATATGTCCAGACGCCATCATTCGTGCCCTTCCTGAAGTCGACCGGCTAGCCACAGTGTATAACTACTAAAGGCACGGGTTTCTAATAATAAGGGACGTCCTATAAGGATTCGTGAAGTTACTCAACTTCTTTCATGTTTTGTTTAAAGCGATAAACACCAATTTCATCATGAATCGGCCGATGCAAGTTCGCTTAGAGGGTTTTCCAAGACCCACCATACACATTTACTTGTGGCTTTGGTGTTCTTCATATCTGATGTCCAGTTTGTATCACTTTGTTCTCCCAGAACCGCTGGACATCCAGAATACCATAATTCGTAGATAAGCGAATATTTCAGATATCGTCATATCCGACTTAACGCCTTCTATCAATCGTTTCTAGAATTACGAGTGAATCTTAGTTCAACTAATCTGCTTTGTAGGTCGATACCAGGTCGATTGTAGTGTAAAAAATACATTGAACTACATATGACCTGCACATATCGCTCCTTGTATATGGGTGCACCATGATTCAAATCAGTTCTATGATTCATATCCATTGGTGGCTTCAACGAGACTGTCAACTATCTCACAGCTGAGTTTGGAGTTGGACCAGTCCGTTAGATGTCTTAGAAATCCCAATTCCTAAGATGTCATCTCTGATACCCATATCTTTCATATCGAAACTTTGTTTCAATATGACTTCCACTTTCAGACTGTTGGTTTTTCCAATTGTTGGATTTCTAACTTCAGAGTTAATATTTCTGTTGTCAGATTCATTATTTCTGTTATAACTGAAACTTTCAGGACCAAAATGTAAACATTTTGAAGGACCAAAATGAAAGTTCAGGAAGAAGCCCAACAGTCCAACAAACTAATTTTGATCCTCCCCTTCCAACTCTCCGATTAGGAAGGCGGCGTCAACATCCATGTCACGCAAGACTGCAGGCCATTCACAGGGGAGCACATGTCCAAGTAGCCGAGGCCTTATACTCGTCAGTAGATCCATCTACTTTGTACTCACTTTTGAGTATCCATTTTTACAACCCAAAGGTTCATTTTCCGGAGAAAGGTCAAGCAGTACATAAGTATGGTTCTTTTCAATGGAATCTATTTCTCTCTCTGTAGCTTCTTTCCAAAGCAGGGCTTCTGGAGATGACAATTCTTTGTTAATTGTCCATGGTTCGTTCTCAACTATACAAGCTAGAAGGCCTGGAATAAGTCTTTGTCCCCTCTTTGCTCCGTCTCGGTTCAACAGCTAGAATCCCTGAGTTTTGTAGATCTGGAACATTAAGTTCCGGATAGTCAGCAACTTCTGAGTCCTATAGCCCAGGAACGTCTGGTTCCGGACAATCAGCCATTCACGGGTTCTTGTTAACCTCGAGCAATTACTTATTTTTCCTTATCAAGAAAAGTTATCCTCAAAGAATTAAGCATTCTTTGACACCAAGAGGTGATAAACACTATTGTTATTTGCAGATCCAGTGGATATGCAATCTACAGTCTTATGTCAAACTTGACCTATTTCGGTATTCTAACCTCTACCAAGCCACCCCACAACACAACATTTGTAGGTGGGATCCTTTCCATGTTTCACACGGAGGGTTATCCTTATCCTTATGCGTAGTTTTATTGAGAATCACATTAGCGGTAAGGATCGCATTGCCCCACATAATTTGGGCATACGGCTTTGCGCTTGGCTAGCACCGTTAGACTGAGGTGAGTAATGATCAGTTGTTTGATCAATGATGCTTCACATTCTCCCCCTCTATCACTACGAATTCCTCAATCCGTAGGCTTAGTTGATTTTCAACTTCTGCTTTGTAGCGCTTATCCGCTTCAACAGCTTCATCTTTGCTTTTCTACAAACAAAGGATGCAATATATTGTACTATCATCAATGAAGGTCACAAAGTACTTGTCTCCCCCCTCTATTTTGTATAAATTTTAAATTATCCATGTAGGTGTGACTAAGTTCTAGAGGAGCAGTGCTTTTTTTGTTATTCCTTTGATGGAATGGAAATGTGATTTTGCCTCTTTGCCTACCTCACATTCATTTTGAGGGTTTATGTCAACAGAAGGCAACAATCTCAACTTTGTTAGCTTTAGAATGAATTTCTATTTAACGTGTCTTAATCTATGATGGCATAGACGCACGGATTACAAATATATCATTCATTTAGCTATAGAGATATTGTATCATTCTTAGTTATTACGGACCTGTTGGACTAGTCTCAAACCAGCTTGACCAACAACGTCCCTTAAATCAAGTTTGGGACATGTATCATCTCCTTTTAGAGTGATACCATTCCCTGAAGTCCTATTGAGGACAACCTCTCCAACCCCTTCTACTTTAGAGGTGGTGTTGCTTCACATGAACAACCTATTTCCCGTGGTTAGGGCGTAACTGGGTCATATTTGATCTTGATACTCTGGCCCACTCCAGTTGCTTTGGCAGACTGAGTGTCCAATTACTTTTCTGCCTTTCTTTTGGCCTTCAGATCATTTAAGACCTGGAAAACTCTGGCCCACCTCACTAGGTGTCCATTACTTTTCTGTCAACTGAATTCTGGCCCACTCCAGTCTCCCGTAGGCTTTGTACGACTGACCGTCCAATATCATCTTATTAAATGAATTTTGGCCCACTCCAGTTTCCCGTAGGCTTTGTACGACTGAGTGACCAATATCATCTTATCAAATGAATGATCTTCTGTCAGATAGTGTGACAGGTTCAACGTCTTAAGATAAGCCATTATCTTTTAGTCTTCTTCCCTTGTGATTGGTGCCCAGGGAAATCCATGGCGCTTACCTAAGAGTGGTAACAGTGTTCGCACAGTCAGTGGATCTCTCTCCTTCGTATATGCGAACATACTTTACACACTTTTAATAATTACACCCAAAAGAACGGATCTTTTAAGTTTTGTTTACAATAGTCCAATCTTTATACGAAGAGGAAGAAGATTCAATATCTGATTTTTAGAGTGTAGGAAATATAAGTTTTTAAAGAAAATACTTTCATATTCCCAGCCTTGCTTTACACACTTTTATTCAGATATTAACTAAACACATCATAGATAAGGAAGAATAATTAACTTAGACCTTTTGGATTCTGGCCCACTTCAGTTAGACTGAGTGTCCATATCCTCCTTACCATAATTTGGATCCTCTGTCTGGGACAGATATAGGACTTTTGCTATATGATAGAACATCATCTTCAGCCTTCTCCTCTTGTCCCAGTTGACATCTTCAGCCTCTCGTGGGCGCTTGTTTCCACCACCCTCGGGAGCGGTGACACCAACTCGTCCTTGATCTTTAGTGTTACTAGCATGACTATCAGCAGTATCTTGAAGCTCAGCATCAGATCCAGAGATCCCACCATTGATGAAAACAAACTTGTAACTGTTGTCAAAGAGAGAACCATAATTAGGACCAATCTTGAAAGCACAGTTGTTGTTTAAACTATTAGCAAAACTGTTAACAGAACTGTTTTCAAGAAGAAAACCACAACCAGATTTTGTCACACACTTGTCGACTAACATCTTTCGAATCACAAACACAAATCTTGTCTTAAAATTGTTGGAATATGTAAAGCAACAACGGTAATAGTAAATAACTATTACAATGATCGGAATGATAAACAACAAAGAGGACAACAACAAGTTATCAATATCTTGATCTTGAATAAAACTTTAAATCTAGAACTTGTATTCAGAAATACAAGAACATGAACTACTACACTTGTGGCTTGTAAATCCGCTGAGAATACGAACGGTTAGAGTCATTCGTCTGTTAAGTTAACACCCAAAACACTTAGCAACCAATTAGAGAAACACAACACCACCGGCTGAGTTGATAGATAGCTCTCTGTCTTTAAGACAAGATTGCCCCCGTATATAGGCTTTATAGAAGTGTGGACAATAGTCTTTCAAGATGAAACAACAACCTATCAAGTGTGTCAAGCATACACAAATGATCTCAGCGAAGAACACGAATAATGAAGATTGCTAAGAGAATGATTGATATCAGAAAAATCTGATCTCTTTGTGGTGCTGTGAACTTGTTTTTCTGTTCATATGTTCTTTTATAGAATTGGCCTCAATTTATAAGTGTGCAAGATGGCATCTTCAAGTGCCCAAGTAATGGTCATTTAAATACCATGTAATAGCCCTTTAAACCACCAACTAATGCAGCCAAATAATGGTTGAATTATGGAGGAAAAACTGCCAAGTTAATGCTCCAAAATCTCTCCATAATTAGCCAAACTTTTGGACTTCCATCGAGCACTCACTTCCTGGGAAGCGCCGCGGCGCTGCAGCATTTAGCGTCGCGGCTTCAGAAGCCAGAATTAGAATTAGCGTCGCGGCGCTACAAGGGGGTGCTCAGGTGTTGCGGCCCAGTCCGTGAAGCGCTGCATCCCTTCTTAGCTCCGCAACCCTTTCCAATCCGTTCCATCTTACACTTGGCACAATCCTTCCTTCGTTTACCAACGTGGAACACTTGTTATGTTTCCAATAACCATCCATCATTCTATGTCTCAAATATTTCACTTACGTACCAATATTCATTAATGAAATTTATGATACTTGACACTAATATTGCACGTGTGTGAAAACGATATTTCCGACGTGCGGGGCCTAATTTTTCGAGTCATAAATAATGGGATAAACTCAATTCTACATTAGTAAATTTCCAACACATATTTTTGTAATATAATATTAATATTACTAAAATAATATTTTGAATAACTAACTGTACATGAAAGAACAAAATAGAAGTCTTTATTAATGATCAATGTGGAACTCCATATGATAATTTTTTTTGTTGAGGTCAAGATGATCAGATATCATCTTAAACCTTTAAAAATAAAAAATAGAAATTAATTAGATGGAGTAAATGGGATTTTGGGATCTCCAAATTAGAAAGGCCAATTGCACTATCAATAATTTTGCAACAACCCAACCCCTTTTTTCAAGCATTTATGCCTAAAATCATAATTTGAGACGTTATATAAGTCAATAATACTATTTGGAACTTGTTGACCATATTTTGGTTAGGACCCGAGTGGCTCAAACGTGTTTCAACATCATTGAAACTCATGTGACTATTGGAGAATTTCAGGTGCTAGTTTCCTCCTTCGCGATTACAAGGATGGGAACCACGATCGCGAAGGTCTGGCCATTTGGTCCTCACGACATTGACAGCTAAATAAGTCGCTTGGTCAACATTCGGTTGAACCTCTTACATGACCGTGAGAGGTTGATTGCGATCGCACATGCCTAAGGGGAGAGTACATCGCGATCGTGGGACCCATGGGCGCGAACATGAAGAAGGGCCTAAATCAGTATATAAAGTTGGTTTCAATTTTCAACAACTATTTTGTGAATTTTTGGGCAAAAGGCTCTCCACTTTGGGATCCGAAAATGTGAAATTTCAACCCCAAACTTAAGGCATTGATTTCTTGCATCGAAATATTCATACATAAATTTCATTGAATTTGAACCATCTAGTTAACGTGAGCGACAAACGTGAGCTATGCTGGATAGTTTGGAAGTATTTATAGTTGACCGTGAGGGTCCTAATATATGTTTTCACATACTTTTATACTTCTAGTAGATTATGTATGATATGATATATAGTATTGTTTAGTTGTTAAGTATGATTTATAAGTCAGTCAGTTTTCAGAAGTTAATTGTGACATATGCTTCATTTCTTAGCACACTTTATCACAATTTCAGTGGCACACACTGCCTAAGCACGATGATGTCATAAGGCCAGTTAATAACATTCTAGTATACAATTATCCAAGTAAGATGTGTAGTCCATAAATTGTGACGGGTGGGTAGCCATGTGACTAACGCTCTAGAATACTATTGACATATCGTGAGAAGTTATCAACAATTAGTAGCATCATGTTTACTTTTGATAATTATATTCATGATCTCAAATTCAGTTGTTTTACTCATATATCATTCATATACATGTATCACTTATCTTGTTATGTATGCACTACCAGTGATTTATAAAGACTTGCCCTAGGGTTGGCTGGGAGAGAGTTGATGATCTTTCTAGGTCTTTTAGACTCACAATTACTGCATGTACATAGGTGCAGTAGGCGGTTACAGATCTTCAGCGGTTGTTCGGTGAGCTCCACTTCCTTCTGGAGTTTGACCGAGTCTAGTTGTCTTTTTTGTTATGCATAATATATACATACTTTATGGGTAGGTCGAGCCCTGTCCCGACAGTATTACAGATGTCAAGTACTCGTAAAGGCTTTTGTAGACTTATGATGAACGTGTTGGCAGTCGTATTCCGATGTCGTGGTTGTATTCAGATGACGGATTATCTGTATGTGTTGTAAATATAGCTTTTGGGTCGATAGTACATCGACATTGTCACATTCTCTTTGTCTTTAGATTATCAAATTTCATATATTTCTATATGTGTCATGTTCATAAGTCTTACATGTTAGTTCGCTTGGTCATGTACGGCGTCGGGTGCTTGTCCGCCTTACCCAGGTTTGCAGCATGACAATAAAATTCGAAAATCCAAATAGCCTATATTAGAAAGCTTGAAATAAATAAAAATAACGTCAAGTGAAAAAATTTAAAATAGTACAGATTATACAATCATCCAGAAATAACAACAATATAACAACAGGAAAGCATTTTCCCCACCTCATACTTAAACAATGAGTTGTCTCAAAAGCACAAAATGAAAGATACTGGGACAAAATAGAAAGTGGATAAAAAGAACTTCTTGTATCAAGCATCCTTCTCAGAAGCGTGTCAGCATCCAACCCTTAAGAGTTAACATACTTATGTACGGGCAATATTTGGAGTCCATCTAGTACAAGAACTGACGTGCACTGGTGGACATATGATCTATCTGTAGCTCATCCAAATCAACCAGGACCATGTTGGACTGGAGCCTAAGGTTACCCATCATCATCAGCATATCATCCACACGGGTAACTCTCTGCTCTAGTGAAAGCATGAGACCAGACGGTCTAGCTCCCCCTTCACAGACATGAGATCAAAGCACATAGCGGCTACCTCCACCTTATGGTCATAAAAGTCCTCCTCCTCAATGTTTCAGCCTAACAAGTACTTCGTCAATATTCTAGAAAAGTAGAGTCTCTTCAACCCCTTATTTTTTACCTTGCCCATTTTTTGTAGCATAATCTTTCACAAATTGAATTTCATCTTCTTACAAATAAGCAGACCCTCTGATGATCAACCTCTATGTCAAAGAGCTAAGAAATATCCTACAGTCGATAACCTTCAAGGGGATTTGTGGTCCTCAGTCTTGAAATGTAAGCAACTTGGCCACGTGATGGTTCTCCATGTCTCTATCCAAACAACTATAGCATTTAGGCCACATAGTTTCTCACGAATAGACTCATAATTGAGCCTCATGAAGAAATGGTCAAACTTATCATGTGCTCAGGGAACTACATCATCTGATTGATATTATGGTAGGAGAACTTCACCGCTCTACCCTTGACAGTATTAGGTATTGCTCCTCATTATTGGCTCATAGGAGCCAATTTTCATAAAACTCTCGAACCATACTAGTTGACTATCCCCATATGTCCGAATAGTTGTTTAGTTTAGTATAATTGTTTAGAATCCTCTTCTAGATTCATGGTCTCAAACCCCAAGACCTTAAGGTTTCACCACACCCTTGGAAACTTCCTCTTTCAAAAAGCCATCATGAATCATGTCTCAATATTGGGCCCCATTTGTGTCTTCTAATGAACCAATGCAAACCCTCCAAAATCACAACTTGAAATCCAAAATAGCTAAGGGGATACTCATTATCTTGTTATGGTGAGGTGCATGTGGTGTTAGTGGCACATCCTTATGTGTGTAGTGAGTAGAACTCTTAGTCTCTCGGGCACTCATCGAGCGACTGCTCGAAGCACCCCTGTCTTTCCCTTATTTCTTTTTGAATGTGGTGGCATAATACTTGCACAAGATGAACATCATTATCTAAGATATTCAAAATAATAAATACAAGCTCAAATAGAATCGAGAAGACCCCACACTTATGTCTACAACATGCTCACAAGTACGATGATATGAGACTCAAACTACCCTTTATACACCTCTAATTAAGTTTTCGACCATATGGTGGCATCTCAGACTAACTAAGGCTTCGAGGAATCAATAATATTATACAACAACAATTCTCTAACAAAAATAAGAAAATAAGAAGCTAACTAAAATGAAAAAAAATAAGAAGTTAACTAAAATATACAATTACAATGCATACGTGTCAGGTGGGTTATATCACATGCTTAGTTTCCCTCGTGTGAGACGATTGATATTTGGGCTCAACATATAGATTTTTACATTTTAGAACGTATTTGGCCACGCCACACTTTATCTCTATCATACAAAGTGAAAAGCCTCAAGACTTAACTCAATTTTCAAAGGCATGCTTTTAGGGCTAGGAAATAACAAAAGAATAAAAAGTAAAAGAGAAACTTAATCAAGAAAATTTACCTCTACTTTGATGTGATGATGGTGGTGAAGTGGTGAATGAATGACACTAATGGACGGAATGGGGAGTTAGAATAGTAGTAGAGAGAAGGGAGTAAAAAGAAGAGGGTTTAGAGAGAGTGATCAAAGGATATTTTGTGGGGGAAATTCGGGGTCCCCCACCTTTTATAATTTTTATTTCATTATTTAAAATTTGAGTTTTTGAATTTTTGTGCCTAAAATTAAGGCTTGGTGCGCCGCACATGGTACTAGGGTGCACGACGAACCAAGCCAAAAATACTAAGTATTGAAAACTCTCAGTTTTTGGCCTGATCTACCTTGGTGTGATGCACATGGTACTACCTCATGTGTCACACTAAGATAATTTATCTGTTGGTACACCCTATAATTTTACATAAATACTCGTCATAGATAAGCTAAGTGAATCGAGAAGGTCATGACATATCATATAAGGATGACAATGGTTTAAAATGAGTGTTAAGGAAGTTTCGGGAAGTGTAGAGCTTAAACGAACCGAAGAAGATAAGTTTCATCGCAACCTCAAAACTTGTTGAGTTTCACAACCAAGTTACGGGCCATAAAACCATTTTACGGAGCGTAAAAGTAGTGGTGCTCCACCGTAAAGCTAGGCAGAAATTTGGTTGGGGTGGTATTTTATGGTGGAGGTTTGACAGGGTATAGAATTATTTTAAGGTGGGCAGTCCCATCGTAAAAAACTTTACAGAGCGTGAAAGTTGTCGTAATAGTGAGGCGGTGATGCGGTGTTGGACTTTTTTAAATTGATGGGAGCTTTCTCTAATTCATTTCTCACCTCCAAGTAAACCTCCTAAGATCCCAAACACTCCCAAAGAGTTCCATGATCATCCAAGCTTAGTTCAAAATATAATAACGTGATCTCTCGTCGAAAAGTTTGTGGTACTAGTCCTACTTCCGTCCCTTATTGCTACTATTTTGGTGGTGATTCTCCATGTAAAGGAGGGGTGTTACACTTGAAATTGAGTGCTAAAGGTAAGAACCTCCCTATTATTGGTAAATATGAGTTGCTTGAGCTTTCAGAGTATTGATTGTCAAAGATTAACAAGAGGATAATCGGGAATCATAAGATAGTGTTGTGTTGTTGTTGTGCTGCATTTTTGGGGGCTTTACCATGATGTTCAAGTGTTGAATTTAAAATGGTATTGATGCTCATGGTGGTGGTTGTTGATATAGAGTGTAGACAGAGATAGAAAAAAATGAGAAAGTTTCGTAAACTAGTCGCATATTGATCTTGTAGATCCTATGAGATTAAGTTGTTAACACTAAGTATTACTATCCTTTATTGTAGATCACGTGAAAAGAAGGTTGAGTCCACCATTATTCGATAGGGCATCGACATTAAGGTATGTTAAGGCTATCCCTTCTTTCTCTCAGCATGAATCTGTTAATAACAAACATAAATCAATGTCCCTACATAACGACTCTACTCTAAGTAGCTAAAAGTGTTTAAGTTCTTCCTTCTAATGAAATTCTATTTGAATCATGTTTGTCTCTGGTAGGGAGTACTTTCGGTATCATATATTTATCTCTCCTTGTTTGATGTTCCGTTGCCTTGGTTGGTTATAAGACATCTAATGATATGTTAGCCACATAATGATAGTCGGAGGGTAATAATCTTACATCACTCCGATGAGATCAGTATGTTCATTATGTCTCTCCTGCATTTATATATATATATATATATATATATATATATATATATATATATACATGATATAATTTCACACTCTGTGCTATAATCGATAGATACGACACTTAGTGTGCATTATATATATAGGTATGGCCACCACTGATCAGTTTGGTACGATATGATGATGATCCTACCCCATAGAGTGGCTTATACTATATGATATACCTCCATCAAGAGGCTTTGTTTATATAAATATGTATATAAGAATAAGCATGTGAGTTATATGCCCTCAGTGGCAATTCAGAGTTTCAGGTTGACCTTATTGTCTCTCACTTACGTTTATGTCTCTACTTATGTTTTATCTGCCCTATATACTAGTACATTCTTTTGTACTGACATCCCTTTGCTATGAGCATTACGTTTCATGCCCGCAAGTTCAGATAGACGGATTGATGACCGTCCTTAATAGGTTTTCAGCTCAGATGTATTGTTGGAGCACTCCATTTGTCCTAGAGGTGATGGTCTGAGTCGGTATGGTTTTATGTACATGTTATGGGTATGGTGGGGCTCTGTCCGGACCTTATAATATTTATGTTACTCTTAAAGGCTTGTAGATAGATGGCATGTGCATAGATGTCATGTATGGCTTTGTCGGCCTATGTTTTGTTGTATAGTCTTCCATGGCGGCCTTATCGGCCATGTATGTACATATATGTCTACCTTGTTGGGATTGTCAGTTGCATATCATTCTTTGATTTAGTTCAGATTATCTCATGGAGGCCTTGTCGACCCATACCTTCTGTGTGATAGTTATGGTTTTATATGTGGTACACTCGGGCCAGTAAGGTACCGGGTGCCGATCACACCCCCAAGGATGGTGTGTTACATCTATACCTTGATTTTTCTACATATTAAACTTACTCTCTCATTTTCGGATCTCTTATAACATTTTTCAGTCCATTGAATTTTGTAATGATCCTAAGACATACAAAAACAACAAAAATATTACGTTTTTTTCTAAAATAATAATAAGAAATAAGCTACACTACGAAAGCAGAGAATATTAGGTTGCCTTCCATAATCGCTTGATTTAACATTGCGGCATGACACAAATGGTTCAATCTTTGAGCTTGACCTTCACTCGTCTCTCAGACAGACGATTTTTATTTACGTCTTTCTTCTTCCTCACTGTTACAATCTTCATTATACCTTGTCACCCATCTAATATATCATCTAATAAGATCACATCCTCACGACATGTTTCACTCACTATTACCTCATTCTTACAACATATTTTGCTCAATTTTATCTCACACATATACTCACCTCGATCGACTATTGTAACTACATATAAGCTCTCAATAGGAGTCTGGATCTTGAGGTTATATACATTGAAGGTAACTTGTTCGTTTGCAACCCTCATATTCACCTTTCTTTCTCAAACATCAATAATAACACTTCTAGTAGCCCAGAATGGGAGTCCCAAAATCAACAGAATTTTCTTATCTACTATCAAGTCTAGCATAATGAAATCTGCAGGGAGTATAAATTTTTCTATCTGCACTGAGACATCCTCAATAACTCTATCGGGATACACTATAGACCTGCCTTCAAGCTGCAACATGATCCTGGTTGGCTTTGGAGCTATCAACCCAAGCTTCTAGAATATAGATAGGGGCATCAGATTAATGCTCGTCCCTATATCACAAATAGTGTTCCTAACATCAATTTCCACAATTCAAATATTATGACGACCCAATTTCTAATAGTTGTTAAGACACCTATCACCACCCGGTAAAAGAACAATCAATAAATGATTTACCAAATTTTATTGAGCGGAACGTAAAGTGATAACGCAATAGTATCCAAATTCAACTCTTTTACTAAAATGAAGTGTGAAAATAATAAAATACCATCAATGATTGGTGTCATGTATACAGGAGCCACTAAGAGTAATAATAAAAGTCTGAGATAACCAATACACTGTCTAGGATAAACAAAGAAAGACAAGAATACATAAAAAGGGATAGAGGAATACAGGCGGTGCGGATCAACCAGGTAGATCACGACAAATCTTCAAAATTAGAAAATCTAACTCAAACAACTCTGAGGGACCCACTCATACTCATAACTAAATAAACACCAAAATAGTGCATCAAGTGTAGTACGAGTACATGAAGTATGTTTACTTAGTAAATCTCATAGGCCAACAATGATTAAGTAGTGATGAAGTTTATCAAATAGAAGTCTTATTATAACACTAACAAGTCTACCTCACTAGAATCATTCATAAGCAGGGGAGAAGGTGAATCAAGTAACAAATAAAACTAAATAATCAGATAAGGAATATACAATTCAATTCAATGCAATGCAATATGCTACCGGTATACTCATGTACTTCCTAAAAGGATACGAGTGTCATGACTCATGCAGAACTTGCGAGGTTCATATTTCTAGGAAACAAGTCCAACTAGAACACATCGGGCAACCAACCATTTAATGATAAAATAACCATTACTCCACTTGGAACCAGGTCCAACCAGATCATATCGGGCTAATCAATGAATATGCATGAACGATTATCAAAAGAGCATGTATATCTTATGCAGTGTAGTTATAACCATCTACATGTTAAACAACTTGATTACAACAAGTGTACCAAATTTAATCGAGTGATGAATACACATAGACAATCAAATCAAGGAATTATTATCTATCAGCTAGTGCCCACATGCTTTGATATTTTTAGATTACAATACATAATTATGCAATTACATTACTACACATAACACGACACATGTACCCGCATCAATACCTATCACATCACGAATACGAGATTCCTTCTTTCACTTTTACCCCTTATTATTAATTAATCATCAAAAACGTCCCGCAAATAGAATCTAGAATGGCTTAACTTACCTTAAAGTAGAGCCATCAAATCATAATAGAGCCTTCCCCTTCTAAAGTGTCTTAGAACGCTTCCAATCTATCAAGTATGCACTGTACATAAGTAAATGAATTTGTAGAGCCTGCCTATAACACCATAAGTGCGGCTAGGTCTTCGCTTTTGTGACACCATGTCTGTGGAAAAATCATCACAAATGCGGGACTCACTTAAAAGCCCAAGCTCTGCAGATGCGGACATCCACCCACAGGTGCGGCGTTTCATCTGCGAACTCTAGCCCATAGGTATAGTCCCCAGCCTCTCTATTTTTTGCATCTACGACCCACCTCACGCAGCTGAAACTCTACAATTGTGGCCTTTCTTATGCCAATGTGGTCTCACTTGACACTAACTGAATCCCAAAATTCATCTAACAATTCGATTAATAAATTTGACCCTCATAACTCATTCGAAATATCCCAAATACAAACAAAATATGCACAACAATCACAAAAGATGCTACGAACTTGCTAGAATACTCAAAATATTAATTCGGAGTCGTCTTGACCTAATGTTGATTGTAGTCAACTCAAACTTTTAAACTTAACTAGTTTCTCAACCAAGAGTCTGAAATAGTCCCGAGCCCCTCGAAATACATCTCAACCATTCAACTAAGTCATAAATCACGTTCTGTACCTAACAGAATCGTCTAAACCCGAGTATGAGTTCGTTAAACCTAAATGTTGTCTTTGGTAAAAACTTTCCATTACTTTAACTTAAGAACTTACAAATTTGGTTTTTTATCCGATACTCATCCAATTGCTTTAGGGATCATGTCACTCATATCTGTAAGTCAAAAAACTAATTTAAAGCTACAAAAAGGGTCATTTAGGTATAAAATAGTCATAACGCTCGAAATGACCTAACGGATCGTTAAAAATATGGATGGTGAAGCTTTTTAGGTCCTTACTCTTTTGTCGGGCCTTATTCTGGACCCTAGATGTGCACTCTTTAGTGAGCTCAACCATTTCAAAATATGTCCACGTCTTTTTGTTCATAATGACCTCTTTTATGAATTTCTTTATAACGACCTAACTGAGTTCTATGTCTCTTTTTCCTAAAATGACCATTTCCATAACTTTGAAATGGTGTTGACTTATGGGGATAGGTGGCACAATTCTTGAGGCAATTGTGTGAGTAAAATAAAAAGTAAGTTTTAAAAAATGGAAATAGTTGACCAAAGGCAACATATATACGAGTTCGTATAGTTCCATTAGATTCGTAACGTTATTTATGACTTAATTGGATGGGTCGGATGAATTTTGAGGGGCTCGGGTGTGTTTTGGACTCTTGGTTGAGAAATTAGTTAAAGTGATAAATTAGAGTTGACCACGGTTAACACCAGGTCAAGACGACCCCGTATGTGTGTTTTGAAAGAGTGAGCAAATTCGTTGTGTGTTTATGACTGAAATATATATTTGATTTCTGTCCGGGGTGTTTCGGATGAGTTTTGAGGATTACAAATATTAATAAGAGAGATAAAGGATGTCGGGTTTAGCCAATGTCTGGTGCAACCGTACCCTCAATGGAATGGCCGAACCTATGAAGCTGCACCTGCGAGAGGTGGGCCACAGGTGCGAAGTTTGCCAAGGGGGTGGGGGATCGCACCTGCGAGAGAAAGGTCATAGGTGCAACGTCACACCTGCAGGTGAATGTCTGCATCTGCGGACCTAGGGGCGTTAAGTTGTTCTCGCATCTACGAGGGTAATTCCGCATATGTGATGTTGTAGAAGCGGAATTTTCGATGTACCTGCAATGTCGCTGACAATGTTTATTCCATTTTCCTCAACCCTATTTCATTTTTAAAACCATAAATTTGGGAGCTAGAGACATCGGTTTTGAGAGAATTTGAAGGGGATTTGATATTTCATCACGGAATAAGAATCTAACCTCCCTTTTGTAATTAATTCATGGATTCTGTTAGTTCTTGATCTTTTGAATCATGATTTGGATGTAGAAATGGGGATTTTTCCTAGAACTTGGGAAATTAGTAAATTATTGATTTGACTATTGATTCGTGATCAAATTTAGATAATTTTCAAGATTCGTGACCTTAAAGCTATGGGTATATCGATTTTATGGAAAATTTTTAATTTTGACCTCTAGTGCTCGGGATTGGTTGTTAGATTGACCATTTGGTTTGAATTGATTGTATAGTTCCACAAACTCATTTTCTTATGTAGAATTCATATTTGAACAAAGTGAGTTCATTTTAAAGCTTTAAGAAAGGGCAAGGCTTTGTTGTTAGCTTCGGACATAGAAATCAGGCAAGTTGAGACCTTACTTGACTATATTTAAAGCACATGATTGGTAAATTAACTAAAGATAAGGGAAATGGGTAATAAGGGGGTCCCATACTTGTGAGGTGATGAACACTCGTATGGATACTGGTTCCATGATTGGGGAAGTTGTATGATATTTAATTGTTTACTTTACTTATAAGAATGTCAAAGCATGTGGGTATTCGCTGATAGTTAATCGTAATTGATGTGATAGTGATGTGAGATATGAATCTATTATTTGATCTTTATATGAAATATGTCTCTCTTGTTTGATTATGTGTTCTACTCACTCTGAAATACTTATTTAAGGATGAAAAAGAGATAAGTTGGGCATTTACTTTATAGCCTTGTTTCTTATCTTGTGTGCATGTAATTTTCAAGATTTCATATGGTATCTTATGAATATTACACTTGATGATGCATATGTGGTGATCGATGGGAAATGATTTCAGGTGGAGTAATGTGGAGGATAGCCGAATGGACTAAGAATAAGTAATGAGAGCTGAATTTGCTAAGAACTCGATGTGAAATGGCTCCGGGTGGTGTATGGACCTCGCGAGTCCCCCATGGGTCACATATTCCATATTAAAGAGTGTGTGTGTATACCGGTGATATATAGCCTTTACATCGCATTACTTATCATACCATATCATTTCATTGATTCTTTACCGCTTGACTTACTTGAAGGATTAGTTGAAATGTACTTATCTCTCCTGATTGATTACTGGATTACTTTTTGAATTGGGTGAATTTCACACCTTTTTATTTATTTGATTACAAATATGCCTTTATGAACTCTTAAAGGTTAAGTGTGAGAGTAAGTATTTGGAAGACCAACTCTCGTCACCATTTTATCTTAGGGTCGGGCAATGATGTTGTTGATTACACGTTAATTTCCCGTACTCCTTCTATACTTGTTGCACATTTTTTTGTGTAGAGTCTGTCCCTAGTACTAGCGGAGCACGAACCTTCACCGATCGTTGAGGACACTGACTTGGAGGATTCATGGTGAGCTGCTGGCAGATCTGTGGGACCAGATTCTTCTCTTCTACTTTATTTCTGTCTTTTATTACATTCACATAGTGTGTTTAGATATCATAAGAAAAAGAACCTGGTCCTTACACATTTGGGACACATATCATATTACATGTTCTACATAACCTAAATGGCTATAGGGTTGCAAGGAGTGGAAGGTTAGTCCCTATTGAAATATTAAGTAAACCATTTTACTTAGTCTTACTGACTTAGTGAGCTAACAAACTTGCTGAACTCGAGGGTAAATTATTGCGAGCTTACAAACCTCATGTAGTGAGACTTAGTTGTATCAACATGAACCTGATTATTAGAATAACATGGAGTTGGTTCTAAGGAGGAAGAACTGATCCAGAACTAAAGAAGAATGAAGTCAGAAGGTACATGAAGATATATGAATTTGTTATGTGTTTGTCATCATCAAAATGAGGGGAAATTATTGAGTAGTTGTTGGCTCAATAATCATGAGATTACATTAAAGTTTTGATGATTTGATAAATAATCTACCCAATGACAATCAAAGGAGACATAATGAAGGATTCAATTAAAGAACTAGATATCCAAGCAGATCTCCAAAGGTTTCAATAAAGCAGTTATATCAACAAAGGAACTGCTCAAAGGAACCGATCCTTACTACGAAACTGGAGACTGGAAGTTGTTTCATGCCGCCATTGGAGAAGATGGAATATTGAGTGATTCCTATTCGATGAAGACTTAGATTTTAAGTTATGGTAATATTTTTATAAAGTACCATAAGTGATCAACATGGATTTAGCATTGAAGTAGGACAAGGAAGCTGACACACATACAAAGTAAGAACGAAAGATCCAAGTCAAACAAAGTTTTGTTTTCAGGTACAATTAATGAAACAAAAACTTGGTTGAATTCAACTATTCAAAGTGGCAACTACTTTTATATAAACATAGCATCAAAAAGTTTTGGAATTTAACCACAATCATAAATTATAATATTCCAATAAGAGGCTTAAGTGAGCGTAGTCAACACTTAGCCTTTGAAGAGACAACTGTACGACGGCAAATAATATGAGCTTATAAAGATTTATCATCAAGTTCTTTAGTTTGTCTAGGTTAGGTTCTTTTGTTGTTCCATCTATTTACCTTTGCAAGTATTGTGTAATAGGTGTTCGTTGGCTAACTTTGTTATGATTGTGATTTTAGGCAGACTATTCAGGGAACAGGTCCTTAGGTTATTTTTAAAGGTTAAAGGAGCTCCTGATTTAGTGAAGACTTTAATCAATCTCATATGAAGGATAGGTCGTGGTTTCTTACTGCCTTGAGCAAGAAATTTTCCACGTGAAATTTTTGTGTTGATTTTATATTCCGTTCTATCTCCTTCTTACGCAAATTGTTCTAACAACTTGATTCTTAGAGCACATAGGAGTAGCCCGATCCTAATAGTGGGAATCTCCGCTCCATGGTATGTGCGCTCTCTTTGCAATGTTCTTCTTTCTAAAGTCTGAATAACTCATCAAAAATGTGTTTAAGATGTATTTATAGTGTGAAAGATTGACCTTGGGCCTAAATGCTTCATATAATCCAAAATGACCCATATTGACATAAAATAACATGGGTGCACCGTACAGTGTACCAGGGTACACAGCGCCCTAAGCCAAATATTTTGAAAGTCAAGAGTTCAGCAAATTGCACAAGTGTTGCGCACACCCTACTAGGGTGAATGATGTACCAAGCATTTTTAGTCCAAATTATAAGATTTTATTCAACCAAGTAACTCATTATACACAGCCATCTCATTTTTTACTCTGGAGCCAACCCCTCGTTTATTCCCTATTATAAGCTATCACTTAACATTTACAAATGTGAAGATTCTTTCTTGCAAGAAAAATGGAAACGATTATGACATAGGGGGTAGGGGAATGGAAAACAGGGAGGAGATTACAATGTGGGGATTAGAACCTTCACCAACAAGGTGAAAGTTCAGATAGTCAATCAATTAAGCTACTAGATTCAATATGAAGATAGCCTATACAAAATAACTATTTAATTTGCTAGTAGCCTATTCCATTTACAAACTTTTCCCCATAATTTTCAATTGAAGTATAACATCTCTAATGAGCAGCACATTAGATTTGCATTTAATCTTGAACCTTCTTTCATTTCTCTCTACCCATATTTGATACACTTTTGCAGCAAACATGAACCCCATTACAGATGCGCTTGGTGTATTGTTAGTCTGTTGTTTGGTTAACCATTCTAACTCTTCTGACCAAGAACCATTCTATCTTCTCATCCCTATCCATTTGAGAGGAGTATGCCAAATGAATCTGGTAAACCTTTATTCAAAAAATAAATGATTCAATGTTTCTACAGCCACAATATTGCATAACACACATCCTTGTGAAACTTGAATCCCTCACTTTGCTAGCCGATCCACAGTTCTAAGTCTGTTCTGAACTGTTAGCTACGATATAAACTAGTGTCCTAGCAATGCTCCTTTTTTCATAACTAGGTTCCTCCATCTGACTTTGGAGTGTTGAGGGATAAAGGACATGTACGTCTTCTTAATGCTGAATTTTCCTTCAGTCACAAATCGCTCCAGATGGTATATATCATCACATTTGGAAACCAATCGCTAGCATCAAAGATCTTCCTCACAAGCCAACATGCTTGCTTTGGGGTTTCCATATCTGTCAAGTTACTGTTTCTAATGTAAAAACTGTGTATCCATTATACCCATAGTGTATCATTTTAGTGGGACAAAGCCTAAAGTAGTTTGTTGATTGCAGCTCTGTTCCATTTTCAAGCTCAATAAGGTTCAGTCCTCCAGCTGATTTTGCCATACACATAGAATCCCATGCTACCAGTGCCTTCTTTGAGCTTTCATGACTTTCTGTCCACAGAAACACTTTACAAACAGTGTAACAAGTGTAATCACTTTATTGGGTAGGAAAAAAAACTGAGCCCAATAAGTCTGCATTTCAAACAATACACTTTTTATCAACTGTCATCTTCCACTGTTAGAGAGAAGCTTGGATGACCAACACCTAGGGTGTGTTTGGTACGGAGGAAAATATTTTACGAAAAATGTTTTTCAATTTTCTCATGTTCGTTTGGTTAAAAATTTTGAAAATATTTTCTTTAAGAAAATAAGTTTTTCAAAAATGAAGAAAATGACTTCCCTAATTAAACTAGGGAAACCAAATACCCTACCACCACCCCAACAACCCAACTAACAAACCACCACCCCCATCAACCACCCCCACCCCAACCCCATAAAAGATTCTAAATTTTTTAAAATTTATTTGGTTTCCTACACCACTCCCCACTGCGAACCCCCTACCCCACCCACCCCCACCCACCCCCACCCCATCCTCTTACCCCCAATTTCTTTTTAAAGAAGATTTTTTTTTTGTTTCTACACCAACCAGCCTCCCACCCCCACCACCCTCCGAAAAATTTTAATTTTTTCTAAAAAAAAATTAAAAGTTTGTTTTTGTTTTTTACATCCCCCTCGGGACTCCCTACCCCCTCCGCACCCCTACCCCCTCCCGAATTTTCTAGTTCATATATTTTATTTTACTTTTATAAATTTTTATAAAAAATGAAAAATTTGCGTGGTTAAATTTGGTGTGGGTGGGTTGCGGTTTGGAGCCGGGGAGGGGGGAGGCAAGGATGGGTGGGTGCTTAGGGTGGGTGGTGGGTGGTGGGTGTGCGGTGGGTTTAAGTGTGAGGTGGTGTCGTTGGATGGGGATTGGGTAAGTATTTTAAAAAATATATTTTCTACTAACTAACCGAACATGAGAAAATAAGTAAAAGAATCACTTATTTTTCACTAATCAAATGAACATAAGAAAATAAGTAAGAAATTCACTTGTTTTTCAAGAAATATTTTTCATGGAAAATATTTTCCTCCCTACCGAACACCCATAATCCTGGCTATTATTCTTTCAACCAAAGGCAAGCATTGATGATGTTCAATTTTCTGGCTGAGAGAGGTACCCCAGATATCTAAAAGGTATTTCTCCCATGGTAAATTTCATGTCATGTAGTATCGGATTCTTGAACTCCTTTGTTACCCCAACTACATAACTAAAATTTCCTAGAAACACATAAACACACACCACAAACCCAATCTTCCATGAATCTCTAACCACTATGCTACAGATATACTTACTAATTACTTTGCCGTGCCAAATCCGTAGAAAATGACTGATCCCTCTAAAAGACTTTCCATAACCAATTGTACCTCTTCAATACATGTCAAGTACCCATGCAAACCATTAGAACTGTCTGACTTGTTGTCATCTAAAGAATATCATCAATCTTACTTGCAATTTCTATGAGGACCAATACTGTCATATCTCCATTCCGAATCAAAGTAAATCGGATCTCTGTCGATGGTTTACTAGAATACCATAAGTCCTTCACGCAACATAAATACGAGTCACCCGGCTCCAAGTGAGCAAATCCGACCTTGAATAGAATACTCAATTTATAAATCATCGATAGTCACCTGAACTGAATCCAAATAAACTGGTAAGCCTTCCATAAACATGATATGACCTCTTCCATCCCTTTTTCCTCATGCACAATCAATCATGTGTCGTCACCCATATCTTCCAAATATGGATTCTATCTAAGTCATCAATTTAACTCCAACTAATGGATTATAGTCTCCAAGTTCCTCAACTTCTACTCGATACACAAGTCTGATAGAGTCACACGAACCTTAAATGCATCAAATTTTCCTTGTACTTTCTCTAAACTCGCCCACACTCTAGACACCTTGTCAAACCTCTATCTGTCTTATCTTGCTAATTACCAGCCTTACCAATTTCTGACATATCAACTTTACCTTCCATTTACCTTTCATTGAGCAATTACTTCCATGTTTTAATACCTGAAATACTCATCCATGTTGTCATTCCACAATGTCTCAACACAATCTACTATCGGTCGCCCAACACAACCCTCACAAAACATTCATCATAACACTTAGTCAACTATGATAGACCTACTCATCTGAGCATACCAAACCATTTCACCCGGCCTGAAATATGCAAAATTAATGACACCATAAACCACATCTAGCCCAAGAATTTCCACTGTTTTAAATCTGATTCATTTCCTATCTTGAAGATGCACCTTACTCAATCCAAATTAGATCAACCACGTATTTATCAAATTTCTTATGTTCCCACCATTCATTCCAAACATGTTCACTACTAACAACCGATAATTACTCAAGTCGTTAAACATGGAAACTTTTCCTAAAAAGCCAGCACATTCCATGTACCATCCTTTATAAAATTCCTCGACTGGAAAAGACGTCAACCCATTCTGGTTACTATGACCAACAGTCATTTAGTTTCCAAACAATAACCCGAACCATCACTAAACAAATCCATAATTCGGAAGTGATCCCTAAGTACTGAACATACACTCCTTCCAACATCCTCACATAGTTTCATCGAAATACCCTTGTCAAAAATCCTTAACCTAAATAATCCATCATTTATCTTAGTTCATACGCTCACTGACCCGATCATCAATACCCAAAGATTTTCACAACCAAAATTATATCAAACCATCGTCAATCTGTTATCATAAATATCTTTATTGTCCAATGCCTTATTCGAGAGTCTAATACCATGCTTGCTTGCAAAAAACCAACCCTTACTTTATTTTTCCGAGCCATTACACATCCAACTAACCACGCAATTTTCCTATCCTTCGGTCAACTCCAAGGTCATTGTACCCGCAATTGTAGAAATTCTCAAGAATTAACCTTTATGTGCCATGTGCACAAACCTTAACCATGAACTAGGTGCAACACCCAAAAATTCCTCAATAGAACATCACACTCATCCATCACTAATATCCTTCCTATTAGCTGATCACCGACTCCCATTAGCTTACGAGGAGTCCAACATACCAGCACATACATGACTTCTTACACCCATTTGATACTAAACATCGTGAAATAACTCTCAAATCAACAATCCCTTGGTTTCAACAACTCCTCTATCATTACTAACCTCAAAATACCATGTGAACCCATGAGCACCCTCTTAGGTAAACAAATGTGATGGTCTATTCCATTAAGCTTCACTCATCATAAGTAACATTGTCACCTGATCTCGAATAAGAAGTCATTTCCTGAAAGAACTTACAATCACTAATTCTACTATGTGATCACAAATCTATCGAATCGAAGACAATTTAACCTTTTATCACTTGTACGACATCCACCCTCGTACATCTTGAAACATAACCTATCAAGCATGTCATATACAAATTTTTTTCCCTTCATATAGCGGAGATTGATAGATCCAATTACTTTTCCTTGCATCTCTGAATTATCATTCCTACTTTTCAAGAATATCACCAAACTGAGAAGTCACAACCATAACCACAATCAACTAAACCTTCAAATCATAGCTGAAGATTGAACTTAGTCACACATCTGTATCATGGTAACACGTCTCAAACCCTACTGCGCGACGTCATATCAAACTTCTCACGCACGAATTTAAGATTACCACCAACGGTAATAGAATAGAAAGAAGAAGTTTATATACTAATTTGAATCATCTTAGCGTGAAAGGAATGGAGAAAGTGAAGTTTCCTTTATGTCCCATAACCTCTCGAAGATAAGTATGGACGTCTCCGCACCAATCCATAAGACTCTACTAGACATGATATTGTATTTAAGACTGTTGAACCTGACTCTAATACCAACTTTGTCATAATCCCTTTTCAGGAATCTTGGTGGCACCTACACATTCCCACCGGTAGGCGAACCACTTCCCCTATAAATAGAAAAATATGAAAGGAATGCGGAAATATAATCAAAACATCAAACAATCCCCAAAATCTGGTCTGTGATACAAGAGCAGTAATGAGGAATACAAGTCTGAATGAATGTAACATAGGCCAAAACAGAATAACAAAATCAAAATATCTAACTACGTCTTTCGAATGTAAATGTAAAGACATAGTAAGAGAATAAGCATCCAATGCACCTCGAAAGAAGCATCCTCACCCTAGAATGCTGAATCCATCTGCCCGGACTCACACTCAAGCTTGCGAACTAGTACATGGATATGTATCTGCATCAGAAAAGATACAACAAGCGTAGAATAAATACACAATGTACCATCATAGACATTATAGGCCGACAACGACGGAATATATGTAGCAGAGATAAATATCAAGTTGACACTAGATAAGCCTATACTATATAGTTCAATAGCCTATATAAGTCACGTTATACACATATCAATTCACTAATTCAAAACGTCATATTGTTCATATAAGGTTCTAATCACAGTCAAGTATAATCAATCCATTCACATATACAAGGACCTTACTATCATAGTACCCACCAACTACTACTCTATTATCCAAGTCATATTCAAGCTTAACCCCATTTACTCAACCTTAACACATCAATAAATTGGTCGACACTTAGATCACAATAACCCTTTTATAACGCCTTCTAGAGCATTACACTTAAACTAACCATGATGACATTAACTCTTTTATACTTCTTATCCTTTGATTTAGTTAAGTCTCTATATTGTTACAGTCTGACACACAAAGATCATTCAACTCCTACTTTCCCAATCGCAATACTTTTATAGTTTCCTTACTAGACACGATACACGATCACAGGATCAATTACCAGACAATACACCGTGCACATATTTTTCCTAGATCTAGACCATAATCCTGACATATTGACATTTTTGCCAAAGTAGCAGTTGACATCAAAGACTTAGACTTACAAATTATAACCACAAAAATCATGCATAATAAATCAAGCCATATATGGAAACAAATTCCATATTTATACAAATGTCATAGATACAGCTATCCAGGTATCCACAGAGACAAGGCCAATTATGGAAATCAATCTGATTCAATAGCATTAATCCAATTATCTAGGTAAATCAGGGTTTCACCCAAGTTCCAATAACCCACCCTATCATATTACCAAACTATAATTAATTAATGAAATGCCATATATAGATGTATGTATGATATGAATGCAAATTCAAATATCATATCCTTTCCATCAATTGATATAGACACTTTACAGGGATTTGCCATATAAAAGTGACCCATGGGGGATCCGTGAAGTCCATATGCCCCTCCACTCTGGCATAACGCATCGGATCATGAAGCCCAACTCTTAGCTATAATAATATTATGTTGTAGGCATGCAACTTTAATTTCCTTGTATCATCATATCCATTGTGGTGTGCAACCCAAGACATCCATAATATTAACATCATCTTAATGTTATCAATAATCTCATAAGTAACTTACTTTTTCGATCTCTTGGACCCACAGAATTTTCATATCACTCTCATATCAATATCATTAGAACCATGAGTGTATAAATATAAATGACAATACAGGGCAAGAAATTAAAATGCATGAGTTACAACCAAGTATAGGAGATGAATAACACATGCTTTCAGAATTCAACAAGTAATCCAAGTAAGATTAGGATATCATATCAAATCATATGTGATGAATAAATACAACAATATCAAATATGGTGACTAGCCCAAATAATGGTGATAAGCCCACACAACAGCAGTCATAATCAGCTTCAGACTGATTCCCCAAATCATCCATCAATCCAGTTCAACTCCAGTACCCACTTAACTGTTCATCACAACCGTCTGACTGGGACCCCAAAAGACATCCAATACCCCTCAATATTTATAACTACTATGTACTTCTATCAGAGTCTCGAAAAACTAAAATGTAGCCTACCTCAATGTCGAACAGAAGCACTACACGATCAAGCCTCGGTGACAGCCTTGCCATTCCTTTGCGCCTTGTGATGGTCGAAGTTTATCCACATATTTACACCATTCGATAATAAAAAGCTTACGCAACATACAAGGATATAGAACTTACAAACAAAGACTTTAAAATACCAACCCAGGCCCATGTCACCCAGACTCGAACATTAATACCCAAAAATCATGAATGCCTACTACGTAGTCATATCCTTAAGTTAATTGAAAAACTAAATACATTTGAACCCTCAATTGAATAATAATAAAAAAAAAAGCCTCAATTTAAAACCCTAGAAATTTCACCCAATTGAAAATAGGTTTCTACAACCAAATTATGACTTACAACATGATAATATAACATAGTTCAATCCTAATTCATGACATTAACACAATTTGATCCATAAACCTCCTTTCAAATCGATAGCATAACTCTCTTATTCTCATAGAAACTTGCAATAATTTTTCCCAACTTAATAATGCACTACATCACCATTAATGAACTTAGAATCATAAACTGAAGCCATAAAAGGGACGAATCTAGTGCCTCAAGGATGAAATTTCTCCTAGGGTTCTGAAAATACTTAGCGACGGCTCTAGATTCGAGGTTTGCTATTTGGGGAAAAGAAATTCTGACCTAAAATATATATAGGATACCTGAACATTGCTTCAGCCCCAGCAAAATTGACTTCACTGGAGCGGGCTCGCTGCGGTGCACAAAACCCCCATTGAGGGCAGTGTCACTTGACACATCACTTCAGTGTCACGGCGAGCTCGACTTCACATGAGAGGACTCGCCCCTGCAGATAGACCCTCTGCCATGGCATAAATCCACCATTACCAAGCCCTCACTTTGGCGAGATAATCTCCCGCTGGGGTGGACACGCCGAAGCGGACACTAGACACCAGAATAGGGAAAATAACCCAAACTTCCATCCAACACCTGAAACACCCCCGAGACCCCCAAACACAAACCAGATATGCTCGTTTATGGTAAAAAGTGCTACAAACTCGCTCGTACCCACAAATTTCATAATTAACTGAGCTACGACATACTTTTCTAAATAATCATCTGGGAAAACCAAATATCTAAATTTCACAACAAGGCCACAAAATACATCTGATTGCCTCGGGAAGCAAACCAATTGACTCGACCAAGTCATAAATGACGCTCCAGAACTACCAAAAGCAACAGAACCCAGAAATGAATCCATTTAATGAAAAGTCAACATTGAGTCAAACTAACCAACTCTAAGTTTCTAGTTTGGAATTTTTTATTTGAGACGCGTATAAATAGACCTCGAGATCTGTGTCACCCATCCTCGTGCATTACAACTCTATGTTTATAGTTTTGTGTTTTTTTGTCATTTATATGGCTTTCATGGCTGAGTTGTCTTTCTTTCGTCCTTTGTCGGTCGTGACCCTCCCGGTCAGATGGTCGTTTTGTCCTTTTATAGCCCTCATGATCGGATCGCACCATCTTTGTGGTGTCTTATCCTTTATGTGGATTTCATGCCCGGATTGTCTTTATTTTATCCTTTATGTGGCTATCATGGCCGAATTGCCTTTCTTTTATCCTTTGTCAGCTCTCATGGTCGAATTGTGTCATCTACTGGGGTTGGGGTTTCTTATTTTCTTTACCTATTTCATCACGAACAAACAAGTTAGTGGAATAAACCATCGTCCTCCTGGTAGCTTTTTGGAAGCCTGCAATCACAGAAAGACTGTTAGTTTTATGATAGATGAATTTAACTTCCTGGAACCGGCCCTCTTGGGCTTGGCATTATGATAGATGAATTTAACTTATGATGTGAAACAATTTTTTTCAAAAACGTTGATCATAAATTTAAATAATATTTGACTAAAATATATTTTTGTTTATAAAAAATTATAATCTCAGTTTCATGACATATACGCTTCGAGCGAGGTTCTTTGACTGTATTTGGCACTCCGAAGCACGTTATTTGTTTGTCTGGTAAAATTTTTAAGACCCCCTCAAAAAAATTTCCCCAGTTGAAGGCTGACTTGCGAAGAAATCTCATGGTGAATTGCAATAAAGGAATTTTTGAGACCCTCTCAAAAATTCTACCCAGTTGAAAGTATAAGATCGGCTGTCTCTTGTGCCAGATTTGTTAGTGTCTCAAAAATTCTGCCCCAGTTGCAAGTTTGGGGTCCAAGAACTTTGAAGATATTTTGAAATCTTCGTATCTCAGGGGCTTTTTAGCGGTTTCTTTGGTTTTTGTTTTGTGCGACCGAGATCAAAGAGCACATACGTATCCTGTCGTAGCAGGAATCAGGTCAAATGTAGTTCGAAAAAAAATGGTTTATTTTTTTATAATAATATGACCAAGTCCTAAGTGGAATGCCTATGTAACTCACCTCGAGAAATCAAGTCATCACATAGTTCATATTATAAGGCGATGTCATTTGGTTTTTCTATTACAAAAGGAAAAAAAGACCAAATCTGATAAGAATTTTTCTACGTATCTCTGTCGTAAGAGATAGTCTTGTATAGTGCTTACAAGTAAAAGAAATGCGATTACAAATTGAAAGAGTGTGCCTTCATGCGTAGTATCTCTTGATTATATCTGAGTTGATTGCTTTGGGCCATTCATGGTCATCCATCTCTGCTAGGATTACAACTCCTCTTGACAATACCTTACAAACCATGTAGAGCTTTTGCCAGTTGGGTGCGATCTTTCCTTTGTACTCATTTTGGTGTGGAAACATGCACTTTAGTACCAGTTGTCCTATCTAAAAAATACGAGCTCTGACCCGCTTATTGAAAGCACAGACCATTCTTTGATGGTATAGTTGACTATGACATATGACGACTATCATTTTCTCATCAATTAGAGCCAACTTCTCAAATCTTTTCCGAACCCACTATGTGTTGTCCAGTTCTTCTTCTTATATGATTTTGAGTGATGGTATCTCTACCTTGGCTGGTATGATTGCTTCAGTACCATAGACGAGTAAGTATATGGTTGCTCCTATTAAGGTCCGAGTCATTGTTCCATATCCTAGAAGTGCGTATGATACTTATTCATGACAACATTTGTAGTTGTCTATCATTTTCCTCAGTATCTTCTTGATATTCTTATTGGTTGCCTCTACAGCTCCATTTATTTGTGGCCTATAGGTGATAGAATTATGATGGGTTATGCAGAATTATTTACAAATATCCTTCTTCAGATGACTATTTAGATTTGCTTTGTTATCAGTTATAATAAACTCTAAGATGTCGAATCAACATATGATGTTGTTTCGTACGAAGTCCGCTACCACTTTCTTCATTACTGACTTGTGAGAAGTAGCTTCAACCCACTTGGTGAAATGGTCTATGGTTACAAAGATGAAGCGATGTTCGTTGGATGTGGTTAGCTCTAGAGACCCAATATTGTCCATGCCCCAGGCTACAAATGGCAACGGTGATCTCATGACATTAAGTTCACTTGGAAGGACTCTAATTAGATGTCTGTGAATCTAGTATGCGTGGCATCTTTGCACAAATATATTGTAGTCGATTTCCATGGTTTTCCAATAATAGCCTTCACTTAGGATATTCCTAGCTAAGACGAACCCATTCATATGAGGACCGCAAGTCTCAACGTGTACCTCTTCTAGAAATTTTGTGGCCTCTATGGCATTGACACATCTGAGTAGCCCTAGATCGGGTGTTCTCCTGTAAAGTACTCCTTTGTTCAAAAAGAAACTATTAGCCATTCTACTGATCATTTTCTTCTGGTTACTTATGATATTCTCGGGATACTCTCCCTTCTCCAGATATGTGCTTATATCGGCGTACCAAGGTTTATCGTCTGGTTATGCCTCTATGTATGAATAGTAAGCATGTTCTTCTCTTATAATTATCTCTAAAGGATCAATGTCACTGCTTTTAGGATGTTGTATCATGGATTCTATGATTTCAAGAGCATGGGCAAATTCATTCTATACGCTTCGTGTGTTCCTGAAGTTGATATTTCTGAACCTTTTGCATAACATTTGTGCGAGGTTCACATATGATATGATGTTTTCATTTTTTGTAGCCTATTATCCCTGAACTTGATTAATTAACATATATGAGTCTCCTATTACCAATAACTCCTGAATATCCACGTCGAGAGCCATGCGAAACCCTAAGATCCAGGCTTCGTACTCTATCATATTATTGGTACATCAAAACTTGAGCTTTGCAGCCATTAGGTAATGTTGACCCGTTTCTGAGACTAGAACCACTCGAAGGCCTGAACCTTTGTAATTGATTGTGCCATCGAAAAACATTCTCCAACCTGAGTAGGCTTCGACTGTGTCTCCCTCTATTGTCAACACTTCTTCATTCGAGAAATATTTCTTGTCGATTTCGAAATCTTTATCGACCAGACTTTCTGTGAGTAAATGTGCCTCCGTTGACAGCTTTCTCATTCAGGAAATGTGTCTCCCTTGACAACTTTCTGAACCACATACGTGATGTCAAATTCGCTCAAAAGAATTTTCAATTTGGCCAGTTTCCCTATAGGCATGGGCTGGCGAAAGATGTATTTAAACGGATCAATTTTGGAAATGAGGTGAGTAGTGTAAGATGACAAATAGTTTCTCAGCTTCTGGGCTACCCATGAAAAAGCACAACATGTTTTCTCCACCAAGGTGTTCCTCGACTTACAGGCGGTGAATTTCTTACTGAGATAGTAGATGACTCATTCCTTCTTCCTAGTTTCATCGTGTTGCGGTAATATGTATCCAACATCATTTTTTAATACTGACAGATACAATAACAATGGACTTCCCGATTTGTAAGGGAGCAAGACTGGAGGATTAGATGGATATCTCTTAATAGCGTCGAATTCTTTCTGACACTCGTCTGTCTATTTGGTTGGTGCGTCCTTTTTTAGCAACTTGAGGATAAGCTCCACGATTATCGTAGACTGTGCTATGAAGCGTCGAATGCAGTTTAGCCTACCTAGAAAACTCATGATTTCCTTCTTAGTCCTTGACGGTGGAAATTCTTGGATGGCATTGATCTATGAGGGATCTAGTTCTATGCCCCTGCGGCTGACTATGAATCCCAATAACTTTTCGGCAGGCACCCTAAATGTGATTTAGCTGGGTTTAACTTTAAATTAATCTTTTGAAGCATGTAGAAGAACTTTTACAAGTATGTGATATGATATGAACTTTCCTTCCACTTGATTATGACATCATCCATGTAGAACTCTATCTCTTTATGCATCATGTTGTGGAAGATGGTGGTTGCTGATCTCATGTAAGTTGCACAGGCATTCTTGAGGCTGAACGACATTACGCGATAATGGCATACTGCCCATGAAGTGATAAAGGTTGTCCTCTATGCATCTTCATCACTCATTAGGATCTGATCATAGCTGGTGAAACAACCCACGAATGATTGTAACGCATGCTTTGCCTAGTTGTCAAGGGGGTATATGAATGTTCGAAAGTGGAAAATTATCTTTAAGTATATCTTTGTTGAGATCGCGATAGTCCAGACATATCCAAATTTTCCCATCTTTCTTCGGTACGAGCACAATGTTAGCCAACCACGTCGGATATAGAGTTACTTTCACTACACCTAACTTGATCTATTTATCGACCTCGTCTTTGATTCTGATGCTCAGATCTGGCTTAAACTATTGGATTTTCTACTTAATCAAGGTGAAACATTCATTGATAGGCAGCCTATGGGCTACTATGTTTGTGCATAACCCGGGCATGTCTGCATTTGACCACACGAAGATATCAATATATTCTCTTAGCAGATGTATCAATTCCTATTTCTGGGGCACTTTCAAGTGCGCGCTTATCCTAGTTTCTTTAACTGTTTCCTCATTCTTGAGGTTGATTACCTCGGTCTCATCTAAATTAGGTTTCTACCTATTTTCATATTGATTTACCTCATCGATAAGATCCTTAGGTAACATGGTCTCTTCGTCATATTCCTCATATTCTCATTCTTCTGCGTTACTCAACGGACTCATCTCGCGACATATCATGACATTATGAGTTATTTTATTATTATTATAAGAAGCCAAGAGTGGGGTAGAGGTCCAGTTGAAAAGTTTCTCTCCTAAATCAGCATTGCGGATAGTTGGCGCTTCAGTGCATTCTTTCTCTTGGAACAACATCCCTAACCCTTCTTCTACATCTCTACCAATGTGCATTATAGATATCATAGTCTTCCTCTCGCTCAATCATATGGATATGATTAGTGCTATGATTGGGAAGAGGATTATTGTTCACATTTAGTATTTCTATTTGCAGTGTGATTTCTTTTTTGTCAATTATGTTATGTATCTTGTGTTTTAAATTTATACAATCTTCCATGATGTGTCCACTTCCACCAGAGTGGTATGCGCATATTGGTCAACTCGGTAGAGGTGACTCCCAAGATTGGCAGGTTTTGGTGGAAGAGTTTGGATGAATCCAGTGTCACTGAATCATTCGAACAACTTCGTTCAAGTTTCAAGTAGCAGGGTAAATACCCGTGGAGGTTTCTTCTCAATGTTCAGATATGGCAAATTGTATGCGGCTAGAGGCAACTGATTTTGGTTATTTTGATAGGCTTAGTAAGCAAGTACATGTGTTTGGTAATTTGGTTGTAGAGCTTGGTAAATGGGGACTGGTGTTTGATAATTTGGTTGTGGAACTTGATAAGTAGGGATAAGCATTTGGTTGTTAGGTTGTTCATAGAAAACTAGCACAGCACTATACAACGTGGATATGTAACTATTTGGAGGTGGAGTTTAATATATGTCAAAGGAAGATTGTGATCCTTCCTTCTTTCGGGATTTTGGACTAGGTGAGTGGGAGATGTTTGCCACGTCCTCTTTCTTTTTTCTCATAGCTTCACCAGTGCTTTGTTGACTGGCTTTACTGGTTATGTTGATAATTCTTCCTAACTTGACGCCATCTTCTATGGCCTCTCCCATTATAACTAACTCAGAAAATGGCCTTTCGACCATAGACAACATATGGTCATAGAAGTCCAACTCTTGTGATCTGATGAATACAGAGACTAATTCTTTCTCGCTCATTAGCAGTTGCACTCGACCGGCCTCGGCCATCCATCTACTTGTATATTCACGATAATTCTCTGTGGAATTTTATTTGACCTTTTCTAGGTAGTATCGGTCAGGCACAATCTCTATGTTGAACCAGAATATTTCCATAAAGGCTCCTACCATGTCTTCCTAAGTATACCAACGGCGTATGTATTGTGCGGTGAACCATTTGGATTATTCTCCACTTAGGCTCCGACTGAATAGCGTCATAATTAGAGCCTGGTTTCTTTAACCCCGACCAGCTGGTCGTAGTAGGCTCTTAGGTGATCTTTGGGATTCCCTGTCCCGTTAAACATCTTGAATTTAGGCACTTTGAAGCCTTCGGGTAGGTCCAAATCTGGATGCATGCATAGGTCATCATAACTTAGCACTGTTGCCTTCCGGGAGACTCTGTTAAACTTCTCGAGCAGTTGGAGTTTTGTTCCATCATAACATAGGTCTTGAATTTTGTTCCATATTCTTGTCTCACCTATCATGTTCTGCTCTCCACACTTTTTACATTACCTCGTACTGATCGAGTTCTTGTGAGGAGTCAATTGTAGTGACATGGGTATAGAAGGATATTGTGGATGTATTTGGCAATTTTTGGGAGTGTTGGTAGTTCTAAGCGTAGGGTGAGTAGTTGCATTTGGATGTATGCTCGGGTCAGTATGAGTAGGTGGTGGTGTTTGATACGAAGGCACTGAATAGGAAGTCTCGGATAGTTGAGTGGCATTGGCCGGTGGTAGGGTTTGGTATAAAACACCAATATGGGCAGTTTTATTATGAGCTCGGGTAGTTGGCACAGTTCCAGTCGGGTAAGCTAAAAAGTGGTCGGGTGTTGGCGTACTCATAGATGGAAAAGGCGGTGGAGGCCCTATTTCTTTAGTGGCCGCTTCTCTAGCGGCGTTGTCCATCTTATTTCTTGCGACCTGTTCCTGGAGGTTTGCAATTCTTCAGAACAACATTTTGATATCATCCTTGTGGTGTAATGGCTCTTAGGGATCTAGAAGTGCAGAGTTCTCTACGACAAGTGCCTCTTTGTTCGACCTGTCATCGGAAGTACCAGTCATGTTTTCTTGATTATGTTCGGGAAAGGATATTGTTGCAGCTTTTGATCTTGTGAAGTATGCCAACGTGATACGACACGGGTCAACCCCCTCTTTAAGATAAGAAAAATGCAAAAGGCAGATGTCGTTAGTAACGTTAGTGACAAAATAACAATACAAGATATTAGAGATAAGTTGCATTTAAAAGCAGATAGACTCATGCGTTTAATCTGAACACTTGATTGATTTTTCATTTTGATGGTATTTTGGTCATTTTGGCCATTTTGGTTTTGAGGGTTTTGGTTTGAAAGTCTTGGTTAATTTTCTACCATGACGTTGTCAATTCTGACCTCTTCGAACCTTCTTAATAAAAAAAAGGATTATAATTTATATAATATATGGGTCGAGTCTTACATAGACTGCCTACGTATCCCTCCTTGGGAAGTTAGGCTCTTCCATAGTTTGGTTTATATAGAAATTATCCCTAATTTCATTCTACCCAAACAAGTTCCCATACCAAGCCCAATAAGGGCTTCCTATGTATCCCCCTTGGGACATCAGGTCGGACGTAGTTTCTTTTACAAAATAAAAGGGAAGGGATAACATTTAATTGAAAGAGGGGGGGACACCTAAATTTACCCAAAATATGACTTCTCTCTTAACCCATGGCAAGTCGTCGTTCTTATGACCACGCATTCTCTCGGTGGTTTTTATAATAGCGATGGGGTAGAACTACCCAGATCTGACCAGTGTTGATCAAATGCTCTAGCTCGAACTTGAAAGCTTCGCAATCTTCAATGTCATGTGCAGGTGCTCCTAAATGGTTTCAAACATATATTTCTCCTCTCTGAAGTACTCAACGAAGGTTTCATAGCGGTTTTGACTGGCGAATTTTTTTGGTGCTAGCTAGTGTGGAGAAAAGGCTTGCATACGAGTCTTCAAAGACAGTGAAGTCGTAGCGCCAAACTTGTGTATCAATGGTGTTTCCTTCACCAGGCATGATGGGGTCATGAACGAGTAGGGAATGTGGGCCCCATAAGTTATGGATGGTTTTGTCGTTAATCAATCTTATGATCATTTTCTTGAGGGCCAATTACTCGTCAGGTTGATTTTTGTGTAATGGGCACCTCTTGAGAGCATAGGTAGGTGCACAAGTCGGGAGGATATCATGGCTAAAACATGATACTATGGTGGTTGTCAATCCTTCAAACACCTCGATACTCCGCACCGGCCTTGGTGTGACTTTGAAAGGTGAAGTGCGGGCTTTGAGAGTAACCACCCTGAATTATCTCTTCAGAGTTGTGATCACTTACTGGTGAGGTTAAAACTTTAGGCTCCTATAGGGGATGATGTTCGGGATGGCCCTTATGGCATCCTATAGTAGTTGGCAGCATCAGAAGTGTTGGGATGGCTTTCGTAGATGGTCCACTTAATTCCCTGATATATGGCTCAAGATGTACCTCGGGCACCTCAGTCTCCCGCTTAGGTGTCTTGAATAGATGTATGTTGTCCTTTACCATTATTTTGACCTCATCTGAGAGGTTTTGACGATAATGTTCTACTTTGGTAGTGTCTTTCGTAGGGGTTTTTACCAAGTCCAGAATTTGATCGGCCTCCTTCATCTTGCCTTTGGCCAAGTGAATCTTCTTTTCTAATTTGTGAAGTTTTGGCCGAAACGGCTCGGTTTCTTCGTCGTTGATCAAATCAATAACTGGTGATGTTGCACTTGATTATCTTGAGCATCCATCGGTAGCAAATCAACCTTTAGAGAGGTGAAAATTTTAGTTAGTTTTTTATATTTTCTCATATTTTTCTTTGGGGTTGGTGTCCAGAATATGAGACCCATCAAGAGTTTGGGCGGAACACATGAAAGCATGTAAGCAATAATATCACATAATTACACAATCATATAATTAGCAATTGTAATATCCGAGTTCCTATACCTTTTTGCACCAAGCTTTCCTAATCATTTTGAAACATAATTATGCCAAATGTTGATTCAAATCATTGCCCCGTAATCATTAATAATATGGTTTTCCCCAAAGGGGTTAAAAATATGATAAAGCAATAAAGATTAGTAGAAGTCGCCTCCAGTGGCAGATGATGAAGCTCTATCTGTCTGAGCTTTCTTGGCCCTTCGAAGGGCGGTCTGAATCCAGAGGTGAGTCGACATCAGCAACGAATCAACCCAAAACCCTTTCTCTGTGAAGGGCATGGGTGCAATCTCGCCCATTGCTCTCCTCATCCGAGCATCAAGATTTTCTAAGCACTCACGAGTGAAGTCTAACTCCTCAGTCAAACTAGCTAAGACAGTCTGATCATGCTCTATCTTTTCCAAGTACCTGGCATCCCGGTCATCAGCTTGCTTTTGGATTCGGCGTGCCTTAATCTCAATTTTTGAATCCCTGTCTTGGACACAATGATAGCGGTTGGGTCCCAAAGTGAGGGTACCTTGAAAATATTCCATCAACCAATCGGTGTAATCCTCATCACAACTCGGATGGAACCTATCTTCGGTTAAAGTCTTTGGATCCCATATCACTCGGCCACTACATTCTCGGATGATGTCTGCAACCCCTTGGATCCTATCTTATTCGTATTCGGCCATATAATCTCCCATGTTTCTTACTTGGGTATCACCTGTCTTCTATCAAACTATCTTAGGACCCTAATAGGTATGTATGGCCGAATTCCTTGGATTCCCATAAGTGGCAAGAAAGGGCATCTTCTACCTCTAACCATGATACGATCGGACATGAAGTCGGGGAACCTCCATTGTATGTTATCCTCTTTGAGTCTCTAAACGATGAAAGCCAACCCCTTTTCTAAGTACCCTATTTTAGACCCAAAGTAGTTGTAAAGCTCCCTAAAGGCTACGGTTGGACCGAAGATCCAATCGGTGCTGGCTAAGGACAACAACTTCATTATCTCGTCATGAGTGAGCCTATATGGGACCAAGAGGTTATGGTCGGGTTTTTTTCTCCTTCTCATGCAGGTCCTGTTGCTATCTATGAAATCTTGGATCTCCTCTAAAGTTAAGGTCAACTCTAACTCCCCGAACCTACACACAATTCTATCACAATTCTAATAACTTGTGAGGACTTCAATCAATTCCCTATTTCCCTTCATAGTCATCAACGACGGTAGGTGTCCTAGATAGTTCATAATCATTCTTTGTTGTGGAGAATCTACCACGACCACCAAAACCTTAACAACTCGAGTGCTTCCAGCACCATGTCTAACTTGAGATTGGTAGGTATCTACAAAACAGAGCACGGTTCATTCGCCCCCCCCCCCTCCCCAAGGACAATAGTTTATCACATAAGGCACAATCATGTTTCCACATAGCAAGTAGTTAGATGCAGTTTCGTCGGGTCATAGACCGTCAAGACACGAGGTAGTCACCTAATGGGTCCAGATATGTCTAAAATATCTGAACCCGTCAAGGTAAGAATGTGCTAGTTCAGTAGGGATTTGGCTTCGCTCTATCCTAAGCAAACTAAAGTGGTTTTTCGAATGACTGGAGACTCGAGTGGACTACTCGAGGTGAACCGTTGTCGACTGTTGAATGACCGCGAACCAACTCCATCGTCAACGTTTTCCAAAGAAATAATTTTGGTTTTTTACTCGAGGACGATTGCAAAACCGCATTATCGTCTTTGTGCACTAATACGAGTGTGTGTGCGTGCCATTTGGAGAAATCATGAAATGCGTGAATGATAGTTGTATTTCCATAAAGTAAACACATATGCAATTTATAGCAATTAAAACATGTTGTATTGGAACCCTTCTGGTTAGAACCTAGGATTATTTATAGCAGAGCCGTCATCTGTTATGGTTCAATGTTATACGGAGGCGTAAAAGCTACTAGGAGGTTGTTGGAACTCTATTTTGGATATCTTTTTAGAGTCCTCACCTAATTTATAGGAATATTATGAAAACATGGTAAAAGGGTTTATTCAAAAATCAGTGAAAAATATTTTTTAAATCAGAGTTCGAGGTAAAGGTTCTGGTGATCCTCTAGAGAAGGTGTTAGACACCCCAGTATTAAGTATCCATAAAATACGGTTGACCTTCGAGTTCTATAGCATGTTTAATTGCTAAAATTTTCTTTAAGAGTGTTTATTTTCCGCAAAATCGTAACATGTCATCTCATTTTTTATTTCAAATTTGAAAGGATGTTTTGAAAATCAAAGAGTTGAATTCCACTTGAAAAGGTTCATATAGGGGTAGATAGTCAATCCATTTTCAGACTAAGGCACACTCAATATTTAATTTGAGTAGAGTCACACTAATTTAATCGAATGGTTTATCTAATATCCCTATACGTTTTTTTAAAAAAACTTTTTTGGCAAAAATATATAGTCCATTTAAAATGACATGCTATGAGTTTTTAATAGAAACGAAATATAATTTTTTTCCTTTTGTTATTTTGAAGGTCAACCATACCAAATCATTATCTTAAACTCAAGTCTATAAAGGGTCTTTATTCCATTTTTTAGAAATCAATTCAGTTGGGCTTGGCCCAAAATGGTTTTAAAGGGGTTTTAAAAACAAAAATTTATATTTAAGATCAGTTTTGAAAACCCATGTTTTTACCAAATTCAGTTTCTTTTCTCTTCAAAGACAGTCTCCTTTTTTTTATGTTAACAGTTCATATTTTCTCCAAACAGTCCGATTTTTAAGTAAACTTGCTTACTTAATCAATTTAGGACAAATTAAACCTTTAAAATATTTCATTTTATTATACAAAAACGTACATATATATATATCATTTGGGGCGAATTTGGAAAACAAGTTTTTGGACTCTATCTGTTCTAAACGATGTAAGTATCGTTTTGCCTAAATCCTAGCTCATAATCATAGGGGTTTCAACATTATTTCAAGTGTTTTTACAAAGACAATCATGAAAATACAACGTAAATAAATAAAGGAGTAAGAGTTAGGCTGGTGGGCCTACCGAACCCACCATTAACTATTTTCACCCATAGTTGGACCTTTATGCGCAACTATTAGCTTGTCCATACTCGATGGAATGAAATGGTTGGGCCTCTGGCCTAACTGGTTTGAGAATGCAGCGGCACAAATGGCTCACGTCCCATGTGTGTAGAAGAGGAGAGGGAAAAAAGAGAGTACCAGTTAGAACTAGACCTGTCCAACGGGTCGGGGACCCGCCCGGCCCGACCCGACCCAAAAAATTCAGGGTCGGGTTGGCTTATAACTGACCCGCGAGCCACCTGACCCGAAAAAAGCGGGGACCCGATCTTATGTAGGGTCGGGCCAGGGTCAGAATATTTTACCCGTCTGACCCGGCCCAACCCCGACCCGTGTATTTTTTTAATATAATTTATATTATTTTTCCTTCAATAATATTTATTTTGTACTTATATATATTTTTGCCATTAATAAGAGATATAATGCATGTTTTTATAATATATGTATTGCTCTAATCTACATTGAGCTCGACATAAAATAAGATAAAAACGGTAGCTGATTATTAATTATATCTTAATATTATTAGTCATTCTGTTAATATCACGAAAGCATAATGTAGGGAGAGAAATTAGTTATAAATTGGTAAATGGTCATAACTCTGCGCTCGAATGTCCGTTTTACCCGATGTTTTCTTTTTATTTTGCATATTTTTTTGAGACAGGGCCGGTCAAACAGCCGTAAGGCGGTTTGGCACAACCAAATTTTAGAAAAACATCCGTTTTCCCAATCAATTTGTGTTTTCCCCAAATCGATTTCTAATTTTCTTTTTCTTGAGTCAAGATCTCACGATATACAATACATTTCAACGTCGAAATTCGTGGTAATATAGGAGTGAATGCCAATTTCAGTTTTGGAAATTCAATTTAAAAAAAAAATCCATCGACCGGTCCCGACCCTGGCCCGCCAAAAAATTCAGACGGGTCAAGGCTGAGCAGTGACCCGTAGGGTCTCCGAAGGGTCAGGGCCAGGGTAGAGAATTTTTTTTAAAAAATAGGGTCAGGGTCGGGCAAGCAGAAAAAAAAAGCCACCCGACCCGGCCCTGACCCGATCCGACCCAACCTTTGGACAAATCTACTTGGAACATACTAGAAATTATCTACTCTAAACACATGCCATATAAATAATTTAACCTACAAAAAGCAGTCAAATAATATTCAGAGCCCAAATTAAAATCGCAATGGACGGCCCAAACGTTCAAATATAACAGCACAAGAATGGTTAAAATGGGCTGAGCAATGCTTAAAGCATGTAGTGAAGCATGTATGATAAATTCAAGGCATGTGGGCCTGGCCCAACTAATCAACTAATAGTAATAGGAAAAAATGACAGGGAAGTCGAAGAAAATGGGCCAAGCCCAGCACATGCTATAAACATTCATGAATAATGGCTTAGACACATAGGGTATTGGGCTCAAGCCCAACAGAAATCTCATCAGAAAGTCCCAAAGGATATACATGGGAGTATATTCAACCTTTATACATAGTATAACGAGTATACTTGATATACAGTCAATATGGTGTATATCACACAAATGCTTATCGTATGGCAAAGGAAAGAAGAAGCAGTACAGGACGCATAGGAACATAACACAAATTAGCCCTTAATTCCCCCCACCCCTTTCTTAGCATTTTTTAAGATATCTAACCCCAACATGATTACCTGCTACAATTAAAGGTTCTAACCAATGTATACATCAAGACAAAAACTATATTACACAAGATGGCGTACACTTTCATGATATCTCCTACGTTAGTAGGGAGAGTTAAGCAAAACAGTTTGAGGGCATCTAAATTGGGCTACATGACTATTGTATTAGGCCAATACTTGGGGAAGAGACATGATACCCTGGTTGTGTACAAACATATAGGATAACATGAAGGGAGAAAACAAATTATTTCACATACATGTTCACATTCAAAGAGCAAGAAGCTAATCTTAAGCTAGTCAACCACGTGCTTTCTTATAATCAGGAATCAGTACAATATTCAGTCACCTTGACAAACCTAATAGACTACTTATGATGATTCCTCTGCATTCAGTCCATCGTTTTCCAATCTTCTGTCCTTCATTCTTGCAGATGCAAATCATAGAGGACCTAGTGGCATTTATGCCAGACCAGAGCATTCTTCTCAAGAAAAGAAAGCGGAGAGGGTGACTGAATTTCACTCTTTATCATTCTTTACTACTCCTCAATTCCCATCAACAAGTGTTGTCATATTTCCCAAGCCACTGCTCAATCCTCCTTTTCTGATTGATATAAAGTAGCAAGGAAAGACAAGCAATGATTCAACATATAAAATTAGAGCATACAATCACACGGCAGTTTTCAAACACACTCTGGAGCTTAATCAATTAAAAATAAATTGGTTCATGCATAGTATGAAAGGAAGCCTTGGAGTAACTGGTAAAATTGTTGCCATGTGAACATAAGGTCACGGGTTCAAACCGTGGAATAGCCTCTTGCAGAAATGTAAGGTAAAATAGACCCTTGTTGTCCGGCCCTTCCCCGTACCGCGCGCATAACGGGAGCTTAGTGCATCGGATTGCCCCTTTGGTTCATGCATAGTATAGGGCAAAGATCAAATTATCAGACTCAAGCTAGACACTTATTAATCTATTTCATGGAGATATTGACATTCCATGTATCATGCATCACAGAACCAATAGCGAAACACGGAACTAAAAAAGAAACATGTTTAGCACAACAAGATTGAACAAGTTTCAAATTTCCACTCATCGTCTTAGCCTCTACTCCACAGAATAGATGAAGGCAGTCCAATCAAACATACACAACTAATCTTCCTAGATGAGCAGTCATAGTTCAACTTAGTTTCGTTTTTTTAAAACAAGACACAGGACATACTATTGAGCATGGTACTTCAGATGTCAGGTTGTTTACCTAAATAGATGTTAAACTAAGTGATTTAAACTTCAAGTTAGTAATTATGGCATAGATACACAAGTATATGCAAACCAGTTGCTTAACATGACACTGTGACACAGTCCTATTTCACCTTTTGAAGATTTAGAGATTCAATATTCATTCAAAACTAAGCCTAGGTGCAAGCAGACATGGTTATGCATGATTTTAGAACTAAGACATGTGAAATGACCTAAAACAAGAAACAAATAAACACAACAGGGTCTTATCAAGGCAGTCAGAGTATTACTTGGTCTAAGATATTAGCAGAGATCTTAATATAGATATTTTACCAGTCCACACAAGATTTAACATGTTATCACTTCAAGATTCAAATAGATACATAGCTAAACCTAGGCAGAAAGGATGCCGATACAACATGTAAGCGGAAAGGATACAAGGACTAGGCTATGGAGTCCTAAAGGTCATTTGACATTAAACTAGGCTCAAATTTCAACAAGTAGTGAACGTAAACTGACACGAGATGAGAACAAATAGGCATTTGAGCCATTCTTTTCATCTACCAAACCCAAACCTCCCCAACAAACACATGATTTAGCAAAAACACATGCCAAAACAGATTCATGAAGCATGTAAAAAGACTTTTTGAGTTCATAACTACCTTATCTTAACCATTTGTCCTCATTGACACATAACAGATCAATCTAGAGCAGACTTAACTTCATTTGTTAACTAAGTTGACCTCAAACAAGATGTATATGGCTCAAAGGTTTAAACTACTTTTCTATCTCAATAAGTTATATCAAGTTTTAGCATTTTAATCAGATTCTAGCCTATGTTTGTCTAAACAAAACTTAAAGGACATTTCTTGATTCAAACAGTTCAACATGATACTCCTAAACTCATTTTAAAGCCATTTTATACTACACCAAACCTAAAACAATCACTGAACTACAAACTAAGTAGAACAAACAAACATGCTTCAGTTTTTAAGATAACTAAGCACACAACATATCATTTCCACACCCAAATTAGAACTGAGACCTAAAATAGTGATAACAGTATTTAGGTCAAACCTAATCATTATTCAACTAAACAGTTGATGTAGCCTACAAAGTACCATAATTAGCCTACTTTCTAAATTAACTTAAGATTAGTTAATGAACATGATATGAATTAAAAAAAAAAAAAAAATATTAAAGGACACTAGGCAAAGAACCTAGGGCTTATTTTATTGATTAAAAGATAAAATAGAAGTCTTCACAACCGCTAAAATGAAAAAGGAAAGTAAAGTTCAAAGTAAATGTAGGTGAAATTAAAATGCCATATAGTGAAGGTCTCTTTGTGTCCATGGCTCTCCAATGTCGATGCCATTTCCAATGGTCCCAATGGCTTGAGGATGGTGTTGCGATTCGACTGAAGCTCAGGTTTGTTTTCATTCTTCCTCTTCGATTTTGTATCTCCAATTTATCACTTGGTGTCAATTCCTTTTCTTCTTGTTTAGTTTTGTCTCTAGTGTTGTCGATGTACTATTTAGGTTATCAATTTGGGTATTTCCATCTGATTTGGGCTCTGCATATATGTTAGTGTATATATCTCAACAGTATCTCCCTTTTGGTGTTGTTGTTCTCTCTGATTTGATGTTGTCGTTGTTTGATTTTGCGTTGTTAGTATTATTCCCTTATTGATTCATTATCTTTGTTGTTTTCTTCAAATTGTGTTTCTGCTCCCGATGTGTTTCGTTGTTTCTTAGCAGACTCAATCTTGTATTTTCTTTGATGGAGTGCATTCTAGTCTGATTTTGATTTGTTAGCTTCCTTGTTCATTCCATGGGGTGTAATTTACTATTTTCCTGGTCAACGGAATGGGCATCCAAGGATGCTAATACCACACATTGTCCATTCGATAGTAAATTCCCCATGAAAAAAGACCTGCAAAACAGAAAAAATGTTAGAATAAAACCAGATCAATCTCCTCTTACTCCACTGAATTTGAGAAGATTGATCATTAAAATGCCTCCTCCTTTCCTTAACATTTCTCCCCAACATCCAGTTATCATGCTTAACCATCATCATCTCTTGCTGATTCTAATCCTCAGTAAGGCAAATTGCTCTTATCACTGTTGATCAACTTCCTTCCCCAAGTCTCCATTTCTAGGAAATTATGAGCCATATAATCCCCCTTGTCCAAATCCAAGTTTACCAAAACATCTGCTAATTTATTCCCTTCCCTGAATATATGGTTTATCACCACTGTTCTCTCTCTCATAATCCTCCATATTTCCTCCATTGTTGTGATGATTTGCCAAGGGCTATGCTACCTTTTCTCTATTACATTCTTCATAAGCATTTAATCAGTTTCCACTATCATTTGGGGTATTTGCTACCTATCCATATATTTCAGAGCTTACGAAATAGCCTCTGTTTTTGCCTGAGTGTTAGAGTAGTTGCATTCTCTCATTTCTTAAGCTTGTGCATATAACAGATCCTCCCCCCCCCCCTAGTATCCCTCAAACAAAAACTCCAAGAACTTCTCCTCGGATTGCCTCTGGAGTCTCCATCAGTGTTGCATTTCACCCACTGTGTCTGGAGGCTTCCAGTATACTTGAGTAACTTTCAAACTGGGAGAATAAGTTTGTAATGCCCTAATCAAATCAACCCAATTATATGGAGCATGCTTGAAATTTTTTTCTTCTAGTCTTTATGACTAAAATTAATGTATGCATGATCTGATACTTCAATTTATTGATGGACATATTCCCCCCATATAGTATAGTATTTTTTCTTTTCCAAATCTCCCACACTATCACTGCTGGAACAACCTGGTATATCTTCTTTCTGTGATGGTTCACAGGAGCCTCCCACCATGTTTATATTACCTTTGTTAACTGATGACCAGCTATATTAAAACCAGTAACTCCACAAAAATACTTCCAGATAGTTTATGCCACTCCAGACTTTAGGAATACATGTGCAATGGTTTCTTCTTGAGCTGCTTGACAAGAGGCAAATTGAAAACCCCATTTCTTCAAGGTATCATCTAATGGTAGTTTGGTTTGCCAAAGCCTCCATACAAAGAAACTGATCTTAACAGACAGCCCCTTGGTCGACATATAGTCAAAATATTTATTAAGATCCTTTCTGTCTCAAAAACTGGTAAGTTGAGCTAACTGAGAAGATTCCCTTAGTATCAAGTTTCCAGTAGTCTTTGTCTAGAGCATCCTTCTCAGTAGGTGGTTTAACTTGATGAATAATATGATTGGCCAGGTTCTCAGGTAGTAACTCTCCGATCAGATCATCCTTTCATCTTTCTTCCTCTTGGACTTTCTTAACTAATACCATAGAATAGTCACATTGATAATCAGGTGGTACAGTGTTATACAAAGCTCTCATTCTAGTCCAATTGTCAAGCCAAAAATATGAATTCCCTTGTTTCAGCTGCCACCAGATTTCCTGTTCAATATCATCTCTACATTGTAACATCTCTTTCCCCACATTGGTTCCCCCTTCCCATTGTACTGTTACAGTATTCTTCTTCTTCAAATATTTATTGCTCATGTAATTCCTATACAAAGATTTCTTTGTTCTAAAGTTCCACCATCGCTTGGCAAACAAAGCCTTGGACATATCTTGTACGCATCTTAATCCCATACCTCCTTCTTTAGGATGACATAGTGTAGTCCAAGATTCCCAGTGTTTGCTTGAGTTCCCAACAGAATTATTCCAGAAGAACTTAGCAAACATCCTATAGATCTGTGCAAATACCCCTAATGGTGGATCACATGATGATAACAAATGGATAGGCATACTTTGAAGAACATGACAAAGAAGTAGTAGTTCTTCCTCCTATTGATAATAACTTTTCAGATAATAGCTTGGCAAACAAAGCTTTGGACATATCTTGTAAGCATCTGAATCCTATACCTCCTTCTTTGGGATGACATAGTGTAGGCTTACAAGATATGTCCAAAGCTTTGTTTGCCAAGCTATTATCTGGAAAGTTATTATCGATAGGAGGAAGAACTACTCTTATTTGTCATGTTCTTCAAAGTATGCCTATCCATTTGTTATCAGCATGTGATCCACCATCAGGGGTATTTGCACAGATCTATAGAATGTTTGCTAAGTTCTTCTGGAATAATTCTGTTGGGAACTCAAGAAAACACAGAATCCGTGATCCTTCCCATTTATCAAAATGGAATACCAATTTTTTGAGATAATTTTGTACACCATGTCTATCAGCATCTCTCCAAATCCCATCTTCCTGAGCACTTCTGTCAAGAAAAGCCAAGAAATCTTGTCATAAGCCTTTGCCATATCCAGTTTGATGACTCTATTGGCTGGCTTCCCCTTATTCTTATATCATGGACTATTTCTTGAACCAACAATATATTCTTCACAATGCTTCTGCCTTTGACAAAACATGTCTGCTGAGGTGATATATTATGTGGGAGAAACTTCACAAGCCTTTCATGTATTATTCTGGAAAACACCTTACTGATAAAGTTACTTAGACTAATAGGTCTAAGATCTGAACAAGTTATCACCTCCTTTTTTTTTGGTAACAACACTAGATTAGTGCAAGTAACGTACCTAGGTAGTTCATGCCCACAAAAGAAAGAATGTACCATAATGATGACATCCTTAGCAATAATATCCCATGTAGCTTGAAAGAACTTTCCTGTATATCCATCAGATCCACCTGCACTATTAGCATTCAAACAAAAAATTGCATTCTTGATTTCCTCATCATCAGGGAACTCCTTTAGCCCTGTATTCTGCTCCTCTAAAATCAGCTGAGGGATATGCCCTAGAAGTTCAAAGTTAGTTGTTTCTGCTTCTGCAGTAAACTGACTTCGAAAAAAGTTAGTAGAGTCTATCACAATATCCTTCTCTGTCTCCAACCACACCACACACCATTTTGACTCTGTATTCTGGTAAGTTGTAGTTTTTTCCTTTTTCCCTTGACATGTGCATGAAATAATTTTGTATTTCTATCTCCATCCATGAACCACTACATACCAGCTTTCTGCTTCCAAAATTTCTCCTTTACAGCATAGAACTTAATCAATTCTGCTTGCACTTTCTGTAGCCTTTCCCTATTAGCTCATGTGTGGTTTTCTTAAAATTCTTGCTCATGAATCTTGACTACCTCTTCCAAAGTATCTATATATCTAAAGATATCACCAGAAGTTTCTCTACTCCATTTAGCCAATATTATGCTTAGATTCTTCAATTTACTGTGGAAGATGTAAAATGGATCCGATCCATGGTGCCCTGTCCAGTTATTTTTCACAACTTCCTGGAAAGAAGGATTATCTACCCAGAAGTTCAAAAACCTGAAAGTTTTTTTAATAAACCTGCTATCTTCTGAACAAGTGATCAACAGGGAAGAATGATCAGACCCTTGTTTTATCAGATGCTCTACCTCAAAATTTGGGTACATATCTTGCAGTTCTTGATTAGCCAAACATCTATCCAGCCTATTAAAAATGCAGTGTTCATATGATCTTCCATTCCACCAAGTATACATACTACTTTTGAAACCGAAATCTGTGAGTTGACAAATATCGATACATTGATTGAAATCCTCTACTTCCCCAAATGGCACGGCTAACCCCCAAAACTTTTGAATTTCATCCACTATTATATTGAAATCCCTTCTACTAGCCATGGAGAGTTAATACTACAAGATATATGATACATATTATTCCATAATGTTACCTTAGTATTTCTTTCTGTGATAGCATATATCAAGGTACTGATAAACTCTTGCCCTTCATCTAACTTTTTCATTTTGACTGACAGTAATTACTCTGTATCTATCTGAACCTCCACCTGATAACCTTCATCTACAAAGACCCATATTTTCCCATTTATGTTATGCTAAGTTGTTTCCATTCATACCCACAGTTTGTACATCGCTATGTGTCTTTGATGTTAAAAAGGCTCCATTAATACTATAAAATTGAATTTCTTCTGTCTGTTTAACATCACCACTCTTTCAAAAGCTTGTTGAGTGTTAACAGACCTGATATTCCATATGAGTGCACTATTCATTGGGAAACTTTTGATTTAGAGGCAATTTTTCTTGTCTGTACACCTCCAACAAGTGTTGGGGTACACTTTTCTCCCTTGATTGTTTTTTGTTTACCTACTTTTTAGTTTTTGCAAGATGTCTTGGTGACACCCTCCTTTGTTCAGTGCTTGTTGCATGTGTTGTGATGTATTCCTCTCATCTATCTCAATGTCATTACCAATGTCAATTTCTTTGCTACTTTCCACCTATGTTTGTCCTCCTAGTTCAAATTTTTTTGTTGTCAATTTGCTATGTTCTTTCTGTATGTCACCCGTTTTGGTCTCTTCGTTGTCGTCTTCTTTTTCCTTCATATTTTCCCCACTTCCTTGCATTGCATTTTTGTTCTGATGCATCTCAACACTCTGAATCTCCCCTTCTTCATCTTTTCTTTCCTTTGAAGAAGATTGATTTCCTCCAGCTATTCTTTTAAGTGCAGCATCTTCATCACTTACACTCATGTCTGTCAAATCATCAGGAGGTTTAGCTGGTACCTTATTTAGGTCAACATCGTGAATAACATGTGTCTTTCCTTCACCAACATCAACAGGTTTGGCTATCTCCTTTTCAATGGTATTATCTGCCACAATATTTTCATGTTGCTCTTCAGTTTGTTGTTGCTGCTTATGTGGCGTGCCTTCACTTTTATTCATTTGTTCCTTACTTTGTTGTTTCTGCTCCTGTTTGTCACTTTGCCAAACTCCTACATGTTTTTCTAGGCTTAATTAAACTATGTAATTAAACATAATAGACATGAATCTACTTACATAAGATCATAATCATATAAAACATGTTGTAAGTCACAGAATTTAACTAAAACTAACTAAACTAATTAAGAAATTTAAAGGAAAAGGGGATTACCTCTTTTAGTGGAAGCCTAGGTCGAAATTGGGGCTTGTTCTTCCACTCCACACTCGAACAACAACTCACACACAAAGAAAAAGAAAAGGTTTTAAAACTAAGGAATAATTTCAAGATTTAGGATTCCATCAAAGGGCTTGAAATCCAATTCACTCAAAATTTGCCGTAGTTAGATCAAAAATTAGCTCTTAAGAACATAAAAGCTCAAAATTTTCAATCGGGGTCCTTCCCTCTTTTTATTTTATTGACAATGAGAGGGTGGGGTTCAATTTATAGAAACCCCCAAAACCCTAGAATTTGAGATTCAATCGGTGTGGGAGTACAGATGTGGGGGGAAAATTCCCTCCCAAAAGGTTTTCAATCAATCATAATGCATTGTTTGAAATCAAGTAAGACAAGTCAATTAAAATCACAGAAGAAAAAGCAACGAAGAGGGAAAACCTCACCTTGGTGGGGGGTGATAGTGGCTCTGCGGTGTACTGGTCCGATAAGGGAAAGAGCACTCTTGCCCAAAATGGATGAGCAACTCTGCAAAAGGCATGCGTACACTGTCCATTGCCATTTTTGGCATTTTGGAGAAGAAGATGAAGATCTTGGGCTTAATGGCGATTGAGAACAAAAGGGGAAATGTGGTGGATCGGCTGGTATGCGTAATAGAAGAGGCATTGGGCCGCATCGTGGTCCAGTTGGGCCGGACCCGGCCATCTATAAAAAGAAAAGAAAGGGGCCCAATTTTGTTTTAAATTAAAAACAAATATAATGATCACATTTTACAAATGTAACTATTTTCTAAAATTAGGAAATGACCAGGATCTTTTCAATTATAACCATATTAAATTATAAGATTCAATTTGATCCCAAATTTGATACAAAATAGAAATTGAAATCTTCAAATCACGCAAAATCCTTTTGATAAAAAATAAAATATTTTGAAATTGAGATGTAATTTAATTATCCTATTTAATTAAATATTTTCTCAATTTTGACGGAATAAAATATTGATCATTTTTAAATTGAGAGCTTAAGCAATTAATTACACAAATATCTTTACTTTAGTTTTGAAAATTGCAATTTGATGATCAAAATAATGTAAAAATAAAATATGATATACAATAAGTATACTTGGTGATATTTTGTCAAATGAAAAATGATAAAATATTTCTGGAATAATTTTGTATAATCATTTTTGTCTTGTAAAAGTATATTTTACTCAGTATATGACTCAGAAATCCTGAATAATTAAATAAAATTATTAGAGGGTAAAAATTAGGTGTCAACGCCCGCCTTATCTCCGAATTGGATCCTTTAAAGTACATTTTTCGTCAGCATATGCATATAGGTAAGTTGGACAAGTGGCAAATGCTTTTAAGCAAGTTTGACATCACATACATGGTCCAAAATGTCGTCAAAGGACAAGCAGTGGCCAATCAACTTGCAGGAAGTCCGGTCGACAAAAACTTAGAGCTACTCACGACGTATTTTTCGAATGAGAAAGTATTAACAATAGATGAAGATGTTGTTGAACCATATTTAGAATGGAATATGTTTTTCTATGGCGCAGTCAATTACTAGGGTTTTGGAGCAGTTTTGGTGTCAACAATAGGACAGCATTACCTGATGGACAAAAAGCTCAAATTTCGGTGCATCAACAACATGGCGGAATACGAGGCCTGCATCTTAGGTCTCCGCATGGCTCTTGACATGGACATCCAGAAGTTATTGGTAATAGGTGACTCAGATCTGCTGATTCATCAAGTACAGGGACAGTGGCTACAAAGAATGCCAAAATCCTGCCATACGTAAGCTTCGCATAAAGGTTGTGCAAAAGGTTTAGGAAGATTGACTTCAAGCACATGATGAGGGCTCAAAATGAATTTGTCGATGCTCTTGCTACCATATCAGTCACATTGACCCACTGGAAATAAGCATTATAGAAGAGCACGCTTATTGTTCCCATGTGGAAGCGAAACCTGACGGTTAACCCTGGTACGCCGACATAAGCATGTATTTTCAAAAGGAAGAGTATCCCAAAAATACCACGAGTAATCAAAAGAAAACCATCCGGAGGATGGCCAATGGATTCTTTCTAAACAAGGAAGTACTCTACAAGAGAACGCCCGATTTGGGGCTACTTAGATACGTAATAAGTTCGTCATATCCAAAAAGATTCTACGAGTAGGTTACTACTAGATGACCATAGAAACTGACTATAGTAAGTTCGTGCAAAGATGTTATCAATGTTAAATCCATGGAGATCTTATCAGAGTCCCACTGAGTTTAATCAATGTCATGAGCTCACCTTGGTCGTTAGTTGCCTAAAGCATAGACGTCATTGGACCTATCGAGCAGACCGCATCCAACAGACATCAATTTATTCTGGTCGTCCTAGATTACTTCACCAAGTGGGTTGAAGCTATGTCACACAAGTCGATAACGAAGAAAGTGGTAGCTGACTTTGTACGGAACAACATTATCTACCAATTTGACATTCCGGAGTCCATCATAATAGACAATGGAGCGAATCTGAACAATCATCTGATGAAAGATATTTGTGAACAATTTTGTATAACCCATAGGAATTATACCGCCTACAGGCCACAGATTAACGGAGTTGTAAAGGCCACCAACAAGAACATCAAGAGGATATTAAGGAAAATGATAAATAATTGTAAGTGATGGCATGAATAATTGCCTTATGCATTGGTAGGATACCAAACGATGACTCGGACCTCAACAAGAGCAACTCTATATTTGCTCATCTACAATACTGAGGCAGTCATACCAGCCAATGTGGAAATATCATCAATCGGAATCATACCATAAATCTAGGTTATTAATCAATGATAGAATCCTAGAAAACTAGTTGAATTAAAGTGAGTTTTAATGGTTATTTCACTACTTGAGTTTTAGTTGTTACAAATGAATATTATTGGTGAGTTGGACTAATCTAAGCTTGGAAATTCGTTCATTAGTAACCTATAGGCTTGAATCTTCTATACTAGTTGACAAATCAAATATTGAAAAGCTAGGGTTTATGCCTAATTTTGGGGTTTTGCCTTGAATGGAAAAATTGACCAATACTTGAACTAATTTAGCAATTGGAGAGTAGATTTGAACTTTCAGAACATCTGGTTACCAATTTCATTCTCAAATTACCGTTCTATCCTTGTGGGTCCATTTTCCCTTTTACCATTGTTGGTCTTGGATTTAAGGAATAGTCTAGCGATATGGGTATTGTTAGTTTCCATTTCTAACCTAGATTTAAATAATGACTAGACTTCAAGTAATCGAGATCTTCAGAAAGGCAAGGCTCCGGTGTAATCGTTCTTGGCTCCCGCTCGACATCCAGGTAGGTTACGACTTACTTTTTAGTTAGACTTTAGTTAGCGAAATATATGTAGAGTTAATTATTGTTAGAGAAAGCATGATACACCTTCGGGTATGAAGTTGAGATGGATTACTTAAGTTTGGTATTGTTCACTTATTTGTGGGCTTGTTGCCTTTTTGTGATTTATTGGCTTGCTGCCAAGTGTTTGATATTGAATCTGCTCTTAGTTGTCATATAGTGATTGTACTATAGTTGTCTCCCACTTATCTTGGTATTATCACAGATAGAGGAAATTACTTGACTTGATAATGATATTGTGATATGTGTCCATGTGTGGCAAGATTGGGATTAATATGATATATTTGATATTGTCCTTTTGCATTGCATTCATCCTCATTTCCATGATACATTGATATTACATGTGATTGATATTGATGATGATAAGTGAGAAGGAAACATCTGTTAATCTTGCAACATATTTGATAGCATATCCATCTCTAGGCTATGTGCGGAATGGCTAGCAGTGTGGTCGGTGTTGTGGACTCATCTATGGGCTGTGTGCGGAGAGACTGGTACACGGACTTTGCGAGTCTCCCCATGGATGGATGCGCAGACGGGGGGTCTCATTTATTTACTTGTCTGACTTGCTACTCCGAGACAGTATTGTACTTGTAGACTATGTAATCATACTCAAACTTGTATCTCATATAGTAGTAACTCTTGTACTGCCTTAGACCAGACTCCTTGGGATTGTTATATTATTTCCGTATCATTTCTTCATTTATCCTAAAGTTATTGTTTATTTGATTATTGGGTTTTATTTTATCTTGGATTGAGTTCAGATTATGGGACGGGTTCGCCTACCAGGTGGGAAAAAGATAGGTGTCCGCGCGTTGCCGAAATTGGAGTGTGACACTCAATAATATGTGCAATTGGTGAACTATATTAATCACTTCCCACCCACCACACAAAAATGAAAAAAGAAAAAAAAGAAAAAAAGAAGTTACTATTTTGTGCATGATTTTAGGAAATAATTGAAGAAGAAAGAGGCAGTGTGTAGGGAGTCGGTATTCCAATTTCGAGTGAGGAACGTGTACTCCTAAATTACGTAAAATGAATACATAAAGTTTTTGGCCAAACAAAATAGATGAGCCTTTTCATTATAACACACACCTATTTATATACATAGTTAATAGATACCCACTAGTGCCACTATGCTATTAGTGGAAGTGTAACCTCTCATGATCGAATTATCCTTCCACTAACTCATAATAACAACTAACAACACCCACTAAAATAATGAATTAAAAGAACTACTACTACTACCACTAATTAACTGATGCCTTAATAAGAGGACCCTTAAAGCTGAAAATCCTTGACCCAACTTAGAGCCTGTTGGGTTCGTTTGGGCCTCGTGCTCAGCTTATTACTTGGGCTTTGATGAAGGATAGAGTGTTGTTCCACATCAATTCCCTTCCCTTCAAAATGGGTCGTGTCCTCAAGGCCCATGGGATTAGTAATTTATTGCTGGCTTGCACTAACAGAACCATTCCTCTGCCCCCAATTAACGATCTGTTCGAACAAGTGAGGATGAGTGGATTCCATCAATTCATTCGATTCCCAAGTCCAGTCAGCAGGTGAAGAATTTTCCCATTGAACCCAAACTTGATTTTTATTTCTCCCTTCTTTCCAAACCGTGCGCTCCTCAACGATTGATTCGGGCTTCAGGTACAATTGCTCGTCCTTTATGATACTTGGTAAATTCGCAATTGTGGTGGGTGTTTCTCCAAAGTAAGGTTTGAGGAGTGATATGCAAAAAATGGGATGAATGCGACACCCATCTGGGAGGTCAAGCTTATACGCCACTGTACCAATTTTCCGATGTACTCGGAACGGCCCGTAATATTTTTTGAGAGCTTGGCGGAATTGTGGCGGTGTCGAGTCACTTGTATATAGGCGCGGAGTTTAACATAAACCCAGTCCCCTATGGTAAATTCCTTTGCCATTTGCTTTTTGTTTGCTTGGGCTTCCATTTGTTGATGGGTTTTATGGAGAGCTTCTTTATGTTTGGCTAGGAGGTTGTTTATGTGGGTGAGAGTTGAGTCGATGGCCGCATTTTGGGAGTTCCCAAGTAGATATTGAGTCGCTGTTGGTTGTGGGCGGACGTATAGGGCTTGGAAGGGGGTGGTTTTTATAGTCGTATGGTGGCTGGTGTTATACTAATATTCCGTGAGAGCTAAGTACCTGGTTCAATTGCGGGATTCGTCACTGACAAAGCAGTAGATAGGTCTGGAGGATGCGATTAACAACTTTGGTTTGCCCATCCGTCTCCAGATGGTACGCGCTGTTGTAAGCTAATTTAGTACCCAACTGTGAGAAGAGTTCTTGCCAAAACTTGCTTAGAAACAACTAGTCTCAATCTGAAACTATGGTTTTGGGTAATCCATGAAGTTTTGTAAATGTTAGAGAGGAATATAGAAGCTAGGTATGAAGTTGTGTATTTGGTGGGTAATGCTATAAGATGGGCGAATTTGGTTAATCGGTCAACAATCACCCAAAGAGTAGTTTTGCCAGATGACATGGGAAGGTGGTTATAAAATCCATACTTATGTCTTCCCATACTTGATTTGGTACAGGAAGGGGTTGGAGTAGGTCGTAAGGTTTGTTGGCAAATGAAACAGTTGTGCACAAATTGCTCAATGTGTCTCCTCATTGCAGGCCACGCAAAAGCATTCGATATGCGACTTAAAGTTGCCCTAACTCCCGAATGGCCACCACAGGGAGAAGAATGATATTCTTCTATTAATTGGGATTGTATCCATGTTTTATCAGGTATATATAATTTCTTATCGAGAAAAACCAAACCATCATGTACCTTAAATTTTTCATTGACCCCTGATTCTGATGTGATTTTGTTCAGGAACTCCGTTCCAACTTTAGTGGTAGCATATAAATCCTTCATTTGCGTCAACCATGGAACATTGGGTCCTGAAATAGTGGCGAAATGGGGCTGCTCAACCCGAGATAAAATATCCGCGACTTGATTTTCCCGGCCAGGCTTGTATCAAATTTTATACTCAAAATCGATCAATTTGGTGATCTACTTTTGATGTTCCGGTGTTTGAATTGCTTGAGAAAGTAAGTGTCGTATGCTCATGTGATCCGTATAGATAATAAACTTTCTTCCAAGCAAATAATGCCTCCATTGTTTTACCGCTTCAGTAATAACATAGAGTTCTCTTGTGTAGGTGGAAGTTGCTTGCATACGAGACACTAGTTTTTTGCTGAAAAAGGCCAAAGGGTGGTTCAATTGAGACAAGACCGCACCAATGGCAACACCGCTAGCATCTATCGTGACTTTCTTTTTCAAAATCGGGAAGAGCGAGAACCGGGAGGGGGGTCATGCATTCTTTCAGTTTCCTGAATGCTTATGTGGCCTTACTATTCCTTGAAAACTCTCATTTTTTAACAAATGAGTGAGAGGTGAAGCAAACGCTGCATAATTCCGCACGAACCACCGATAATATCCGGTAAGGCCTAGAAATCCCTGTAAAGCCGTAATAGTGGAAGGTGTGGGCCATTCCAAAATGGCTTGTATTTTATCCGGATCCACACTTACCTCGTCGCTGGAAATTATATCCCTAGATAAGATAATGAACCTGTTTCTTTCCAAATACACATTTTGATAATTTGGCAAAATACTTATGAGTGTAGAGTAAGCAAAAGACCTTGGAGAGGTGTTCCATGTGCGCAGCCCATCCGGTACTATAAATGAGTATGTCGTCAAAGAAAACCAGTACAAACTGCCTCAATTGTTCCTGAAATAAATCGTTCATCGCTGCCTGAAAGGTGGAAGGAGCGTTGGATAGTCCAAACGGCATCACTTTAAATTCATAATGTCCGTCGCATGTCCGGAAAGATGTTTTGTGCACGTCTTGAGGATCTATCCGAATTTGGTGGTATTCGGACCTCAAGTCAATTTTAGAAAACATTGTAGCTCCTTTTAATTCATCTAGAATTTCATCCACCATATGAATCAGGAAACAATCACGAACAATGATTGCATTCAAAGCCTGATAGTCAACACAAAATCTCCAAGTACCGTCTTTCTTGTGAACCAATAACACCGGTGATGAATATGGGCTTTTACTCAGCCGAATCACTCCCTCATCTAGCATTTCACCAATGAGCTTAGTCATAATTTCTTTCTGAAAGTGAGCGTAATGGTAGGGGCGTACATTGACGGGTTTGGCATCGAGTTGGAGGTGTATTTGATGGTCGTGCATGCGGCTTGGTGGGATTTCAGTGGGGGTTTTGAAAATGTGTTGGTATTCTTCCAACATTTGGTGTAGTTCAGGGAGTATATTTGGACTATTGGCTTTGAGTGTATGTGAATGAGGAGTGGACTCATGTGTAATGGCATGTAGGGACAAAATAGAACCTGTTGTGATCATTCTATTTAGTTGGGCTGGATAAAATTAACGTGGGCTCATTGGTTAACTGAATTTATTTTCCGTTGTGGCTAAAACTCATTTGTGGTATGGAGAAATTTGCAGTAAAAGCGCCTAATGTGCTTAACCACTTAACTCCGAGAACGACGTTGACCCCTTGAATAGGTAAAATTAGAAATGGAATAATGAATTCTTGCCCTTTTAAAATCACCTTAACGTCGAGGCATTGGCCTGTGCATGTTGACACCCAATTTTGTCCCATCTTTTATGATTTTATTCGTAATTTTTAATATTTTGACACTTTTAAAATAATTTTAAAATATAGGCATATATGTGTATATCCTCTTATTATTATTATTCACATTTTTTTATATCATTTTGCATTTTTATCATAATCATAAGTTTTATCCGAAAATTCTATGTTATTTTATTTTCGCAAATTGCATCGCGTTCCCATTTTTTATTAAGCATTAAACATTTCGCAAATATTATATTTTTTATCACATCGTTATGTTATTTTAAATAATTCACATCTTCTACAAAACAAAATTATTTTTTTTTAATATTAAAACCCCCTTTTATATTTTTTTAACCCAAAACAATTTCTAACCCATTTCATTTTTCCCAACCCAATACAAATTCTACCCAAACAACCCACAACCAAAGCCCAAAAAACCCATTTCCCTTCCCCTTTATTTCCCCCAATTCCCACAACCCACAACCAAAGCCCAACGCCCACTCCCCAGGCTCAACCGACCATTAGCCAAAACCACAACCCAATTCCCACAACCCAAAACTCCCAAGCCCAACAAACGTTTTTTTAATTCCCCCCCAAAGCCCGCTCGTCGGCCAATTCCGCCCAAACTCCAACACAACCCACACTCGACTCACCATTTCCCGGCCCACACCCGACCAACCCAACACCAGACTCGTCGGCCCAAACCCAACCAAAAAACACCGGCAGTCGCCCCCTTTAACCCAAAACAGAACCCCAAAATCAAAAAAAAACCTAAACCCTACCCTGAACCGACGACGCCGCACCCTACACCCTACCCCCCGACGCCGCATTCTACACGACACCACCACTCGCCAACACCGCCGCCTGACACCACCAACCCATCACCTCACACCGCAACCCATACCCCTAAAAAACCGTTCCAAAATCATTGTTTTTGGGCTCTTTATTTTGAATTTAAGCTCGGTTTTTTAGGAGGAAATGGGGGCTATAAAAAACCCCTTGTGTTCTTCGAAAAGGGGGGAAGAAAAAAAAAAGGAGAGAAAACCGAAAGATTTTTCGGAGGTCCGATTGGATATAAATATTTTTGGTTGTGTTCTTGGTTTCAAACATTTTTTCCTCATTTGTTGTTCAAAAATTGAGTCCGAAAAGGTTTGTTCTCCACTTTTGATTCTCGGATTTTGACACCTGATTCGGATCGGGTCACCGACCCGGGTCGGGTCGACCCGGTTCGGGTATTATTTTCAGAATTCTTGCATTTCATATTTCTGTATGTTGGTTATCTGAAATTGATGAAATTATTCGATTTCGGGTTGCATATCTGATTCGGGTCGGGTCGACCCGGTTCGGGTATTATTTTCATAATTCTTGCATTTCATATTTCTATATGTTGGTTATCTGAAATTGGTGAAATTATTCGATTTCGGGTTGCATATCGATTCATCGGTCACCGACCGGTCATATTATTTTCAGAATTCTTGCATTTCATATTTCTATATGTTGGTTATCTGAATTTGGGTGAATATTTGATTTCGGATTTTGGATCACTGATTCGGGTCGGGTCACTGACCCGGTTCGGGTATTATTTTCAGAATTCTTGCATTTCATATTTCTGTATGTTGGTTATCTGAATTTGGGTGAATATTTGATTTCGGATTTTGGATCACTGATTCGGGTCGGGTCACTGACCCGGGTCGGGTCGACCCGGTTTGGGTATTATTTTCAGAATTCTTGCATTTCATGTTTCTGTATGTTGGTTATCTGAATTTGGCGAATATTTGATTTCGGATTTTGACACCTGATTCGGGTCGGGTCGACCCGATTTGGATATTTTTAGAATTCTTGCATTTCATATTCTTGTTCTTGGTTATCTGAAATTGGTGGTGAAATCTGATTTCGGGTTTGAATCACTGACCCGGGTCGGGTCGGCCCGATTTGAATATTTCCAGAATTTCAGAACTCGGGTCGGATACTTAATTGCTCACTGCTCGTTTCTTTGGCACTGTTTTATTGTTTCATTAATATCGCATTTAGGCCGACGAAATCGAATTCGAGGCCGCGCTTTTCTTTCGTTTCATTTCTCTATTTTTCAGCACTGTTTTAAGTATCCGGGCAACAGATATTTTACTGTTTTACTGTTTTAAACTAAACACCGCGTCTTTTTTTCGGAAATCATTTTTTTGCTTACTGTTTTATCGCCTGCTGCTGCTGTTTTTGTTCTGATTTCATTTTTTGCTGATTTGAACACGATACTACACTGGCCGATGAAAAATATTCGTCGATTTTGAGGCCTCCATAGTTGTAAAGACGGAAAATATAACTTCTGGGCAATGATGAGACTTAAACCTTTTTATTTCATCCGAGATCAACATGTTTAGTAGGCGAGGTGACTAAAATAACCAACAAGTTATATATTCGCAGCCACGACGTGATTATAGTGATCTTTTCTATTTCACCCGAGAAACCAACACGTTTAGTAGGCGAGACAATCAAAATAAACCACATTAGTCATATGTTTGCAGCCACGACGTGATTGGAATGTTCTTTTCAAAATTTAAGTCTGAGCCCTCCTTGATCAAAACATTCACTGTTTTGAATACGGATATGAAGTTATTTGTATTTAACTGTTTCTAACCGTTTGTTCTTGACAGCTTGCAGGGATTAAAGTAAATAAAGGCAGATTATTCCTCGGTGTTTATTTATTTTATTTACTTTCTTTAATTCAGCTTTTATCCCGCTCTGTATTGTAATATTATTTACCGCACTTATGTAATTATTGAAATGCTTATAATAGGCAAAACTTAGGATTAATTCATAGGGTAGTTTAAGATTTGAAACCCGTCGCTAGCTTATTTATTTGTAGGCTCGATTAAATTCAAACTTAGAAACCCTCCGCTAGTTATTTATTTTAGGCTCGTCACGCGTATTCAAGATTTTCAAAATAATTTTTGTCATCTTTTATTTGCTTTATTAATCATTCCGAATAAGTTTATCTTTTGTCAATTTACAATTCAATGATTCCCAAAATTTTACTTCTTTGGCATTATAAATAATTTATTGTCACAAATGCATATTTTCCAAAACTTTACATGTATCTTTTTTTTTTATGTCATTCGAATGCATACATGTACAAAATGCATCTCTTTCATTAATTATTTGCAAACATCTTTAACTTCATACTTCAAACATGCATTTTTTCTAGCAATAATTAACATGAGTTTGATCGGATAATCGCAAGTTAGCGGATCTTAAAATATGCCTAACCCCTTCCCTTTAGGATAATAAAGAACCCTTACCTAGAATCTCACTAGTTTCGCAGACCTTAAAATTGAAGTTACATTGCAGCATTTAGTTTAATATTTAGGTGTCCTAATTCACCGTAAAAAAAATTAGGTGGCGACTCCTCAACCCTTTTACATAGGAATCACCGAACACGTCTGTGCTCCGCTCTTGACCCGAGCGGGTCGAAAATGGGGCGCGACAGCATGTCGACTCTGCTGGGAAAATTCAGGTTCTTAACCATAACAAGTTCAGGTTAATCAGTATTTTGCTTTATATTGCTCCTTATTTGATCTATTGTTTTTAATTATTTTCTGTTGAAATTTTGTATGCATAACTGCTTTAATTACTATATTCTCTTACTGCTTTCCTTAAATTGGCATTTCGCTCATATTTCTTCCACTCTGGAAAATTGACACTATCACACATTACACGCGAGGTGTGTTTTGCGCACCCGCAAACTTCTTTCAAATTTCCAAATTTTTAGGAGAGTTGGTATATGCGCGGAGCGTCCGGACCATCCGGTTGGCCGCGTAGCCTTCTCACTCGAGCAGTCCGTTCGGGAGCCTTGAGTCTAGTCAGCCAAATCTTAGAAAATTTAGGATAGAGCTATATCACTCTTTATTTTAAGTCATGCATACATACACCTTAGGTGGGTCGATCCTTGGTATCGACTCCACAATTAAGAAACCTACCAAAATTGTCGACGGGTCTCGCTCCCCCAACGACCATCAGCATATTATGTGTAGCGTGATAATGATAGACTAATCCAAGCCTAATCATGACATGCTGATATTGGAAAGTGTACATACGTTGTCTTCATTTCCAACAACAGCATTGCAGTTTGACAGCTTGGATTATTCTGTCATAATCTCTCATATCTGGCGTTTAGGCCCACCTCCGGCATAAGGGAGGCCCCATGCATATTAGGATGCGCATTTAATTGCCATACAATCATTTTGTTATTTTCTCCTGCTTTTTCACTCTGTGCATATTATTTGAAGCAATAATTACTCGCCCTATACTAACTTGGTTTTCTTCATTTTTAGAAGGTTTATTTTGCCTAGATTATCTTTCCCAAAGGTTGATTCGCGTTGACTAAAACTGGCGGAACATCCCTACTTCACGAGATCAAAGGCCCGATCCTTCAGCAAAATGACTGATTCAGATACATCCGAACAGACTGGCCTGGAGCTTATCGCTCTTTCGAGAGATGAACCAGAAGCTTCGAAAAATAGAAATGCTACCGTCCAAGAAAAATACATCGCCCGACTGTTACAACAGATAGCAGCCATGCAGACTGAGATAGAGCGGCTCCAAAATCTCACCAACATGTCCATTAGCGCCAATACCCCACTCCCTGAACAAGAGACGAATGCAACTGCACCGCCAACTTTTTCATCTCCTGAATCGCCATTTCCCCAAAACCTCCCCGAAAATTCGCCACTAAACAAAATCGATCCACAACACACTAATCCGCAAACTAGTCCACAACAAAGCCCGCTACAAAATGACCCTGCAACTCCACATACCCAAATTAATCCACTCATCCAAAACACCCCTTCCACGCAAAATCACCCGGCAGACCAACACATATTGATGGCACACATCGCTGATCACAGGAAGCAGTATGTGCCGCCAATATATGTAATGAAAGCCCAACCTTTTACTACCGCAACACCAAACATGACTCTTCAGGAAATTGGCCAGTGTGAAGAAATGGACAGGTGGGTAAGGATCAGAACCGATGAAAGTGTGGCTAGAGAGATTTATAGCTTAAAGGAGGCATTCAAGAATATCCAAACCAGCAAGGGACATGAAGGACTTGAGTACGAAGATCTGTGTATGCATCCCGACATTGAATTGCCCGTAGGATATAAGGTGCCAAAATTTGGCTTGTTTGATGGGAAAGGAAATCCTCACGTTCATTTAAGATCATCTTTGTGACAAAGCCCGATTGGGGTAGGTAAAGACCAGGCCATCATAATGAAGTTGTTCGTAAGGAGTTTAACAGGAGAAGCACTCGACTGGTACACGAGCCAAAACCCGCGAAAATGGCGTAATTGGGGCACGATGGCACAAAATTTCGTGGACAGATTTAAATTCAACACTGACACAGTCTTGGACAGATTTTATCTGATGAAGTTGGAAAAGAAGTCCACAGAGACCTTCAGAGAATATGCCATGAAGTGGAGGGCAGAAGCAGCAAAAGTTCAACCCCCGATAGCAGAAAGTGAGATGACCACTCTCTTTGTACAATCTTTGAAAGATGCAACATACTATGAGAGAATGATAAGCGTCATGGGACAGAGTTTCTCTGAAGTCGTAAGGATGGGAGATTTCATAGAAGAGGGAATTAGAACGGGAAGAATTACAAACTTTATAGCATTGCAAGCAACGAGTGAGACAATCCAGTCGGACTCATTTGAGGGAGCAGTAAAGAGGAAGAGAGACGGAGTGTCCTCTGTGGTGACAGTTCAGAAACATAGGCCAAATCAAATGTCAACCTACCAAATGCCATCACCCCAGCCTCCCTACTACAATAAAAACAACCAAAGTCCTCAGCCTTCCTATTATTGCACATACGTCCAAAGTCCTCAACCTTACTATCAATACCCACCTGGTCCCTACCCTGTCTACCATACCCAGCCAATATATAACCTGCCTCGAGCGCCAGCCTATCCGAATCCCCCACAATATCCGCCCGCATACTTACCTCAGCCACGAGTCCATCTACCAAACGCACCCAGACCCCGCGCAAAACACGAAAGAAAGCCAGCTAAAACCTATACACCTTTAGCCGAACCTCGAGCCCAGTTGTATGAACGACTGAGAACCGCAGGAATACTCCAGCCTATCCAAGGAAATGTCCCCAATCCTGTTCCAAAATGGCACGATGAGACTAAGCATTGTGCGTACCACTCGGGAATTCCTAGACACGACACTGAAAATTGTTATGCCCTCAGAAACAAAATTGAGACATTGATCAAAGAATGAGTTATCCAACTGAAAGGACCTTTCTTTAATGTAAATAATAACCCTTTGCCAGATCATGACAATACCAATGTGAACATGATTACTGTTGATGAAGAACACAACTTGGAAGGAACCATTGTGCCAGTCCAGAGAGAGGAAAAGGTTGAATCATCGGCCTTTATCACCCCTATAATTACAGTCCAAGTGAGAGCACCGTTTGGAGTAAAAGTACTTTCTCCAAAGTCGCGGGTCATGGCACCATCTTTTCTTGGAAAAGTCTTATCAACCAATCTCCGAAGAAAAAGAGATGTTCCTTTACCAAAGCCTGTTCCACCTCTGAGTCAGTCATTCGTCAAAGCATGCGCCACTCAGGAATCAAAGGAGGACAATGCAGCCAACTTCGTGAAGGGATTCCAAAGATTTTCATCATTGAAGAAGAAGCAAAATGCAATGTGATTCTCAATGATCACGTTAGAAGCTCAACCATTTGGGATGCAGAGCAAGGAGATGTTTTGGGAAAATTGAACATGTGCCCTGACTTTGTTTCTCCCAGAAACTAGTTAACTGCATTAATATTTAATGAAATAATGCGATTCAGATTGAGACCTGAATCACATATATGCATTTAATGTGTTTTGCCTCTACCTTTTGAAGGCTTAAAATGACAAATCTGCATTGCTTTTGCTATTTTAAAATATGTTTTGTTCAATAATTCTCTTTTCTTTTTTCATCATGCAAACTAATTTGTCGGCAGTATGTGACATATAATGAAACAAGCAAACAAGGTCCCAAACAAGCAAGGCTTCGAAGAATATAAGGAAGACTCACAAGCGGAAGAATTGAGGCATTTTTGGAATAAGTCAAAGCCAGATTTGGATGAAACATCAAGATGGTTGATAGTTACAAGCATTGGCACAGACGTTTGCCATTTGTACTCTTGGGCTACAACACTACGATCAGGACTTCTACTGGGGCAATCCCCAAGTTCCTTTTTACTTGTAAACATGAACTACGTTATGACCTGATTCCCTTGGCGGGATACGTAGGCGGCCACATCGGCTTCGGTCCCATTTTCAGAAAATCCTTACAAATCTCTTGTTTGCTACCTGAACTACGTTATGACCTGATTCCCTCGGCGGGATACGTAGGCGGCCACTTCGGCTTCGGTCGCATCTTTAGAAAAACCCTTACAAATCTCTTTCGCTTGTAATGAACTACGTTATGACCTGATTCCCTCATGGGGATACGTAGGCGGCCTAAATCGGCTTCGGTCCCACCATTAGGAAATATTTTCTCCTTTATATCACATATGACAAAATGCACCCATCTGATCACCCTGATAGGACAGGCAAACAATCTACACAAGACTCGGTTGTCCGTTCAAAAGATCGTCATTCTCACATATCGGAAACTGGGGCATTTTTAAGGGATCATCACGAGGACGCCGATAAACATGGAAAAGCATCGGCAAACTAAGTCTTCAGCCTAAGAGGATTTTGGATAAGACGTTTGCTTTGTTTCACCGCATGTCGCTGCTCGACAGACATTTACATATATGCATACTTTCTTATAAGCAATTTATTTTCAACAAATACTTTCATTAGAGTTTGACAAGATTTTTATTACTAATATGCATATTTTCTTATACACAATTTATTTTCACCAAATATTTTCAATAGAGTTTGAAAAGATTTTTTACTAACATGCATACTTTCTTATAAGCAAATCATTTTCAACAAATATTTTCATTAGAGTTCGACAAGAACTTTTTAATGATAAGCATACTTTCTTATAAATAAATTATTTTCAACAAATATTTTCATTAACGGTTAGCCAAGACTGGGAACCAGACAGGGGCTACAGGTCCGAATCAGCAGGACATGCAGCTATCAAGAGCCAAAGCTACCAAGTCAATGCGAATCAACCGCCCCTCCCCAAACTCACAAATTTTCTTTGAGTACAGGTTCTTCAGGTTGAAAAAGCAGGGAAGCCACATCGATTATGATCAATTCCCAAAGAATTTCGGCACCACAACTCACTACAAGGATTACGTTCTTGTTCTGCATTTATCACGAAGACATCATCTTGACCTCTGTGGTCCCGACTATTATGTCTGCACAAAGATGTTATTTCGAATCACAAAGAACGACAACAAGGCAAACCCGACGGCAAAGACGTCGCATCACATTTTCGCCCGTGCCAGGACGACATTTCAATTCACATGAGTTTGGATCGGCAGAAGATTCAGCACAACGTGGAACCCTATTACAGCAAACTGACGGCAAGGACGTCACTTACATCTCTTACAACAGGACAACATTACAATAACGTCATTGACGTTATGGCAGCACGACAATCATTTTTACAGCTTTACAACGATGTCAACAGCATTACAATGACGTCTTCAGCGCAGCAGCTATCTTTTACGACAACGCATCAACTATCTTTTACGGCAATGCGGCAACTATCTTTTACCGCATCTCAACAACGTCAACAGCATTACAATGACGTCTTCAACGCAGCAGCTATCTTTTACGGCAACACAACAACTATCTTTTACCGCATCTCAACGACGTCAACAGCCTTACAATGACGTCTTCAGCGCAGCAGCTATCTTTTACGGCAATGCAGCAACTATCTTTTACCGCATCTCAACGACGTCAACAGCATTACAATGACGTCTTCAGCGCAACAGCTATCTTTTACGATAACACAACAACTATCTTCTACAGCATCTCAACGACGTCAACAGCATTACAATGACGTCTTCAAAACAGCAACTATCTTTTACGGCAATGCATCAACTATCTTTTACCGCATCTCAACGACGTCAACAGCATTACAATGACGTCTTCAATGCAGCAGCTATCTTTTACGACATTACAACAACGTCATTGACATTACTGCAGCACAACAAATATCTTTTACCGCATCTCAACGACGTCAACATCATTACAATGACGTCTTCAACGCAGCAGCTATCTTTTACAGCATTACAACAACGTCATTGACGTTACTGCAGCACATCAACTATCTTCAACCGCATTACAACGACGCCTTCAGCACAACAGCTATCTGCAACAACAAACATCATTACAACGTCATTGACGTTACTGCAGCACAACAAATATCTTTTACAGCATTACAACGACGTCAACAACATTACAATGACGTCTTCAACGCAACAGCTATCTTTTACAGCATTACAACAACGTCATTGACGTTACTGCAGCATATCAACTACCTTCAACAACATTACAACAACGTCCACGACGTTACGGCAGCACGACAATTATTTTTTACGACAACGACAACATCAGCAACGTCTATACAACGACGACATCAGCAAAATCTATACAACAGCGACGTCAACAACATTACAATGACGTCTTCAACACAACACGTCGATCCAACGACGTCATTTCAAGCACTCCGCCTCATAATATGGGTATTTTAATTTCAGTCAGACGCCCACCTTATAATGCGGGTATTTTAATTTCAGTCAGGCGCCCACCTCCTATTGCGGGTATTTCCAAGTTATTTTCTCTATAATTTCTCTCAGCAGTTATACACTAATTATATCTTAAGCTTTAGTTTGCAGGAGTTTTTAATTTGCAGGGACTTCATCACAGCGTGGAACTATCTCTTACAACGAACCGAGGTAAATTGGTTAATGACCTACTTCGAACGTCGATTCGCTTTTCCCATTAGTTTCTCGCATCTGCGACCAGTGTCATCCTAAGTCGACACTGGGGCATTGTTTCTTGAATGTGCACTATCTTTTTGCAACTTCTATACCCCTCGGGATTCTATTTCTTACCATGCAGTCCCGATGATCAGGACAAAATTGGCTACTCGGTCAACTTCTTTGGCCGAAAACTCTTTCATCGTCTCCGTCCAAAGAGGGGCATCTGTTGACACCCAATTTTGTCCCATCTTTTATGATTTTATTCGTAATTTTTAATATTTTGACACTTTTAAAATAATTTTAAAATATAGGCATATATGTGTATATCCTCTTATTATTATTATTATTCGCATTTTTTATATCATTTTGCATTTTTATCATTACCATAAGTTTTATCCGAAAATTCTATGTTATTTTATTTTCGCAAATTGCATCGCGTTCCCATTTTTTATTAAGCATTAAACATTTCGCAAATATTATATTTTTTATCACATCGTTATGTTATTTTAAATAATTCACATCTTCTACAAAACAAAAATATTTTTTTTAATATTAAAACCCCCTTTTATATTTTTTAAACCCAAAACAATTTCTAACCCATTTCATTTTCCCAACCCAATACAAATTCTACCCAAACAACCCACAACCAAAGCCCAAAAAACCCATTTCCCTTCCCCTTTATTTCCCCAATTCCCACAACCCACAACCAAAGCCCAACGCCCACTCCCAGCCCAACCGGCCATTAGCCAAAACCACAACCCAATTCCCAGAACCCAAAACTGCCAAGCCCAACAAACTTTTTTTAATTCCCCAAAGCCCGCTCGTCGAATTTCACGCCTGCCAACTCCAACACAACCCACTGACTCACCATTTCCCCACCACACCCGACCAACCCAACACCCCAACCCGTCGGCCCAAACCCAACCAAAAACACCCGACCTTGCCGCTTCTTTAACCCAAAACAGAACCCCCAAAATCAAAAAAAGAAAACCTAAACCCCTCGAACCGACGCCAAGACCCCTACACCCCTACCCCCGACGTCGCCGCACCCTACACCTGACACCACCACTCGCCAACACCGCCGCCTGACACCACCAACCCATCACCTCTCACCGCAACCCATACCCCTAAAAAACCGTTCCAAAATCATTGTTTTTGGGCTCTTTATTTTGAATTTAAGCTCGGTTTTTTAGGAGGAAATGGGGGCTATAAAAAACCCCTTGTGTTCTTCGAAAAGGGGGGAAGAAAAAAAAAAGGAGAGAAAACCGAAAGATTTTTCGGAGGTCCGATTGGATATAAATATTTTTGGTTGTGTTCTTGGTTTCAAACATTTTTTCCTCCTTTGTTGTTCAAGAATTGAGTCCGAAAAGGTTTGTTCTCCACTTTTGATTCTCGGATTTTGACACCTGATTCGGGTCGGGTCACTGACCCGGGTCGGGTCGACCCGGTTCGGGTATTATTTTCAGAATTCTTGCATTTCATATTTCTATATGTTGGTTATCTGAAATTGGTGAAATTATTCGATTTTGGGTTGCATATCTGATTCGGGTCGGGTCACTGACCCGGTTCGGGTATTATTTTCATAATTCTTGCATTTCATATTTCTATATGTTGGTTATCTGAAATTGGTGAAATTATTCGATTTCGGGTTGCATATCTGATTCGGGTCGGGTCACTGACCCGGGTCGGGTATTATTTTCAGAATTCTTGCATTTCATATTTCTATATGTTGGTTATCTGAATTTGGGTGAATATTTGATTTCGGATTTTGGATCACTGATTCGGGTCGGGTCAACGACCGGTTAGTATTATTTTCAGAATTCTTGCATTTCATATTTACGTATGTTGGTTATATGAATTTGGGTGAATATTTGATTTGATTTTGGATCACCGATTCGGTCGGGTCATCGACCTGGGTCGACCGATTTAGGTATTATTTTTCGTAATTCTTGCATTTCATGTTTCTGTATGTTGGTTATCTGAATTTGGCGAATATTTAATTTCGGATTTTGACACCTGATTCGGGTCGGGTCGACCCGATTTGGATATTTTTAGAATTCTTGCATTTCATATTCTTGTTCTTGGTTATCTGAAATTGGTGGTGAAATCTGATTTCGGGTTTGAATCACTGACCCGGGTCGGGTCGGCCCGATTTGAATATTTCCAGAATTTCAGAACTCGGGTCGGATACTTAATTGCTCACTGCTCGTTTCTTTGGCACTGTTTTATTATTTCATTAATATCGCATTTAGGCCGACGAAATCGAATTCGAGGCCGCGCTTTTCTTTCGTTTCATTTCTCTATTTTTCAAAGATCGTTTTAAGTATCAAGACGCGGATATTTTTCTTGTTTCTTGTTTTAAACTAAACACCGCATCTTTTTTTCGGAAATCATTTTTACGCTTCTTGTTTTATCGCTCTTCTTTGTTGTTTACATTACGATTTCATTCTGCTGATTTGAACACGATACTACACTGGCCGATGAAAAATATCCGTCGATTTTGAGGCCTCCACAGTTGTAAAGACGGAAAATATAACTTCTGGGCAATGATGAGACTTAAACCTTTTTATTTCATCCGAGATCAACATGTTTAGTAGGCGAGGTGACTAAAATAACCAACAAGTTATATATTCGCAGCCACGACGTGATTATAGTGATCTTTTCTATTTCACCCGAGAAACCAACACGTTTAGTAGGCGAGACAATCAAAATAAACCACATTAGTCATATGTTTGCAGCCACGACGTGATTGGAATGTTCTTTTCAAAATTTAAGTCTGAGCCCTCCGTGATCAAAACATTCACTGTTTTGAATACGGATATGAAGTTATTTGTATTTAACTGCTTTCTAACCGTTTGTTCTTGGATGACTTGCAGGGATTAAAGTAAATAAAGGCAGATTATTCCTCGGTGTTTATTTATTTTATTTACTTTCTTTAATTCAGCTTTTATCCCGCTCTGTATTGTAATATTATTTACCGCACTTATGTAATTATTGAAATGCTTATAATAGGCAAAACTTAGGATTAATTCATAGGGTAGTTTAAGATTTGAAACCCGTCGCTAGCTTATTTATTTGTAGGCTCGATTAAATTCAAACTTAGAAACCCTCCGCTAGTTATTTATTTTAGGCTCGTCACGCGTATTCACGATTTTCAAAATAACTTTTGTCATCTTTTATTTGCTTTATTAATCATTCCGAATAAGTTTATCTTTTGTCAATTTACAATTCAATGATTCCCAAAATTTTACTTCTTTGGCATTATAAATAATTTATTGTCACAAATGCATATTTTCCAAAACTTTACATGTATCTTTTTATTTATGTCATTCGAATGCATACATGTACAAAATGCATCTCTTTCATTAATTATTTGCAAACATCTTTAACTTCATACTTCAAACATGCATTTTTTCTAGCAATAATTAACCTGAGTTTGACCGGATAATCGCAAGTTAGCGGATCTTAAAATATGCCTAACCCCTTCCCTTTAGGATAATAAAGAACCCTTACCTAGAATCTCACTAGTTTCGCAGACCTTAAAATTGGAGTTACATTGCAGCATTTAGTTTAATATTTAGGTGTCCTAATTCACCGTAAAAAATAATTAGGTGGCGACTCTTCAACCCTTTTACCCAGGAATCACCGAACATGTCTGTGCTCCGCTTTTTGACCCGAGCGGGTCGAAAATGGGGCGCGACAGTGCATTCCAGAACTTCTCTATTCCCTACCATCACCTTGACATTTGAAAGCATTAAAATAGGCAATCCGAGTTGTTCCGCAATTCGAGGTTGTAAAATATTATGTGTGCTCTCGGAATCAATCAAGGTTGTAAACTCTTTTCCTTTAACAGTACAATGAGCTCACAGAGGCCGTGGAGCCGAAACTCCTAAATAGGCCGCCATGGAGAGATAAAAAGTACCCTCATTTTGTTCCAGCGAGCTAAATTCCGTTGCTCTGGTTTCATCAGTTTCAACTTCCCCTTTTTCTTTCTCTTCTATGGCCTCCATCGTTGAGAATATGTGGTCAATAGCTTCATTGACCACAATAATGAGAAACTGTTGCTTTTTGCATACGTAACCCAAGTGCCAGTTATCCTTACAATTAAAGCACAATCCCTTAGCTTGCCTCTGTTGGACCTCAAGTTGGGTGACTCTTCCAACGGGTAGATTTTGGGGTGGTCATGAGGGTGCGGATAATTGAGGGGGTGGTGGGGGTTGTTTGTTGGGCCTGGTATAGTTGGGGGTTGGCAAGTAATTGGGTTGGGAAAAGTAACGTGGGTTTTGATTTATTTTGGGCTTGGATTCTTTCATTTTGGCTTCTACTAACTTGGCAAGCCTAATTGCGTCGATAACTGTTCGGGGTTTTAAAATCGCGAGCTCTTGTTGTATTTCCTTTCGCAACCTTGAAATGAACAATTTAAAATTGCAATAGGTGATAATCCATCCACACAACTGCAAAATTTTTCAAACTCTTATTGAAACTCCATAACTGATCCTCTTTGATTGAGTTTAAAGAGAGAGGCTTAATGATTTTCATACGAACTTGGCCCGAATCGCACTTCTAAAGCTCTCATAAATTGATCCCAATTGCCAAGTTGGTGATTTGAGTGCATCCATTTATACTAGCTCAAGGCTGGTCCCTGCATGCAAAATGACGCCATCATTAATCGATGATCGGGAGGCACGTGATAATAATTGTAATATTGATCAGCTTGAAAAAGTCAATCCAAGAGGTTGGTTCCATCGAATAATGGATGGTTTAGTTTAGGTGTCTTTATGGCGGGTAATGGAGGTTGAAAACTTCGTAGATTTACGGTAGGGGGTGAGTGTGGATGTGAGTACGAGGGCCCTTCTTGATAATATGGGTTCATGTGAATGGTGGGGGAGGTGGTGCAAAAGGGTTTATGTCATCGAGTCGGGCTCGGAGGTCATTTATGACTTCGGTTAGAGACATCATGGAATCCATCAATGTACCGAATTCTTCCATGGTGGGTGTTTTGTTTTGCTTGGGAGGCATGGTACTTTGGATGAAAAAATCATTTTGTAGGGGGTCAGTATTCCAATTTTGAGTGAGGAACGGGCATTCCTAAATTACGTAAAATGAATACGCAAAGTTTTTGGCCAAACTAAAAAGATGAGCCTTTTCATTATATAACACACCTATTTATATACATAGTTAATATTTGCTCACTACTGCCACTATGCTATTAGTGGAAGCGTAACCTCTCATGATCGAATTATCCTTCCACTAACTCATAATAACAACTAACAACACCCACTAAAATAATGAATTAAAATAACTACTACTACTATCACTAATTAACTGATGCCTAAATAAGAGGACCCTTAAAGCCGAAAATATTTGACCCAACTTGGAGCTTGTTGGGTTCGTTTGGGCCTCGTGCTCAGCTTATTATTTAGGCTTTGATGAAGGATAAAGTGTTGGTCCACATCACAGTGATGGGCTGTTCACTGGCCGTGACAAAAGAAGCCTAAAGCAAAAGATTCCATCAGATGTAACAAGTCATCTGGCCTTACCTTCCGTAAGGACATTAGTAATGGTTGGAATTCCTCTCTTTTTACAAAAAAAAAATCAAGTTCAAGCATTGATAATGTAAAATCAGTTTTTAATAAGAAATAATTTATCTTTTATATTGATTTATTCATTGCTAATTTAAATTAATCGAATCAGGTATCACATTTCTCTAGCATTAGGGACATCCCTTTCGAACCCCACAAGCTAAGTCGGAGTTGGGGCAGGTCTGCGTTATCAACTGCAGCCTCTGTGAGTTGTTAGTGGCACATGAATGAAACAGACAGGTCAATAACATTCCTCATGGACATTGGTTTATCATTAATTTCTTGTTTCCGTGTCGGCACTATAATGTTTAACCTTAAAAAGATCCCAAATTGAAAATCTCTCATCCTTTTCTAGCCTAATTGAACACTAATATCATTTCCATCTCTCTCCTACCCAAGATTAGCGATTCTTATTAGCATACTCCTTCAAGTCAACATTTCCTTTTTCCTAGTTTCTTTCTTTCATCATAAAAGAAAATACCCAATTTGGCCAATCAATCAAAGATATAGAAGAGCTTAATTAATTTGGATTATATGTTAAATTATATTGAACGGTGTAAACTATCTAATCCAAACGCTTGTGCAATTGATTCTTTTACCCTGAGACCAACATATGCAAGTTTCATCAGTAATTAGTGACTGAACTCAATATAGGATTGGCAATGGAGTGGAGTGGGGCGGGTTAAAATGATTCCCCGCCTCACCCAACATATTATGAGTGTGGCCTAGGTTAAACAATTTTTTTTTAAAAAATAAAATAGGGGCAGGGCAGGGTTTTTTGGTTGCGGGTTAGGAAATGTTGACCTCCATTCAATCAAGTAATGCCTTTAGAGACTATAATATAACAGAGTAGCTAAGAGCTTTTCGTAATTTAAAAACGTAGCGAATAGCAATAAGGAGGAGCAGGGTTAAGGATCACTCACGTCATATCTTTCATTCTTGGACTAGTATTTCAGTGATATAGTATTTTGAGGAATTCATTTTTTTTAAAATAATTCGCATACAGCAGAACAATGTGCTTTCATCAGTTTACTTAGCATGTATCATTGGATTAGAGGTTGGCCTGTTTTGAGAGAATTCGTTTATTTTTTATTTTTTACTTTCAAAATGTTTTGTTAAAATAAGGAGATAAATTAGACGACTTGTTTCTAAAGAATTTTATATGTCAAAACATATCCACAAACAGCTTACGTTGATCAAACTGAAATATAGTATTAAATGAATATTTTATACTAATTAGACCCAAACATAAGTAGAACTTTTCTTCTTTTATTTTTTGGGAAAAAAGTTCTGTTTTAAGGTATTAGACCTTACAAATTTCAAACAATGAAACTAAAAAGAAAACTTAAAGTGGTTGAGCGATACTAAACTTTTTACTTTAAAAACTAATAATTTGTTAAACTTGTCAGGTTTAACTTTATAACAAAGTGAAAATGAAAAGCAAAAATAATAAGGCGGGCTGGCCAGGTTAAAATTTTTGCTGATTTTAATATCATAGTAATAAATTATGTGGATTGAGTACTGATCTGAAAATTTAAAAATTGTAAAATGTGAAACAATTGTTTGTTTATCATATGTATGCAACAGACTAAAAGCCATTTTTGTAATTTTATTGGGAATAATGGTTAAGATGCAAAGAAAAAGTAAGTTCATTTTGTAGAGTTGGATCAAATTGAAAAGTTTCACGTGGGTTCATACTCAATAATAGAATTCACTTTGCCACTATCGAGGGCGGTCAATAAAATTGCTAAAATGTCTGCCCTTTCTTGGGCAAATGATAACTATGTTATCTTTGTCTTATTTAATAGCTTTCTATCAATAGCAACGTGAGTAATGAGTTCTTTCTTTTCTCATCTTTTTTTTTCTTTTTCTTTTCTCATATAGACTATAGTGACTATAACATTATGGTAGGTGGGGGATTAGGGCATTTGTTTGTGACCAAAAAAAATTAAACACACACACAGACATTAGTGTAATAATCTGTTAAAATGACAAAATTATAACCTTAGACAGACGAGATATCCGTGAATAATGCATATAGACTGTGACCGTCATATCGTTTTCATTTATCTCTTTCTTAACCAGATTGAATCAAAATAGATAACTGCGACTTTGCATAGAACAATTAAAAAAAGCCAAACATGTTGATTAAATATTGGGAGTTTCATCCGGAAAAGATCAACTCTAGAAAACCCCAAAAGGAATAAAATTCTGAATTTGCCCTTGTATTATTCAAAATTCATCAATTTTCCTCTCTTAAACTTTTGGTCAATTCATGATCTTTCTGTTAGTAAATCATCTCATATTTTCCTTATCATTAATGGAATTCAGCATGAAATTGATGGATTCCACATATCTAAATTCTTCGAGAAAAAAGTTCAAATTTACCTTTCGACTTTTGACTATTTAAAATTATCATCAGTTTGGAGCTTCATTTGGAGGTCCAGGACAAACACAATTTTTCCCTAATAACTAGGATAGTATTAGACTAAAATTCATAGGAATAATTTGTGATTAGCAAGTATATTTGTTTAGTATGACCTGTTAAACAAAGTAATATATCCGTGATATACACCCAATATACAGAAGTGTATATCACGGGCACATGATCTCAACAATGGGCTTCATCCCACCATCTCGGCAGTGTATATCAGGCCATCACGGGCAGAAGTATAATTGTATATTAGGAATGTATATTGAGGTAATATTGTAATGTAAAGATTACCTTAATTAATCGTATACACCTACCATAATTGTATAGTTAGAATTATGGTAGAATAAGGTTTTAGGAGTAGAATAGGAATAGGATTCTCCTATTATGGAAATATGTAACTTGTATATATACCTTTCAATTAATGAAAATAATCAAGGAGATTATTTCTTTCATGGTATCAAGAGACTAGGTCTAACAAAAATTTTCTCTCCCAAATTTTGTGCCCTTCTCGGCCGAAACCCCCCATCGGGTTTCTTGTCCAAATCTCGTCTTCCGCTCTAAAAAATCTCTCTTACTATTCCCAAATTTCCCTTCCTTCTTTGTTCTTTCAATATGTCTAAGAATAATTTTCATCCTGCCCTCATGGTTTCTAACGTCAAGAACAATATCCCTATTGTGCTTGAGATGGAAAACGTCCAATATGCGACGTGGGCAGAATTGTTTAAAATTTACGCTATCTCCCATCAAGTTATCCATCACATAATTCCTCCTGCTATACCTATTCCCGCGGAGGATCCTCAGTTATGGATTACTCTTGATGCTACCGTTCTCCAGTGGATCTATTCCACTATTTCGGTTGACCTCTTACAGACGATTATTGAGACGGATACCACGGCTATGGCTACCTGGAATAGATTGCGTGACATATTCCAAGATAACCAACATTCACGTGTTGTCTCACTCGAGCAGGAATTCTCTCTAGTTCGCATGGAAGAATTTCCAAACGTATCTGCATATTGCAAGAAACTCAAGGAGTTGGCGGACCAACTCCGTAACGTTGGCGCACCTGTGACAAATAATCGTCTGGTTCTACAACTGGTTGCCGGTCTTTCTGAGGGCTATAATGGCGTTGGGACTCTCCTTCGTCAAAGCAACCCACTTCCCGCTTTTATTCAAGCCCGCTCCATTCTTACTTTGGAAGAAGCCAGTTTGGCTAAAAAGGAGGCTACCGGAGCAAGCCTCATCGTCCTAATGACGTCCTCCACAAATTCTTCGGGTTTTGTTGATAATCCGGGCCAAAACCATACTCATGGTGGCGGCAAAAATAATCGTAAGAATAATAACAAAAACCGCGGGGGCAAACACGGTGGTTCCAGTTGTCAGCAGGCCGGCAGTGGGCCCTGTCCAGTGAACAGTGACCCTCCACCCTACTGGTCCCAGCAGTGGGGCCCATGTCAGTGGGGCTGGGGCAATGGGCCGTGGGCGGCGGCCCTATTTTCCAGCGGCGATGGGTTGGCGATCTTCGAGCCCAACGATCGGTGATCGCGGCCCACGCCCACTGGCCCGATAATTCCAGCGATTAGGGCCACCCGATTACGGGATTCTTAGGCCCCAGCCTCCACAAGTTCACCACGTAGCGGGCTCCACTCACACCGATATTGAGGTCGCAATGCACACACTTGGGTTGACGCAACCGGATCCAAATTGGTACATGGACACTGGCGCAACGACACACATGACCTCCGATCAAGGTACTATATCGTCTTATGCCAATTTGAGCAACCCTCGTGGTATAATTGTCGGTAATGGTAACTCTATTCCAATTCAGGGTTATGGTCATAAAACTCTATCTCCCCCCAATCCTCCCATTAACTTGAAAAATACTTTACATGCCACAAAATTGATTAAAAACTTAGTGTCTGTCCAAAAATTCACCAATGACAATTCCGTTTATGTTGAATTTGATCCTTTTGGTTTCTCTGTGAAGGATTTCAAGACGGGGAGTCCTCTCATGAGGTGTGATAGTAGGGGAGATCTTTATCCTATCACAGCCGGTTTCAGTCCATCGAGTCAAGCCTTGCCATCAACTTTTGCAGCCATTTCTCCTTCCTTGTGGCATGCTCGCCTTGGTCATCCGGGATCCTCTATTTTATCAGTTTTAGATAAAAATAGTTTTATTTCTTGTAAGGGTACGAGTCGTACTCAAATTTGTCAATCTTGTTCGTTAGGAAAAATTGTTAAGTTGCCATTTGTAGACTCAAATTCTCATACTTCAATGCCATTTGATATTATTCATAGCGACCTATGGACGTCTCCTGTTCTAAGTTCGTTGGGTCATCGATATTATGTTCTTTTTTTTGGATGATTATTCTAAATTTTTGTGGACGTTTCCAATTGCCAATAAATCTCAAGTGTTTTCCATCTTCATAAAATTTAGAGCATTCATTAGAACACAATTCGAAAGAGAAATAAAAAATGTTCAGTGTGATAATGGGAAAGAGTATGACAATAGGGTGTTTAGGGAGTTCTGTGCTAATAATGGAATCAATTTTCATTTTTCGTGCCCTCATACATCTTCACAAAATGGGAAAGCCGAACGCAAAATTTGTTCCATAAATAACATTGTCCGCACTCTCTTACTTCATACTTTCGTACCCCCATATTTTTGGCATCATGCTATTCAAATGACGACATATCTCCTTAACATAATTCCTTCCAAAGGTCTGACATATTCTTCCCCCCTCCAAATTTTATATAATAAGAATCCTTCTTATTCTCATTTTTGGGGTTTTGGGTGCTTGTGTTATCCGTTATTCCCATCCACCACAATTAACAAACTTCAGGCCCGGTCTACTCCGTGTGTATTTTTGGGTTATCCGTCTAATCATCGTGGTTACAAATACTTTGATTTATCCTCCAAGAAAATCATCATTAATCGCCATGTAATTTTTGATGAAACTCAATTTCCATTTATTAAAGTCCATACTCCCGAGCCTAGTTCGTATAATTTTTTGGATGATGGTATATCTCTATATATTACTCATCATTTTTCGGACATGTCCCGCACCCAAAATCCTCCAGCGGGCCCACTATTCTATCGCGATTTCGGTGGTCGGATCAGTTCGGCAATTGGGCGATCGGCCCAGTGCAGGCGGTCGATTCGACTCAGATTGCCGATTTGGGCCAGCAGGCCCACTGCCTGTTGGCCAGTCCGTCCCGAGCACAACAAATTCCCAAAATTCACTCAATTCTTCCTCGAGTCATATATCGGTCACTCGTAGTCATCGGGATATTTTTACACCTAAAAGATATTTTAATTTACATTCAAATGTCTCTAAATCCCCCTTGCCCCGTAATCCTGTGTCTGCCTTAAACGACCCGAATTGAAAAATTGCTATGACTGATGAATATAATGCTCTTATTGATAATAAGACGTGGGAGTTGGTGCCCTGTTCCTCTGGTATTAATGTTATTAGGTCTATGTGGATATTTGCTCATAAGAAAAATTCAGATGATTCATTCGCATGACATAAGGCACGGCTTGTGGGTGATGGTTAGACTCAGCAGGTTGTGATAGATTGTGGTGAGACGTTTAGTCCGGTGGTCAGGCCGACTACCATTCGCACTGTGCTTAGCTTGGCTCTTTCAAAGGCATGGCATATTCATCAGTTGGATGTCAAGAACACTTTCCTACATGGGGATCTCAAGGAAATAGTCTATATGCATCAGCCGTTGGGGTTCAGGGATTCCAATCATCCTCATCATGTCTGTTTATTGAAGAAATCCTTATATGGGCTTAAGCAGTCACCAGGGGCCTGGTATACAAGGTTTGCTGACTATGTGTCGACTATTGGGTTCACTCACAGCTGGTCAGATAATTCCTTGTTCATCTACCATCGTGGTTCGTCCTTGGCCTACATTCTGTTGTATGTGGATGATATCATTTTGACTGCCTCTTCCGATGCCTTACGCTAGTCTATCATGACCATGCTCAGCTCTGAGTTTGCTATGAAAGACTTAGGGCCCTTGAGTTACTTTTTGGGGATTGTCGTCAAACGTCATTCAGATGGATTGTTTTTGTCTTAACGAAAGTATGCAACTGAGATCATCGAGAGAGCCGGGATGTCCTCCTGTAAGTCCACTTCCACTCCAGTTGATGCTAAGCCCAAGCTTGGTGCCGCGGCCGGCATCCCTTACGAGGATCCGGCCCGCTATCGCAGTCTTGCAGGGGCCCTTCAGTATCTTATCTTTACCAGACCTGATATTACGTATGCTGTTCAGCAGGTGTGTTTATTCATGCATGATCGCAGAGTTGAGCACATGAATGCAATCAAACGCATCATTCGGTATATTCAGGGTACACTGGACTATGGTTTGCATTTGTATCCTTCATCGACATTCATACTTGTCTCATACACAGATGCTGATTGGGGTGGTTGTCCAGACACCAGACGGTCTACGTTTGGCTATTGTATGTTCCTTGGCAACAACTTGGTCTCCTAGTCTACGAAGCGTCAGGCGACTCTATCCCGCTCAAGTGCCGAGGCAGAATATCGAGGGGTAGCTAATGTGGTCTCAGAATCATGTTGGTTACGTTACATTGCTTTCAGAGCTTGATTGTCCTATTCAGAAGACAACCTTAGTGTATTGCGATAATATTAGTGTCATTTATCTTTTTGATAATCCGGTTCAGCACCAACGCACTAAGCATATCGAGATGGACATTCACTTTGTCCGCGAAAAGGTTGATCGGGGTCAGGTACTTGTCTGTCATGTCCCGTCAAGATATCAAGTTGCAGACATCTTTACAAATGGTCTTCCCTCGGTCCTTTTTGAAGATTTTAGGGATCTCAACGTTCGAAAACCGCCCGCTATGACTGCAGGGGTGTGTTAAACAAAGCAATATACCCGTGATATACACCCAATATACAGAAGTGTATATCACGGGCACATGATCTCAACAGTGGGCTTCAGCCCACCATCTCGGCAGTGTATATCAGTCCATCACGGGCATAAGTATAATTGTATATTAGGAATGTATATTGAGGTAATATTGTAGTGTAAATGTTACCTTAATTAGTCTTAAACACTTACCATAATTGTATAGTTAGAATTATGGTAGAATAAGGTTTTAGGAGTAGAATAGGAATAGGATTCTCCTATTATGAAAATATGTAACTTGTATATATACCTTTCAATTAATGAAAATAATCAAGGGGATTATTTCTTTCATGACCGAATCTTCTTGATAATTTTTAGAGCTTATGGGTATAAGTCATGTTTCATATTTTTTTTAAAAAACGAAAATGTATTTTGAAAAACTACGAGCAAACATATTTTCAAAATTCACCCAAATCAAAATTTTCAATTTTTTTGGGAGTCTATGGACAAACACTAGCCAAGTTATTGGCTTTTGGAAAACAAAACACTAGAGGTTTGACTCTCGAGTGTCAAGTTTTCGAGGGGGAATGAGCCGGGAGAATAACGCTCCATTGTTTTGTAAATAAATCGATTTGATTACTAGTAGTCCTTTCTTTTTTTTGCTAAACAAATAAGTTAGCCCTCTTCAAAGTTATTTTGTTCTATCTAAAAGGGCTTAGTTGTTGATAATTCAAATAGATGAATCAAAATAGGAGGGATCGATTTATCGTCAAAGCAGGGAAGATGATGAATAACTTTGTTATTACCATATATTTGTTTTCCAGTTTAACCATCAATATTTGAAGCTACTAATTAGGATTTGCACTAAGCGATCACTAACTGGGTTAAAATGTTCTGTATCAAAAATATTTCCGAGGCTATACCACACACTCGATCAAGATCATTAAAGGTATATGCAATTTCAACCAATCACATCACACAACTTGGTGTTATTACTTATAGAGTTGGATTAGCTAAGTATAAGAAGTGGTTAGTGTTCATTCAATATTTGGTGTGACAAATGATGATTGATGAGACCAAAACAAATTCACTTAGTCACTTGGCACTCGAAGAAGATGTGAATGAATCAAAAAACAAAAGCAGAGAAGAGTGAAGCTTTTAGCCATTGTGCGTTTAACCAATCTCCACCAAAGAATTGCAAAGGTGAAAGAGGAGAACCCTATTTTTCCTTTGCAAAAAGCCGACACCATCGAATAATGGAAGGATCTCTCCTTTTCCATGGCTTTTTTTTTTTTTTTTTTTTTTTTGGGGCTTAGATTAGAGGTGGTGGGTATAGACTATAGAGTAGTATAGTGCAGCCAGTCAGACCAAATGACTTAATTTAAAGTGATGTTTCCTAAAATGGAATAACGTCCCACTCTTGTAATTGCTGAGGTTGATAGTGTTTGCTTGTTTTAAGGTTAAATATCTGACAGAATATGTACCATTCGGCCATACTATCATTCACTCACTATTTTAATAAGCATTAACTCGGTCACAATTTAAGTGTTTTTATTTAACTTGATATATAAATTAAAAAATAAAAAGAGATTTTTTGAATTTTGTGATTTTAAATTAAAAATGTGTGAGATACTTTAAATTTTGTAATCTTAAACTTGTTTTAGAATTGAAAAACTTACTAAATATAGAAAAAGACATTCTTTTTTAGACATATCAAAAAGGAAAGTAAAACACTTAAATTTAAACGGAGGGAATAACAAAATATCTTTCCACTAAATCCTCCTTATTCTATTTATCTCTTCAAAATATGATCGGTGGTGTATTTTTTTCTTTAATTTTGTCAAAAGCTTTGTTGGGGGTTCGTTCATTGCAGTCTACTTGGAGAGTATTTCATACAACTAAAAGCAAATTACTTGGGAAGTTGATTCTCCTTCATTAGTTGATCGACAAATCTTTTTATAGCAAATTCATTATAATAATAGTTCAGTTTTTCTGAAAATGACTTATATATATATATATATATTGTGGGTTACAACAATTGCAGAAACACATGAAGTAAGTAAATATTACAAATTGCTAGAAAGGATAAACTAAAGATTACAACAAAACTGGAATCAAGAACGTTACAAACTTCTTGTGATTTGCTGAGTCGAGTGATACACTATGTCTTTAAGACAAGATTGCCCGTATATATCCTTTTACGTTGTCGGGCAATAGTCTCCCAAGATACAACATCAACTTAACAAATGAGCAAAGAAAACTCAAGTGTTACTCTTGAAGAACTTTGAGTTTAGTAAACTTGCTAGAGAGGAAGAAGAAGATGTCAGAAAATTCTGTAATGTTTTCTTAGTGTGTTGAACAATTGAGCCAAATGCCTCAATTTATAGTGTAAAGAGATGACCCCTCAACTAACCAACTAATGGCCTTCAATAGCCACGTAATGACACTTATTGAGGGGTTACATTAAGCCAAATAATGGTTGAATTCATGTGCCAAATAATGGAGATTCAATGCTCCAAAACCAGCCCAAAAGTCAAAACTTTCCATCTTCCCGTCGCAGCATTCTATCTCCGAAGCGCCGCAGCTGTACGAATTAGCGCCGTGGCGCCACGACTCCAGTGGATGAAGACCCAATTAGCGCCGCGGCAATCCCTGGGAGGCGCCGCGACGCTCCGACGGGGCTGCGCCGCGATGATTTCTGACTCATTTCATCTTATACTTCGTACACTTCTTCCTTTGTTTACCAACGTGGAATACTGGTCATTTGGCCAATAACCATCCATCATTCTATGTCTCAAACGTATCACTTACGTACCAATATCTCTTTCACTAATGAAATTTTCAATACTTGGCACTACGTGTGCACGTGTGTGGAAACGATGTTTCCGACGTGCGGGGCCCCAATTGTTCGAGTCATAAATAATGGGATAAACTTAATTCCACATTAGTAAATTTCCAACAATCCCCTCTTGAAACAGATTTTGGCGCACTCACATGGTGCATTTTCTAGCAATCTTTCAGCGGACCGATGTTGTATCTAGATAGGTAGCTTCCGCTTTCAACCTTCCATAGTTGAATACCACCGGACTTACTTACTGCGCGGTGAACGTGATGTCTTGAACCATTAGTGTTTAGTGTAAGCCAAGTCAATGGTACCAATACAACAACTTCCCTTACTCTATTCTTCGTAATGTTTTATCCGTTGTGGCCGTGGGCACTTCTTGGATTCTTAAGTGCGTTCATTCGAGGTGGCCTGTCCTCGCACTTAAATAGGTGGTCTCCTACAAGGTATCCTGCTATACCCCACTTTACAAGTGTTAGGAACCATTAAAAGTTTCCCCAAACCTAACCTCAACCGTTGAGGATCATTAAAGGTTTTGGAAACTTAACATTTACCCACACTGCAGATAGCACTTAACGTCTATCGCGTGAATGGCTTTGGATTTGGTGTTTCTTTACAGAAATCACTATCCGAAGTGCTCATGCTTCCAACGAAGCGCTCAACTGAACCTTTACAACTTAGTTTTTCCATTGAACCTAATTCCTGGAATCTCCAGTCAGTAAGGTTGGGTTCCCACTGTATTGGTCCTTATAGCTTGAGTTTTAAGCCTATTCCCCTAGATAAGCAAAATATCCGATCTTTGGGTACGCCATTTGTCAGTGGGTCCGCTATGTTATCCTTTGATTTTATGTAATCGATGGATATTATACCCGTGGTGATCAGATGCCTAACGGTCTTATGTCTTCGTAGAATATGACGAGACTTGCCATTGTACATAAAATTTTGTGCCCTTCCTAAAGTTGATTGGCTGTCGCAGTGGATCATTACAGAAGGTACGGGTTTGTTCCAATAAGGGACATCCTCTCAGAAATCGTGAAGCCACTCAGCTTCTTCTCCTGCTTCGTCTAAAGCGATAAACTCTAATTCCATCGTGGATCGGGCGATGCAAGTTTGCTTAGAGGATTTCCAAGACACAGCCCCACCACCAATTGTAAATACATACCCACTGGTGGACTTGGTGTTCTCTATATCAGATATCCCGTCTGCATCACTGTACCCCTCTAGTACAACTAGATATCTCGAATAGTGCAACCCGTAAGTTAGCGTGTATTTCACGTATCGAAGTACCCGATTCAATTCCTTCCAATGATCATTACTCGGATTACGGGTAAACCTAGCCAACTTGTTGACTGCATAAGTAATATCAGGTCGGGTGCAGTTTGTTATGTACAACAAACTCCCAATCACCTGTGCATATTGCTCTTGGCATACGGGTGCACCATGATTTTTATCAAGCTTTTGATTTCTATCCAGTGGTGACTTCATAGGAGAACTGTCAAACATCTCGAACTTTCTCAACACATCCTCGATGTAGTGAGACTGAGATAAGACCAGTCCGTCAAACGTCTTAGAGATTTGTATCCCTAAGATGACATCTGTGATACCCATATCCTTCATGTCGAAGCATTGTCTCAACATGTTCTTAGTCTCTAGGATCAAGCTAGGACTGCTCCTGTGATCAACATGTTATCTACATACAGGCATATCATGATGAACGGGTCAGAGTTACCTTTCGTGCAGACACATTTATCACATTCATTAATGGAGAAACCTTCGATAGTAGAGTACTATCAATTTTTTTGTGCCATTGCTTCGAGGATTGTTTCAGCCCGTACAGAGATTTGACAACTCGACATACTTTCTTCTCTTGCCCTGGAACCACATACCCCTCGGGTTGTTCTATATAGATTTCTTATTCCAAATCCCCATTTAGGAAGGCTGTCTTGACATCTATTTTATGTATCTCAAGGTCACGCAACACTGCAATCGCAATGAATACTCGTATGGACGTCATCCGAGACACCGGGGAGTACGTGTCAAAATAGTCAAGGCATTCTTTCTGTCGATAGCCCTTGACTACCAACCTGGCCTTGTACTTATCTATAGACCCATCTGCTTTATACTTCCGTTTGAGTATCTATTTACAACCCAGCGGTTTATTTCCCAGAGGAAGATCAACTAATTCCTAAGTATGGTTATGCAGGATGGAGTCTATTTCACTCTCAATAGCTTCTTTCCAAAGCGGTGCCTCTGGAGTTGACAATGCTTCAGCAATTGTCCTTGGTTCGTCATCATGTATATAAGCTACAAAGTCAGGACCGAATGATTTATCCTTCCTGGCCCTTTTACTTCGCCTTGGTTCCATCTCTGGAGTCTCCAAGTTCTGAGAATCTGGAATACTGAATTCCGGATATTCAGCCACTTCGAAGTCCACTAGATCTGAACCATCTAGATCCGGGCAGTAAACGACTCCCGATTCCTGAGAGCTTTGCTCATAACTTCATTTGCGAGAGGTTATGTCTTTTTCCTTTCTAGGAAAGGTATCCTCAAAGAATTGAGCATTCTTTGATTCCATGATTGTACCCCCGTGGATATCTGGAATATCTGACTTATGCACTAAGAAGATTTAAGCACTACTGTTATTTGCATATCCGATAAAAATGCAATCTACAGTCTTAGGCCCAATCTTGACATGCTTTGGCTTGGGCACTTCGACCTTTGCCAAACAACCCCACATTTTTAAATATTTATAGGTGGGTTTCTTTTCTTTCCATGATTCATATGGAGTTTTGTTCCTACCCTTATGTGGGACTCTGTTAAGAATCGTAATAGCGGTAAAGACGACTTCTCCCCACATGTTTTGGGGAAGACCAGAATTGATGAGCAAGGCATTCGTCATTTCCTTCAATGTGCGGTTCTTGCGTTCTGCAACACCGTTCGACTGAGGTGAGTATGGAGCCGTCGTTTGATGAACAATACCCAATTAGCACAATATTTCTCAAATAGAGCTACGTATTATCCCCCTCTATCGCTACAAATGGATTTAATCTGCATGCTTAGTTGGTTTTCAACTTCTGCTTTGTAACGTCGGAACGCTTCAAAGGCTTCATCTTTACTTTTCAACAAGTAAAGGTAATAATACCTTGTGCTATCATCAATAAATGTCACAAAGTACTTGTTCCCCCTAGTTTGTGCAAACTTCAAATCACATATATCTGTGTGAATAAGTTCTAGAGGAGTGGTATTACTTTCGACAGATAGAAAAGGAAGCTTTGTGAGTTTTGCCTCTACGCACACCTCACACTTATGTTGAGGGTTTACGTTGATAGACGGCAACAACTCCAACTTAACCAACCTTTGGATGGACTTATAGTTAACATGTCCTAATCTATGATGCCATAAATTAGAGGACTCAATCAAGTAAGAAGAAGCTTCAATATTATTTCTTGCACGTATTACAGACATGGCGTTAACTTTGAAGAGGCCTTCATAGACGAAGCCTCTTCCCACAAAAGTTCCATTCTTGGTGATTACAAACTTATTGGACTCAAATACTAGCCTAAAACCAGCATTAACCAATAAATGATCTATAATTAAATTTCTCCTAATCTCATGAACATGCATCACCTCCGTCAGAGTGAGCTCCTTTCTAGAAGTCATCTTCAGGACTACCTTTCCTACCCCCAGCACGGCAGAGGAAGCGTTGTTACCCATGAACAACTTCTTGTTAGTAACTGGTGTATAAGTGGAGAAGACATCTCTATTGGAACAGATGTGTCTGGTAGCACCCGTGTCCATCCACTATTGCATGGGATTCTCAACAAGGTTTGCTTCAAGCACCACCGCCAAGAACTCCTTAACCATGTCGTCCAGAAGCTTGTCTATGACGACATTAGCATGAGCCTTGCCTTTGGCTTTGGCCGCCTCTTGTTGCTCAGTCTTGAGCTTGCGGCAGTCCTTGATCATGTTACCAGGTTTTCCACAGTGGTGACAGTTTCCCTTGAACTTCTCCGCTGCTTGGGTCTTGCCATCTTTCTGAAACTTGCGCTTCTTGCTTTGGGTTCCCTTTGGCCTCAGCCAGATTTGCCTTTGCCTCAGCGGGTTATTTTCCCCTAGGCAAGGCCTTCTTATTATCTTCCTGAATCTGGAGTTTGATAATAAGTTCTTCAAAGGTCATCTCCTTTGTCTTGAGTTTTAAGTAACTCATAAACTCACGAGGGAGGTAACTTTTCAATTAGTGATGCAACCAAAAACTGCTCATTTGGTTTCATACCTTCCAAATCCAGGTGATGTAGAATCATTTGGAATTCCTGGACTTGGGACATCACTATTTTACTATCCACCATTTGAAATTTCAGGAATTTTCCAACGATGAATTTCTTTGTACCATCATCTTGTGCTTTGTACTTCTTCTGCAGCTTCTCCCATAACTCTTTGGCGGTGCCTACTGTGCAATACACCGTGCAGAGTGGGTCTAACAAGCAATTCAAAATATAGTTCTTACACATGAAATCACTATGACTCCATCCATCAAGAACCATCTTCATGCCATTAATGACATAGATACATTGGCCCCCTTCAGCCGTTTCAGTAGGCGAAGGGTCCACTTCATCTCTAGCTTGTGGAGGATATTCTGTTAGGAAATGAGCCATTCCCATAACAGTCAGATAAAATAGCATTTTCTGCTGCCATCTCTTGAAGTTGGAGCCCATGAACTTTTCTGGGCGTTCATGGTGGAATCCAGCGGGTGGAGGAACTGTAACGTTCCCTTGAGCAGCAGGAAAGGAGTTGGATGAGCCTTGAGCAACCGAAAAGGCATTGGGTGTGCCTTGAGTAGTGGGGAAGGCAGATGGGTTGCCTTGAGTAGCAGCATCAGCAAAATTAGAAGCGAGTTGTTCTCTTCCAGTCATCTTTCTAAGCACTTACAATAATCTTGTCTTAAAATTGTGAGTTACAACAATTGCAGGTAACGGGAAGCAAGTAAATATTACAAATTACTAGAAAGGATAAACTAAAGATTACAACAAAATTGGAATCAAGAATCTTACAAACTGCTTGTGATTTTGCTGAGTCGAGTGATGACACTTTGTCTTTAAGACAAGATTGTCTCGTATATATCCTTTTTACGTTGTCAAGCAATAGTCTCCCAAGATACAACATCAACTTAACAAATGAGCAAAGGAAACTCAAGTGTTACTCTTGAAGAACTTTGAGTATAGTAAACTTGCTAGAGAGGAAGAAGAAGATGTCAGAAAATTCTGTAACGTTTTCTTAGTGTGTTGAACAATTGAGCCAAATGCCTCAATTTATAGTGTAAAGAGATGACCCCTCAACTAGCCAACTAATGGCCTTCAATAGCCATGTAATGACACTTATTGAGGGGTTACATTTAACCAAATAATGGCTGAATTCATGTGCCAAATAATTGAGATTCAATGCTCCAAAACCAGCCGAAAAGTCAGAAATTTCCATCTTCCCATCGCAGCATTCTGCCTCCGAAGCACCGCGATGCTCCCTGGGAGGCGTCTCGGCGATTTCAGACTCGTTTCATCATACACTTCGTACACTTCTTCCTTCGTTTACCAACGTGAAATACTTGTCATTTGGCCAATAACCGTCCATCATTCTATGTCTCAAACGTATCACTTACGTACCAATATCTCTTTCACTAATGAAATTTGCGATACTTGGCACTACGTGTGCACGTGTGTGGAAACGACGTTTTCGACCTGCGGGGCTCCAATTGTTCGCGTCATAAATAATGGGATAAACTTAATTCTACATATATATATATATATATATATATATATATATATATATATATATTATACGTTCTCTATAGTATCATCTTACTAGAACAATAAAAAGATATTCTAAATAATATCGTTATAAAAAGGTTTAACTATATATTAGGAGTAAAATTTATCGAGAAAATAGTAATTGATGATGTATAAAGATGGTAAACGAATATTATGTGAAATCTATGTCAAATGCCAATGAGAATATATCAACACCCATGAGAATATATCATATGAATTACATATGTTTCCTTCTCACTTATCACCATCACACCAATCACATATAATATCAATATGTCATGGAAATGAGGATGAATGTGATGCAATGAAATAATCAAGTGTATCATATCAAATCCCCAGTTGTGCCTCACATGGACACATATCACAATATCAATATCAAGTTAAGTCATTTCCTTTATCCATTATTATACCAAGATAAGTGAGAGACAACTATATCACAAGTACGGTATGGAAACTACCTACAAGTCCATTAATCACACAGAGGTAACAAGTCACAATCAGTAAAAAATATTCAACCTAAGTAATCCATCCCAACTTTATACCCTAAGGCATACATGCTATCTCCAACAGTATCAAACTATGCATACGCTTCGCAAACCGAAGTCTAACCGAAAGGTAAGTCGTAACCTACCTGGAATGCCGAGTGGGAGTCACACTAATCACACTTGCACTTTTCCCTTCTGGGGATCACAGTATTACTCGAAGTCTAATATCATCGAAGTCTGAGTTAGAATAAAGAATTCACAACACCCATATTATTACACTAGTCCTTTGCTTCCAAATCGATTAGTAAAGAATAGGGAAATGTCCCTTTAGGGGTAAAATGATCATTTAAAGGTGAACTATGAAATTCAACATACTAGGAGTCCAATCCTACTAACCATTTGCTAAATCAACTCATCATCAGGCTAATTTCATCATATAAGCAAAATCCCCGAATTTGGGTATGAACCCTAGTTTTCAACATTCAAATTTATAAACATAAATGGGAGATTTAAGCTTAACAAGTGCTAAATAAAAATTCACCATGCTTAGATTAACAAACCCCCCTAATTAATTCTCACTTTTAAGGTTAACAACTCAACAAGCCCTAATTTTGTTGAACTCTTCTTCCCCAATTAGATTCTAGGTCAGGACCACCATCAAATCAACATAATGAAGCTAAGTATAGATAATACAAGCTTAAGAAAGGATACCTCTAGAAGAAATCACCTATGGATGCTTGGAATCGCCCTAATGGTACTTTGGAAGTGTATTTTCGAAATGAGGGAAGATAAAGTTTTAATGACACTTAAAAAGAATTCTGGAATCTCGTCGTCCGTTGTTGCATACTCAGTCCCGCTACAGCGGATGCGCGCCCACAGACCATGTCCGTGCTTACGGTCCAATTATAAAAATCCAAAAGGCTCGCCACAACGGATCCCCATCCGCTGGAGCGGCCTCAGTATGGATAGGTACATTATGTACAGTGCCCAAGTAATTTGGAAGAATGTTAATGGTACGGGAGCAAAAGTCAGAGTGTATGAAAGCCCGAGGTTGAGTCAGGGAAAATAGTTGTTTTCGATGTTACTTATAGTTATGCAAGCAATTAGATATATTGATAATTTTATTAAGAATAGTTGTGTTTGTGTATGTGAATGGTTAGTTATTAATAATATAAGGATTGTGTCATATAAGACGTATATAGACCGTAAATCGATACTAGGAGTTGACGGTGGTAAGTGAAATTTCAATTATGTTCAAGGATCTAAGTATGGCGATTTTGGATCTACCATTTATTAACTACGGACGTATCTAACACTCTTAGACTCTGTAGCATGAGTAATACAAGGACGCCGAAGATATTTAACCATGACCCAGTAAGGGGGTTCACGAGTCCAAAGAACTAAGGGGGACTCTAAAAGAGTAATAAGGAAAATGAATTTGAAGAATGAGTTACCTAAAGTTTTGTTTAGAAGACAGTGAAAGGAAGAACAAGGGACTCGGAAAATTCTACGTTGATTAGTAATCACAAATCTCTTCATAAGGATTAAAATATTTAGGAGTAACTGTTGAACGGAATGAGATTTGTCAATTAAAGGCAAACGATATACCTTCTTCACCAAAGACAAGCGGAACAGTTCTAGACATTTAGTGGAAATAATTGGCAATGAGGATATGATCAATATAGATGCAACGACAAAGGATAAAAAAATGCCTGGTAAACTCAAGAAAGAAGCATTATGATAACTTAATAAAGTTAAGGAAATACATTTTACAAGAGGATCGATGGGGAGTCGGTAATGGTATGAAAATCGATAAAGGAACTAGAATGATACCTCCAAGCAGCAAGAGTACCAGTGAAAGATAGTCATATAGGTAAAGAGGCAGTATCTAAGCTTCTAGAGCCAAGGATATAGATTATGACCCCCATAAATGATGATGCCAGAGGTACGCTAAGATGAGGAATCCTTGAAGGAATTCCAATAGGTAATACCCAAATTAATTAAAGGAACGACTGATAGAGAAAAAAACTAATATCCATTTAGGGGAGAAAGCTCGAATCAGCGATAATGATCTAGTCCAGTCACGATATGAATTTGAACACATCAAAACTTAGTCATGTCTCGAATGTCGATAAGACATCTAAGGATATACAATTAACAGTAAGGACGAGCGAAGTCCGATTGGAATATATGAGGAGGCAGTAAAAATGGTCCAAGATAAGCAGTAAGGAAAAGATCTAAAGAATAAGAATGAGAAAGCAAGAGGTGTACAAATAAGTGATGGTGGAAATTTTTATTGCCCAACAAACTAAAAGACCTCACAAGAAATGTAATACTATGATCACAAAGTTAAGGACATCAGTACAACAGAAGTCAACTCGAGGAACAAAAACGACAACATTGATTGTAGTACGGTAGAGACAAAGGAAAATCAGTGGATCAATGCCTTGTAAAATCAAGTTTTGAGTGAAAAAAGAGAGGGGATGACTCCTAGCTTGAATGATACTGGGAGGTAACAGGAATACGTCAAGGTTTGCCTCAAGGAAATAAGTGCTCAAGAAATACCTAATGAACAAAGGATTGGACATAAAACATAAGGATTTTGGAGTTATAAGAAGTAAGTATACGCTCTTAGCATGAAAGGAATGCTAATTATGAAAAAATTACAAGTTAAGAGCCAAAAGAGATGGCAGACCCTCAAGAAATAAGGCCAACAAAAGAAGAAATAATGACGGACAAGAGAAAATGTCTTATTTTCAGTATTTAAATAGAAAAGGGAAGGTAAAGAAATTAATTAGGTAATTACATAAATCGAGAAAGGATACTCAGGCTAATATTGAGTACAACTAAGAAAGGATGAACCTATCTTGGAAATATACCGCATCACCAAGTATGTGAATTTTAGGTGTTATAAAAAGCAAGAAGTCCTGATGTAATAAATGGAAATATAATGGACCGTAGAGTCTCATACTGTTAAAATGAGAGCCATTAAGGGAGTTACCAAAAGGAACTGCCCCAAAGAAGTAGCAAGTGGCCAGCCACAATAGAAGTCGAATGATACCTCTCGTAAGGTTATAAGTAAATGAACTTTTCCTTATATTGGAAGATTGAGAAGTGACAAGTCAAAGCATTCCGCCTAAGGCCCAAAATGAGGTATTGTGACAAGCAGTAAAAGTAATAAGGAAAGCTTCACAAGGACCCAAGGATTAAGAAGATCGATTAACGACACTCAAGAAAACATACCCTCGATGGTCAAACTATCACAAAGGATGGTTGAGTAATCCGAAGATCATTATGAACTATCACATTATCATTGGGAATCATTTTGGTTTGGAATATTCATACCTAAGCAACTCGCCAGACTATACCATAACCACTGAATGTGTCTATACAACTAAGGTGATCGAAAGCTAATCTTACTGACTATCATAGGCCATTATACAGTCGCTCATCATAGTAAGCGGGCTAATGAAGGAACCAGTAGAGAGAAGCTCTGAGTAGTCAGAATTTCCTTTGCCTTGTCTTAAGGTAACCAATAGGGAACTCACTCTAAAGCTACCAGAAATAGGTAGAGGAGGAATGTATGGAAATCATAAGAATTCGGGACATGAATCGGTGATTACTGATGTGATATATTACTAGGGAAGTAAACAAGGGCTATGTAGGATAAGAGAATAGACATCTTCTGAAGTCACCCAAAAAGGGAATGGAACCTAAAGTAATGGTATCAGATTGATGAACTAAATTAGGAGAGAATACTTAGATTAATAAGGAAATGAATTAAGATAATTGATATTAAAAGTAAGATTTAGCTTGACAAGGAAGAAAGATTCCATCGGAGCACAATCAAGATCAAAATACTGAACTCATTTGATTAAAGCAGCAAATAAGACACTTATTTAGAAATTTATGACACATGAGAATGGTAAAGTGATTTATCGACGAAAGAAATTTTAAGGCCAATAGGCTAATTTGAATTCATGAACTATGTAAGGATATTATCAAGAAAGAAAGAAGAAGAATAGAGGAAGAAGTAGATTTAGATATCCTCGACTTTGGCGATTATCGTGCCACAACTCTTCATCATCATCATACACTTCATGCCTACAGAATATGTCACCTAAATTCTATCAGAAAGCAAATCATAACACAGAAAGGAATGACAAAACCCTAGATGTCAGAATATACCACAACCACCAGACAATTATGTAAAGGAACTATACGACTATGTGAAAGTCGATGATGTACCAACTGAGAGAGGTTAATACAACCTGATCGAATGACAGGCTGAGATAATTGTGGGTAAAAAATAACTCTATCAAAATGGTCACAAAACCTCTTAATTGCCCTACTCGAGTAATTAAGATTCTAGCTTCATGCCAATATTTTTGCGATATAATTTCTCTATTCTATGCGATTTGTTAAGTTAGACCATATAACCTATGTAACCAATGTTTTTGAAGATAACGTAGTAAGTGCAGCTTGGATGTCAGTAAGAAGATGTTAATGTAAGTGAGGCTGAACTCTCTTTGAATTTTTACAAGTATAAGCGGTCATGTGAGGCCGATTGATGTTATTTTGATATTGTGTTGCCTGTGTGGCATTAGATAAATGATTGGGCTACTTGATAGGTTTTAGATAGTCCTATTTACAAAGAAAACTCTGCCAAAATTTATGAGAAACTTGAGAGTTAGAATATTACCAACATTCGCGGAGTAATGTTCCAAAAGGGAGAAGGATGTTACACCCCGTAGTTTTTATTTCCATCATGACGTTAATGGATACCGAAGTCCTGAGAAGAGATATGACCTTATGGAAGAAATGAATGTTTACAGATTGGTTATGGAAGAACCGGAGTGTTGGGGAGTTAAATGAATTGAAGAAAGTATGTTTTGACGAAAACAGGAAACTAGGCAGTTTGACGGTGGAGTTGATGGACCGTAAAATAGTTTGACGAACCATCAAATTGCCCAAGGTGAGTCGTCAACCTTCCTAGAAATTTTACAGGAGGTGCAGATTTATTGATGAGTTTATATTGTGATTTCCTGATTTGGGGCTCATTTTTCTTGAATACCGAACCCTAGAATTCTCTCCAAACCCTCTCCATGGTATGATAACACCTAAAGAGCAAGACAAGTTCAATTACACAAAATTAATTCCATAAAGTCTATAATTACCATAGAATTCATCTTCTCCATAGCAAGTTGGTTTTGGAAAACAATTGGGAATAATATCGCCTACTGATTTGAGGAGGGTCGATACATAAAGGTAAGACTTACCCATATCTATCTATGTTTATGAGTAATTGTTGATTTGGAGAAAGTTATGAAAAAGTTTTCATGATCAAAACTTTGCAAAGTTGTGAAACCTTCGTAATACGAATTGATGAGTTGTTTTATGCTAAATATGAGTAGAACTGAATGACGGAATTAATTGTATATGTTATGAGTTAAGAAAAATGAGGTTTGAAAGGTTGTGAGACTAATTCACATAAAGTTTTCATACAAGAGAAGTTTAATGAGTTATTTTTTTATTAAGGGTTGTCGGAGAACACCTAATCAAGTTTCTATCGAAATTGTATTTTGATTGAACCGTGAGATTGAATCATGTAAGTATCCCTTGTAATGGAGTCTAAAAATCTGAAGTATTTAAGGATGTCGATAAGATACTTAAGAAAAGTTTTTACGGAACTTAGATTCGATATTGATGTCAACTTGTTATGTGATGTAGATGGCCACCCATAATAGGAGCGAGGGCTTATAAAATGATTGTAGCGATAAGGACCAGGTATGTTAGGGCACACTCTTTCATTCTCTTGGCATGATAGACTAATAAGTATAACCATAATGACGTCCCTTCAAAAAGGAACTCTACTCCTAAATTTGAATCTTGTATTACTTTCGTATCATATTGTTAAAACATATGCCTCTTGTTGGTGTGTTTCGGATCATCTCCCCGATTTGATAGTCTCTTGAACCCTATGTTTTCTTATGATTATTGCTAACTCTAATTAGTGATACATACACCATTACATAATGATAATCGGAGGATAACGATCATGAGCCACTCTGATTGGTTTCATAAGGACCTTCAGAATCTATCTTGCATTGCACTTATATATATGTAGTTATTTTCTTAGTTGTGCAATAGTCAGTCGGGTATGGCACATAGATATGCACCCAGCTACAATTGGTTTTGATATTATCGAGTCCCACATTTGGGCCGGGTACGATCGATTCCTCATCGAGGCCGGATATGATAAATATGTATTATGACATTATTTTCCCCATATATAGGATGGATATTACATCAAATGGCCCCAATGAGTGACTTGATTTTTACAAACATACATCCATTTTTATGATTGTGTCAGATAGGCCCTCAGAGGCTTATTATGAGTTTCAGGTTAACTTTTGTACCCTTATCTCTAATGATATATCTTCTATCCAAATTGGTTATTTGTCTTACATACTCAGTACATATTTTGTACAAATAGAGATGCAGATGATTCCCTCACAGTAGGACTCTATTCAGCTGGAGGTCATCACGTGTCATTATTCCAGAGTTCTATAGTAAGCTGATAGGTATGATGAATATGCATACGTATATAGTTGGGTATGGCGAGGACCTATCCTGACCAATTGTGGTCAGTATACTCTTTAGAGGCTTGTAGATAGTGGGTTGTATGTGGTAGTCGTGTGTGGCCTTATCGGCCTATACAGTAGGTTTATTATGCTTATGTTGGTCTTGTCGGCATTCTTATAGATATGTATGGTTTGGAACTTTTCTGAGTGCAGGTGGTTATGTCCTTATTCAATAGAGTATATGTCAGAGGCCTTCTCGGCCCATGAGTTATGGTATATCTCTCAGGTATCAAGATCAGTACGCTCGGGCCTTAGGGCACCGGGTGTTGGCCACTCCCCCAAAGTTGGGGTATGACACAAACAGATCTGCAAGAACTCTAAGTGAAATTTAAGTGCTCTCTTCAAGGGTCAACACTAAAAAGCTAGCCAAATAAAAAGGACATCCTCCTCTATGATGTTGAAGTGTTGATTGAGGGTTGTTGTGAGCTAAGAGATGGTTGGATTGAGACTTGTGGCTACTGTATAAGGTAAGTACATCACCTTCTTGGTTCTTTGGAAGTGTATTTTCGAAATGAGGGAAGATATGGTTTTAATGAAACTTAAAAAAAGCATTATGGAATCCCGTCGTCCGCTACAACGGACTTAGTCCCACTACGGTAGACGCACGCCCGTGGACCCTGTCTGCGCCTACTGTCCAATTACAATAATACAAAAGGCTCGCCGCAGCGGATCCCTATCCGCTGCAGCAGCCTCTCTCTGCTGGGGAACATTGAGGCCCGCCCTAGTGGATACACCAGCAACTAGGAACATCAAGGCTTATGCAATTTCTACCCAAAATCCGATAATCACCCGAGACCAAATATGTACACATATGTAAACACACGCTATAGACTAACTCGTGGCCTCAGAATTTCCATTGGAGTTCTAATTCTATGAGTCAACCCTCCACGGGCTAAACAACTTTTTAAACAAATAACCAAAAATGCTCTTGAGGGCCTCGGGAACAGAGCTAACTATCTAGCCAAGTCATAAATGACCCTCCGAACCTCACGGGATCGACAGAACTCTAAAAAATGTATGTTCACAAAAGTCAAATTTTAGTCAATGTTATCATATTTTAAGGTTCTAATTTCACCACATCTACTAGAATAGTCTGAAAGTTCCGGGAATCGAGGCTATAGAGGTAAAATAGTCCAAGTACACATAACAACAGAATATATCATAATACATTGATGATGTTGAAACTTTTCCCAACCAATCATGTCATCAAACAAATCACTCTTATCAAGCCATAATTACACTTTTCCACTCCCGAGCAACCCAACTCTAAAAATGTGGAGATCATATGACCCTCTGTACCATCTCTCCCAATTCTCAAGGGAACCCCCAAAATGAATTAGTCTAACCACGACCCCATATAACTGAATTCTCAAGTCATTGCTATAAATTGAACTTGGTCATGCATATGAATCAGAATAATACATCTCGTATCATACCATAACACGTCATAGACAACCATTCGTGTAAGAATTTAAGCATGAGTTCCCACAATCCGAGAGAGAGTAGAACATGGAAATTTAGATACCAGTTGGAATTGACTAGATACCAATTTGAATGAAGTAGCACGAAAGAATGAAATAATTTAAAGTTTCCTAGATTTCCTATAGCCTCCCAATTATAAGTGTGGAGCGCAACACACCCATAAGTAGTACTCTACTAGATATTGCTCTTGTACTTATAGACGGGGTAACCTATTGCTCTGATACCAACTTGTCACATCCTAAATAAGGGAACATGTGGGCACCTACCATTTCCTACCTCGATAGGTGAACTCGTCCCTTAAAGATTCACACAAAAACATAAATAAAAAAAACAATAGAAGTCCAAAAACACAGATACATAAAAATGCGAAATACAACAACTACCCAAGGGATCTGGTCCAAATAGTACAAGAGCCTCTAAGTATACAACCTGGATGAAAGTTACAAGTACAACCTGAATACACATCTGTTTAGAAAGGGTGTTAAATAGAAAATCTAGAAGAACTCCATGAGATCCTTGAAGGCTAACCGAACCTTGCTAAAGTTCCTGCAACAAATCTACACCCCGAAAAGGGTGTAGCAAGAGTAGTATCAGTACAAACACTATGTACTGGTAGGTATCATAGGCTGACAATTGTTAGTTAACATATATAAAGCAAGAGACTGAAGAATAGACATGCTCGTAATTAAGTACTATACAACATAGTCCAACAATAACCACTGAAGTATAGAAAGATCAATAGCCGAATCATAGCCAATGATGAAGCACCTAAACCTAAGTCTGCCAAATTTTCCACGATTCCTCAGAATAATCACAAACACAAGTACAATTAATAAATCTGACCCATATATGTAAAATGAGATGGTGAGAATGAATGTATATGCAATGTAATGCACTGACCAAATGTAATCTCCATACACACATGCTTCGAGCGGAATATCTCTACGTCCCGACAGTCATGACCCATGGGGGACTCGCAAAGTCCATGTACCTGTTGCAGTGCACAACCTGATCTAATATAAGTATATCTTGTGAAATGTGTAACCTGGTTCAATATATATATATATATATATATATATATATATATATATATATATATATATATATATATATATATATATGTTGCAGAACGCGCAACCCGATCCAATATATATGTAATGTACTGGACAAATGTAATCTCCATACACATATGCTGCAAGCGAAATATCTCTACGTTCTAGCAGTCATTACCTATGGGGGACCTACGAAGTCCATGTACCTGCTGCGGCGCACAACCTGATCTAATATAAGTATATGTTTCAAAACGTGCAACCCAATCCAATATAGGTATATGTTGCAAAATGCGCAACTCGATCTAATATATGCATATATATATGTTGCGGTGCGCAACCCGATCCAAATTCATGATCATGTATGTATGAATAATGTCAAATGCCAATTAGAATATATCAACACCTACAAAAATATATCATATGAATCACAAATGCTTCCTTCTTACTTATCACCATCACGCCAATCACAGATAATATCAATATATCATGACACATATCACAATATCAATATCAAGTTAAGTCCTTTCTTATCCATTATTATACCAAGATGAGTTAGAGACAACTATATCACAAGTACGGTATGGCAACTACATACAAGTCCATTAATCACACAGAGGCAACAAGTCACAATCAGTCAACAATATCCAACCTAAGTAATCCATCCCAAATTCAAACCCAAAGGCGTACATGATTTCTCCAATTATATCTAACTATACATACGCTTCGCTAACGAAAGTCTAACCAGAAGGTAAGTCGTAACCTACCTGGAATGCCGAGCGGGAGTCACACGAATCACACTTGTTCTTTGCCCTTCCACTGATCATGGTCACTTGTTCTTTGCCCTTCCACTGATCATGGTCATACTCAAAGTCTAATATTATCAAATTCTAAGTTAGATTAATGAATTTAAAACACCCATATCATTACACTAGTCCTTTGGTTCTAAACCGATTAGTAAAGAAGAGGGAAATGTGCTTTTAGGGGTAAAACGTTCATTTATAGGTTAACTATGAAATTCAACATATTAAGAGTCCAATCCTACTAACCAATTGCTAAATCAACTCATCATCAGGCTAATTTCATCATATAAGCAAAATCCCCAAATTTGGGTATGAACCCTAGTTTCCAACATTCAAATTTATAAACATAAATGGGATATTTAAGCTTAACAAGTATGAAATAAAGATTCACCATGCTTATATTAACAAAACCCACTAATTAATTCTCACTTTTAAGCTTAACAACTCAATAAGCCATAATTTTGTTGAACTTTTCTTCCCCAATTAGATTCTAGGTCATCACCACCATTAAATCAATATAATGAAGCTACGTAAAGATAATACAAGCTTAAGAAAGGGTACCTCTAGAAGAAATCACTGATGGATGCTTGGAATCTCCTTAATGGTGCTTTGGAAGTGTATTTTTGAAATGAGGGAAGATAGGGTTTTAATGACACTTAAAAATGCATTCTGGAATCCCGTCGTCTGCTGCAGCAAACTAAGTCGGCTAAAGCGGACGCACGCCTCCAGACCTCGTCCGCGCCTGCGGTCCAATTTTAAAAATCCAAAAGGCTCGCCACAGCGGATCCTCATCTTCTGCAGTAGCCTCTCTCTGTTAGGGCGCACTGAAGCCAGCCCCAGCGGATACATCAGCAACCAGAAACATCAAGACTTATACAATTTCAACCCAAAATCTGATAATCACCCGAGACTTCCCCGACACAAACCAGATATGTACACATATGTAAATTCATGCAATGGACTCACTCGTGGCCTTTGAATTTCCATTGGAGTTCTAATTTTATGAGTCAACCCTCCACGGTTTTCCAACCAATAGCCAAAAATTCTCCCAAGGGCCTTGGGAACTGAACCAACTATCCCACCAAGTCATAAATGACCATTCGGACATCACGGGATCGATGGAACTCCGAAAAAGGTCCATTCACACAAAAGTCAACTTTCGATCAATGTTATCATATTTTAAGGTTCTAATTTCACCACTTCTACTAGAATAGTCCAAAAGTTCTGGGAACCGAGTCTACGAGGGTAAAATTGTCAAAGTACACATAATAATAGAATAGGTCATTACAATAGGAGATGTAGTTGTCTTGTAATTAGGTTGTTTTGATTGAGTTATTATAATGGATACGACTGGATTTTATGGATTATGATTGTTGTAATATTGGTTATGTTGTGGTTGACGAAGAAGGGAGGATAGTAACCTAAATTTCCATGGAAACAACATAGAAGAATGGCGCACATCAAGTGTTCAATAAAATGTCACAATGGATAAATTTTGTAGCTATCAACTTGATTCTGACTCACATTATCTCTATCACGTAGGTCATCAACCGTAAGGCGTGTAAGACCTCATAATACTAGCATCACCAAGGAGACAAGGTATGTAAGGCTTACCTTTTCTTCCCCATGGCATGATCCCAACATAAACGGTTGTTCCGTAAGAAGTTCTTATTCTTGAAAGATACAAGTATGGTTACTCTTGATCATTGGAATTATGGTTGTTCGTTACTCTTGAAAGTAGTTCTATGATCCTTATCTGTTCTTTTTTAGAAATGTTTTCCACTCTTTATGATGTTCTTTGGTATATGATTGGTTCTAAGCTTCTTATTGGATTGTAACAGTTGTTGCTCGTAATTCCATAATGATACGCGGGGGTTACTAACCTAGTGTCACCTCGTCCTATTCTTATTGTTTTCTTAAGGTCGTTCATGCATTATATATATATATATATAGTGTCCAGATCAGATGAGATTTCTTGTTAGAGGTTTGGGTTCTTCCGAGGGTTTTTGCTTAGGATGGTCCAGGGTCAGTAAATCCTCAACGAACGTAGGCAGTCATACTCCGTGAAACGCCTTTGATTGTAGGAAGAGTCCGAGTACTCTGTTATAGGAGTTTTATAACATGGATCGGTTTCTCAACAGATCTACTTCTTGTGATTTTGGTTCATCTTCTTCCATGGATTCAAAGAAGATAATAAACACCGAAGAATTATTGATGCAAGATTTTGAAAAATCTATTGATAATTGAGAAATACTGAGAGTAAATCGAGATCAGATTTACAAAAATTCTAAATACCAGTTTTTCAAAACCGATTTCTCTATCAAAACAGAAGAGAGAGATATCCAATTACCTCAACCCCTTGAAACAATTTAATTACTTTCTCAAATTGGTGTTGTAGAGAAAGAATTCCAAATAGATAAGAAATTCCTACAAAATGATTTTTATGAAAAATACAACCTAGAAAAAAGAATTTGGTTCCTCAAAACCTTTTCAAGTAATAGGACGCAAATATAGGAAAAATTCTACGATTTTGTTAATGAACATAGGATAAACATCCTATTCTTTGACTGGTTCGATTATTATTCCTCCGAAAATTCCATAGAATATCCCTTTTCTAAAACGGTAAATCCCGTTACGACTAGGATATCCTTGCACAAAACAATTTTACCAATATCAGTTTGAATACCCTAGGAAAACAACTCGATAGAGTGGAAAAACACATAAAAACCAACCCTTTAGTCACCATAGATTCCCCAGGAACGACTAAGGATATGAAATTGAAAAGCCAAAGCCCAATCTTTAAACCCTTTCAGGTGTCAAAAATATCCAGCAAACCAAGGCTGAATTTATTAAGGCTATACAAGATCAATTGAGTAGAATTGAGACATCCAACAGTTCTAATACAGAACACGTTGTTCCAGATACCCTACAATCATCTAATAAAATCACAATTCTAACGAATGATTCCGACGACAGTGATACTCTAGAACAAATCCAAAACAAAAAACCCTTTGATAACCATATGGATTGGCAGATACCAATACAACAGGTACAACAACAATAGTTGCAAATAATTCCTGCTCCAGATCTAGGAATAGTAAAACCCCTAGCTCAATCCCGTTTCAATGCCTCTTCCACTTATGATTGGAACATAGATGGGATGACCGAATACAATATCCTCAGTTTTCTCCAAGAAATGACCATGGCCGCAAATGCCTACAAAACTCAAAATGGCACACAAGACAAGACCATTGCAGAACTGCTCATCGCAGGATTCTCTGGTCAATTGAAAGGTTGGTGGAATAATTATCTCATTGATCAACAAAATGAAGATATCATCAATTCCATCAAAACTGATGAAGAAGGAATACCAATCCTTGATGAACAAGGTGAACCCCTACAAGATGCAGTATCAACCTTGATACTCACAATCTCTTTAAATTTTATAGGAGATTCTTCGCATATGAAAGATAAAAATGCCGAGTTACTTTATAATCTCAAATGCAAAAAACTCAGTGATTTCCAATGGTACAAAAATACTTTCTTAACTAGAGTTATGCTCAGGGAAGATTCCAACCAGCCATTTTGGAAAGAGAAATTTCTGGCCGGACTACCTACCCTTTTAGGAGAAAACGTTAGGAACAAAATCAAAGAGAATTGTGGAAAATAGATTATACCCTACAGTGAGTTTACATACGGACAACTAGTTAGTATAACTCAACAGGAAGGTCTAAAGATCTGTCAAGACCTGGAATTACAAAAACACCTCAAATTGGAGCTAAAGAGAACTAGGTGCGAACTTGGTACTTTTTGATAACATTTTGATACGAATTTCACAAAACCCTCTTCTAGTTGTACATGAAACTGTAGCAAGACTAACAGAGAGTATTATAAAAATCCTTACAAAAATACTTGTTATTCCAAAGATAGACCGAATCCCAAAAAATTTAATTCCAAATACAAAGACATTACGTGTTACAAATGTCACAAAAAAGGTCATACTTCGAGATTCTGTAAAATGAATAAAAAATTACAAGAATTGAAACTAGACGACGAGGTAACCCAAAAAATCTCCAATCTTCTCATTGATTCCTCCGATTCAAATGCCGAGTCAGAACCTGACTATTTTTCTCTGTCTTCTGAAGACAAAAAGCCCTTCAAATTGATGAATCGCTCACGACCAGTTCATCTGAAAAATCTGATAAGGGTAAAGGAAAACATGTTTGTGCTTTAACCAAAGACTAAAAATTTGTGTTAGATATGGTTAAACACATAGATGTCGAACACCAAAAGGATTATTTGAATAAACTCCTCAAATCCTTTACAGACGAGAAAAAAGATACCAAAAATACGATTTTACCAAATACTTCCAAAAATACCTACGACTTGACCAAAATCCTGAAGAAGGGTAAAAAGATGAAAGATTCCAGAGAAACGCCAGTTCTAGAAATTCAAAAAGAGATAAAAAAAATAAAACTAGAGATCAAGATTTTAAAAGAAAAACAAGAACAAGATTCTCTACTAATAAAAATAATCATTTCAAAAGAAACCCGAGCGAGTTCTGAGTCCGACAATTCTGACTCTGAAAATCCAGAAGGACCTTCTCATAACCAACATCTTGAAGAGATCCCTAAAGAATTCCTTACTGTCTTAAGACAGATAACGTCAAAAAAATACCTTGTTAAAATAACCCTTAAATTCCCAGGTAATTTTAGAATCACTACTATTGCTCTTTTTGAGACTGGAGCAGATTTGTATTGCATAAAAATAGGTCTAATACCTGATAAATTCCATGAAAATATCCAGGAAACATTAGCAACGACTAATAACACAAAGTTAGAGATCAATTTCCAAACCAATGCGTCTATTATTAACGATGGAGTTTCTATAGCAACATCGTTTGTTTTAGTAAAAGACATACACAACTCCGTTATCTTAGGGACACCATTTATAAATCTTACCACCCCTTATAAGGTAGATAATGATTTCATCTCTTTTGATTCCAACAATAAGAATTTAAATAACCTTTTTTGACAAAACCAAAAGCTAGAGACCTCAATCCGATAAAAACGTATTCTTGCCATCTAGGAGAATTAAGGAATAGTTTATGAGATCAAAATTTTGAGTCCCCTAAAAACCATGACACCCGCTCCATAAAATTGATCGATGCCTTTGCATATACAAATTTTTTAAACAATGATTTACAATATTTCCAAAATATTGCATTAAAAAATATTTTCTGCAAATTGATCCTGACATTTTTTGCTTTAAAGAAAACCTTTTAACTAGTAACTTTTTCAAAAACAAGAGAGAAAACCCGCAGATTCCTGTTACTGGTTGCAGAACAGATATGTCCTATCACTGTCCCTTACCCCACTGTTTGGGTTAAAAGGACAAAATATCGAGAAAGGAAATGCGAGAATCCGGACAATACTGTCACCATGTGATGTGTGGAGCCTTGCTCCAAAAGAAAAAAAATGAAATCCCCCCACCAATAAATACACCAGTTGTTGCACCACAACAACAAACAAATTCCATGGCCCCCAAAAAATCCGCAAACTCCACCACTTCCAAACCAATAAAGGAAGAAAAAAAATCTCCTACCGAAAAACCCCTGACATGGTATGACGCAGTGATGAAAGAAGAAAATGAAAATGGCGCAACATCTGTGCAGAAAACACCAGCAACTCCCTCACAGGAAATAACTACAGAGAATCTTCTGCAACTCCTTGCGAAATCCCCGAAACTACAACAGACATTGATACAACTTTAAAATCCCAAACAAGAAGTTGCTCAATGCTCAGGAGAGGAAAAAACCTCTCAAAAATTTACAAAAATCGAGAAAGGAGATTCAAAAACCCTATCTCAAAAACAATTTTCAAAAACTCAACTTGAGAAAGAAAAATCTTCAAAAACCCTTTCTCAAAAAAAATTTCAAAAACACAACTTGTGATATCACAAGTCCCCAAAAAACCTGCCCCTGAATTCTTCATAAAACCATTTTTTCAAAATATTGTAACCATTGAAAAAGATCTTTTGACCAAGACCCTTTTCTAGCATTACAAATTTATTTTGGCCAAGGATGGTTTTACAAATCATGAGATATTTTAATAACCCCATATTTTTATCAGGCTATCCTTAAATTATCAGGATCAACAACAATTAAAAATAATTATTATAAAAATAACCCAAATCCCTCTTATTCAATTTGCAAAATTCTTAATGTAATTGCTCCAAGTGATTGGGGGAATGATCTGGATGAACTCCTAAATTTTCCAGATACTCATAAAAATGAATCATTTTTTGATATTCAATTTAATTACTGGGATTACCAATAAGTTTGGTTCAACTCTTTTTTTATTCAAAATACCAATCAACGCCACACTTGGCTTTTCCATTTTGATACCTCATGTAATCAATCACAATTTCCAACATGGTGGAATTCATGGTGGGAACAATTCGGATCCTCCCTTGAAATACAAAAACCCCAAGTCACTAAATCTTTCAGCCTTTTTAAATCCCAATATAAATCCACTGAAGAAGAAAAAGATTTGTGCCACTGCACCTTTTTCACACCAAATTCCATTTACCATGGGTTTTCACATAGTCTGTATATTATTCAGAAAACAAAATTCCAACAATCCGAAGAAGATTTAAGATCCGATGGTGGAACAACTTTAAAATACCAGCAAGCCTAACACCACAAAAAGTTCAGGAATGGCTAAATGCCCGAAAGTCCATTCAAATACAGGTGCCTCTACAAACACCATAAGCACCACTACAAACACCGGAGCACACCCAGTTCCTTTCACAAAAATCTCAGATGGCCTCAATGCTTGCAGCGGCCAAAAATCCAGAAGAAATGCAGGCCATAATTCTGAAGTTTGCACCGTCTTCATCAAAACAAGGCTCTTCATCAAAATAATAAGAACCATAAATTGATATTGAAGACAGTCCAATTTTCGGCAACAGTGGATTCTGTAAGAGATTGCAAAGAAAAGACAAAATACCCGGAGTAAAGATCAGACAAAATTTTGACAAAAGAAAATGCCCGAAAAAGAGACTTTCAGAAAGCAAAAAGTAAAAGCAAAGATTCCAGCAATAATTTGAGAAAATGCCAACAACAATGATGTCATGGATGATGTCATTCTGCACTCAGATGAATAGTTATTCTCCACTTAGATGAATAGTTAGATTCCTTTTTAATTATCAAAATACCATGTAAAACTCCTATAAAAGGAGACTCCCTCTCCCTTGAAGCATAAGTTCTTTTTTCTAAGTTTTCATTCTTGTAAGCTTTTCCTTTCAACTCTTTTCTAGAGAGAAGTGAGAGCTCCAAATAAAATTCCATTTAGGTTAGATCAAAATACCCCTCATATGATTCATATAATATGACTCATACATATGATCCAAAATACCTTAGAAATTCCCAAAGTATATCTCTTTGACAAAATACTTTGTAAATTTTAATATTTTAAATGAATATGATTATGGACGGTATTACCTTCTAATCTTTTAAGTACTTCATGCTTTTAAATTCTTTAAATTCCTGCATTAAATACTTGGCTTGTTCTACCGCCTATTTGATTTTAATTTCTGCAGAACCTTTGATTTATGGTTTCCTTAACTGGAACCTTAAATTGTAAGTTAATCTTTATTTACTTCCTGCATATCTCCTTTATCCGTTGATTCTTCAATCCCTTATATCCCGATTCCTTCCCTATCTGGGTATACCCTATATATATATATATATATATTTATGACACCGATCCGCACTATAGTCGGTTGGGTACAACATTTATATGTGCACACCACTGCAGTTGAGTACGATAACACTGAGTCCTATCAAGGTCGGGTATGATAACACTGAGTCCTATTATGGCCGGATACGATATGATGACATTGCTTCATAGTCTTGCCTATATATATATGTATACAGTTTTAATGACAACATGCATTGCATATGCCCACAGTGGTTTCTCGAGGTCCATGTTGTCTCTTTACTTTCGAGTACTCTTGTTGTTGTTCTTACTTATGTTTATCTGCCTTACATATTTAGTACATTTTTTCATATAGATGTCCCTTGCTGGGTGATGCGTTTCTTACCTGTAGGTTTAGATAGATGAAGTGACACCCACTTTTAGTAGGACCTCAGCTCAACGACAGAGTCAGAGCTCTCCACTTGTTTCGGAGGCGCTAATATGAGTTGGTATGGAACTATATTTTATATATATATATGGGTATGGCGAGGCCCTGTCCTGACCTGATGGTGTTCATGTACTCTTTAGAGGCTTGTAGACAGTTATCCTGTGTATAGAAGTTGTGTATGGACTAGCCGGCCTTTCAGATGGTTTGTTACACTCATGATGGCCGTGTCGGCCCTAGTAGTTATATATATATGTGTTGTTAGATATTTTCTGCTTGCAGGATGTAATGTCATGTCCCTTTATGGTTATTGATTATAGGCCTTGTTGGCCCCTATCCAAAGTTCGGATGAGAGGTGGTACGCTCGGGCCGTAAATCATCAGATGCCGGTCTCACCCCCCAAGGTTGGGGTGTGACAAATACATCATTTTAAATCTACGTGAATGGTTGTTTAAGAAAAAAGGGACGTAGAACTTAAAAGATATATCAGGTCGTTATATCATCCACCACTTAAACACACGTTCGTCCTTGAATATAAAGGAAAAGAAACTACCTGAACTGTAAAAATGTTTAGGATATCTACTCCGCATGTCCGACTCAGTCTCCTATGTAGCTTCTTCGATCGGATGATGCCTCCACTAAACTTTTACGAAAGATATTTCCTTGGACCTCAGATTCCAAATTCGTCTATCCTAAATGGCCATGCGGCTCTTCTTCAAAGTCAAGTCCTGGTCGACCAACACTAAATCCCATTGAATTACATGAGAACCATCGGAATGGTACTTCTTGAGCATTGAAACATGAAATACGAGGTGAACATACGACAATCCAGGTGGCAAAGTCAACTCATATGCTACCTCACTAATATATTGAACAATCTCAAATAGACTGATACACATCGAGCTTAACTTTCCCTTCTTTCCAAATCTCATCACACCCTTCATAGGTGAAACTTTTAACAAAACTCACTCACCAACCATGAACCCGAAATTCGCGAACTCTCCGATCTGTGTATCCCTTTTGTCAACTATGGGTTGTGATGTCTTTCCTGAATTAACCTGACCTATTTCAATGAATCCCTTAACAACTATGTACCCCAAGGCCTAACCTCGAATGTGTTAAACCAACCAATCATGAAATGACACCTTTTACTATACAATGCATCGAACAGAGTCATCTATATACTCGAATGGTAGCTATTGTTGTACGCAAACTCCGCCAAAGGCAAGAACTGGTCCCAATGATCACCAAAGTCTATTACACAAGCTTGTGACATATCCTACGGAACCTGAATACTCCACCAAAAGTGAGATGTAAATTGTGTGCCCCTATTTTTAAGGATAAAAATAGCACCCCATGCAATCGAACTATCTCCTGAATGTAGATTTTTGCCAAGTTTTCCGAATTGTAGGTAGTTTGAATAGGAATGAAATATGAGGACTTAGTCAACCGATCCACAACAACCTAAATGGCATTCCCAAGGTTTGTGGCAATCCAACCACGAAGTCCGTAGTGATCCTCTCTCACTTCCACTTGGATATGGACATCCTCTGTGTAATACCGCCCAGTTTCTAGTGCTCATACATAACATTTTGACAATTCAAACATCGTGACACATACCTCATGATGTCCCTCTTCATACTATACCACCAATAATATTGTTTCAAGTCCCGATACATCTTTGTAGCTCTTGAATGAATAGAATGCCTTAAACTATGACCCTCTTCCATAATCAGACGAGTAAAATCACTTGTCTGAGGAATAACATATGTGACCCTTGATCCGCAAAACACCCATTCATCATCAATAATTTCCTCCTTGGCCTTTCCTTGCAACACTTTTATCGCATATCTAGCACAACTTTGCATCATCAAATTGTTGCTACTTAATCTACTCCAATAAAGAAGACCTTACCTCCACACAAGCCAAAACCTTGCCCGAATCCAAAATATAACATCCATAGCTAAAGGTCGCTCTCCCACCTATAACCATGATATGCTACCCATACTCACCACTTTCTGACTCAAGGCATTTGCCACTACATTGGCCTTCCCCAATGTATAAATAATAGTCATGTCATAGTCATTGAGCAACTCCGGCCATCTCCGCTACCTCAAATTTAGATCTCTCTTATTGAAAATGTGATGAAGACTATGATGGTCGATAAACACCTCACAATGTACACCACAATGATAATGCCTCCAAATCTTCAAGGCAAACATCATGAGTGGAGTAGTTCTTTTAATGAACCTTCAACTGCCTTGAAGCATAAGCTATCACCTTGCCGTTCTGCATCAAAATACAACCATGGCTAATTCAAGAAGCATCATAATACACGATGAAACCCTCACCCTCAACTGGCAATGTAAATATCAGAGTCGTAGTCAATAGGGTCTTGAGCTTTTGGAAGCATGCTTCACACTCATCTGCCCATTGGCATGACACATTCTTCCGAGTCAATTTAGTCAAAGGGGATGCAATGGATGACAACCCATCCATAAAATATTTATAGTAACTTAGAAGACCCATAAAAATATGAATCTCGGTAATGAAGTAGGCCTGACCCAATCACGAACCGCCTCAATCTTCTTAGGATCCACAATAATACTATCCTTGGACAATACGTGTCCCATAAATGTCATAGAGCTAAGCCTAAACTCACACTTTGAAAACATAGCACAAAGCTTCTTCTCCTTCAAAATCCCGATCACAATCCTTAGATGTTGCTCATGCTGCTCTATACTATGAGAGTATATCAAAATTTCATCTATGAAAACGATGACAAAAGAGTCCAAATACGGTCTGAAAATCCCGTTCATCAAATCTATGAAGGTTGTTAGGGAGTTGGTAAGCCTGAAAGACATTATTAGAAACTCGTAATGGCCATATCGCATCCTAAAGGTTGTCTTGGAAATCCTCCGCCCTAATCTTCAACTGATAATAATAACGGATCGTAAATCAATCTTAGAAAAAATCAATGGACCTGAAGCTGAACAAACAAGTCATCGATGCATGGAATAAAGTACTTGTTGTTGATGGTAACCTTGTTTAATTGTCGATAGTCAATACACATCCACATAGACCCATTATTTTTCTTCACAAATAGCATGAGAGAACCTGAAAGTGAAATGCTAGGTCTAATGAACCCTTTACTCAACAAATCTTGTAAATGTTCCTTCAACTCTTTCAATTATGTGGGTGCCATATGATATGGCGAAATAGAAATGGGCTTCATGTCCCACTTTAAGTCGATACTTAAATCAATGTCTCGATCAAGTGGAATACCCGGCAAATCTTTTGGAAACACCTACGAGAACTCACTAACTACCGGTACTAAGTCAAGCGAACGATCATGACACTAGTATCTCAAATATGTGATAAGTATGCCAAACATCATTTCTTGACCATCCTTCTATCCCTCGGGAAAGATATTACCTTCTATGGCACATTACTGATAGTACCCTTCCACTCCAATCTAGGAATTGCCGGCATAAACAACATAAATGTCTTGGCATGACAGTCCAAGATCGCATGAGAAGAAGATAACCAATCTATACTTAGAATAATGTCAAAATATATCATGTATAAAATCTTCAATCAACCCAAGTGTCACAACCCATTAATGTAACCACAAAAGATCGATACACTCGATCCACTATAATAGAATCTCCAATAGGAGTAGAAATATTAACATGGAAATCAAGTGACTCACACAATATATCTGAATCGAAAGCTAAATAAGTAGACACATAAGAGTATATAGAGCATGGATCAAATACTATCGTAGCCGATTGGTGACAACCCGAAATAGTACATGTAATAATTGCATCAGAAGCCTCTTCCTCTAGTCTACATAGAAATGCATAGCAATAAACACGACCACCCTCGACCTGAGAACCTCCACGGCCTGACTAAGTACCACTCATACTGGAATATGAACCACCTCTGTCGCTCGATGCACCGCCTCTAGCTGGCTGTGCTACTACTTTCGGTGTGGAGCCTTGAGAACCCGAGTGCTGATTATTACGGTTCACTTTTATGCGAAGGCATAAAAGCTACTAAGAGGTTATTGGTGCTCTTGTCGGACTCTGGTCTCTGGGTTTCCTACATACCTCAGGTTACATGAGAATTCAGGTCACTCGTATTTCAACTAAATTAAACTTCTAGGAAGCATGTAAATAAAACAAAAGGTCTCGGAACTAGAAAATTCCAAAATGACTTTGTTGGAATGTGACTGGTCCTCGGGTTAAAAGTTAGCCTATATATCCCCAATTTTGTGAAATTAGGTGACTTGTAGTTCGACTCGATGGCCTAAAAATGATATTCTTTATGTGGGGATCCATTTTGACGGATAAAATGAAACATTTTTGGTGTATGCTCGACCGATTACAGTTTTTCTTAGAAATAATTTTTTTTGTGATTTGCGAGTGAGTTCAGTATGGAGTGATGTTCAAGAGCATGTATAGAGAGCTTAACTCTAGTTGGTACATTATTTTGAACAGCTACCCAAGAATATGTTCCACATCTACTCTGCTTGTGTCTAGATTTAGTCTGCTTGCTTCCCTCTTTCGGTAGCTTTCAGCTGATTTCCATGTGTTGAGACCTGGTGCGTTGATTATTTATATTTATCATACATGTATGGCTTTGTTTATTGTGCCCTCTTGGGCATCTATTTTTGAGCGGGTGACACCTCCAACACCATTTGGCTCATCTAACACCTGTTATTTGAGTGGATGCCTCTTCCGACACCGTCTGGCTCATATGACTGTTGACTTGAGCTGATGCCACTTGCGACATCATTTGGCTCGTGCATATTTTGTTGAGTGGATGCCACTTGTGACACCATCTGACTCATACATGTTTTGGTTTAGCAGATGCCACTTGTAGCACTATGAATGGCCTTTTCATCATATAGTTTGTATGAATAGACCTCTTGGCAGTGTTTGAATGGCCCTATTGACATGCAGTTTGTATGAATGGCTTTCTTGTTATGCAGTTGTATAAATGGCCCTCTTGGTATGCAGTTTGTATGAATGACCCTCTCGACAATATGTGTATGAATGTCCCTCTCGACATGCAATTTGTATGAAGGGCCCTATTGGTAGTGTTTTTATGAATGACCCTCTTAGCATGTAGTTTGTATGAATGACCCTCTTGGTAGTATTTGTATGAATGGCTCTTTCGGCATGCATTTTGTATGAATGACCCTCTAGGCATGCAGTTTGTATGAATGTCCCTCTCGGCAGTATTTGTATGAATGGACCTCTTGGCATTGTTTTTATGAATGGCCCTCTCGACATTTAATTTGTATGAATAACCCTCTCGGCATGCAATTTGCATGAATGACCCACTCGACACACAGTTGTATAATGGCCCTCTCAACAGTATTGCTATGAATGGACCTCTTGGTATGTAGTTTGTATGAATGACCTTCTCAGCAGTGTTCGTATGAATGACCCTCTTAGTAGAAGTTGACAAATATGCCTCTCTTGGCTAAATTGTCTTTCTTTCATCCTTTATGTCGGTTGTGACCCTCTTGGTCAGATTGTCATTTTGTCTTTTGTCGCCTCATTACCCTTTTAGTCAGATGGACATTTTGTTCCTTGCTATGGCTCTTATGGTCATATTATCTTTTATTCATTATTTGTCGGCTCATGACCCTTTCAGTCATATAATCGTTTTGTCCTTTGTTTGGCTCTTATGGCCGGATTGTACTTCTTCATCCTTTTGATCGGTTGTGACCCTCTCAGTCAGATGGTTGTTTTGTCCTTTGTATGGATTTCATGGCTGGATATTCTTTCATTGTCCCTTGTTGTCTTGTGACCTTTTTTAGTCAGATGGTCATTTTTGTCCTTTACCTAGATCTTATTGTCTGATTATGCCGCCCTTGTGGCACTTTCCCGCCTTAAAAGGTTCTCTTGACCCGATTTTGTCACCATGATGGCGCTTTGCTGCCTTAAATGGTTCTCTTGACCTGATTGTATCACCCATGATTGCGTATAGCCCGTCTGTGGCTTTTACAACGCGGTTGTCATATTCTAGTGTTGGAGTTTCTTATTTGATGTACTTTATTCATTCATGAGCATATGAGTTATTAGGAAAACCGCCTTTCTTCTTACGACGTTTTTGGAGACCTGCAAATACAGAAAAATTATTAGTTCTTATGTGGTCGATCCGTGTCACCGACTCCCATTGCGTTATTTCTCTGTTTTTCTAATATCGACCCCTCTTTCGGGCTCGGTATTATGAGAGATGAAAATTTATGTTAAGATTTTGAAAACCATTTGGGAAATGTTGATCGTAAAACAATTTTTGGCTAAAACATTTATACTTTAAAAAATATTTAAACTCAATGACATGACATGTACGTTTTGAGCAAGGTTTTTCAGATGTATTTGGCACTCCGAGTGTGATTTTGCTTTTCCTGATGAAATTTTTTAGACCCCCTCGAACAATTTTCCCCAGTTTAGAGTTGTCTTGTACTGAGCTCTCATGTCAAATTGTTGCAAAGGAATTTTTGAGTCCCTCTAAAAAACTCTGCCCGACTTGAGGGTTTTAATTCTACCCCAGTTTCAAAATTTGGGCTAGCTGATCCTTTGTGCCGAGTTTGTTGGTTGAATTTTTGAGATCCTCTCAAAAAAAATTCCCAGTTGTTAGTTGGGATATATGTACTTTGTGAGACGATCCTTTGAATCCTTATGTCTTAGAGGCTTCCTAGGGTTTCTTTGATTTTTTGTTTGATGCGACCAAGCTCGAAAAGTGCCTGCGTATCCCATCTCGGAAATTAAGTCAAACATAGTTTAGAACAAAGATGGCTATTTTTGTGATAGTGTGACCGAATCCTGAATGGACGCCTACGTATTCTCTTTGGAAATTAGGTCATCGCGTAGTTCCTATTAGAAGTAAATGTCATTTGATTTTCTATTGAGATTACAAGTAGAGAAAATGCAATAACAAGAAATGAAAATACGATTACAAGTAAAGGAGATTACAAGTAAAGGTGATTACAAACCGAACGACATGTCCTCATGCGTAGTATTTCTTTATAGCATTTGAGTTGATTGCCTTAGGCCACTCTTGGCCATCCATTTCGGCAAGGATTACAACTCATCCTGATAGTACCTTGCGCACCATGTAGGGTCTTTGCCAGTTGGGTGTAAATTTTCTTTTGTACCCGTCTTGGTGTAGAAACACGCGTTTGAGTACCAGTTGTCCTATTTGGAAGATTCGGGCTCTGATTCGCTTGTTGAAGGCGTGTGCCATTCTCTGTTGGTATAGTTGACTGTGACGTATGGAAACCACCATTTCTCATTAATCAGATACAATTGCTCGTATCTTTTCCGGACCCACTCTGCGTTGTCCAGTTCTGCTTCTTGTATGATTCTGAGTGAAGGCTTCAGTACCGTAGACAAGAAAGTATTGGGTTGCTCAAGTTGAGGTCCGAGTAATTATTTAGTATCCTAGCAACATGTAGGGAATCTGTTCATGCCAACACTTATAGTTGTCAGTCATTTTCCTTAATATCATTTTGATATTCTTGTTGGCTACCTCTACGTCTCCATTCATCTATGGCCTATAGGTGGTCGAATTTCGATGAGTTATTCGGAATTGTTCACAAATGTCCTTCATCAGATGACTATTCAAATTTTCTCCACTATCAGTTATGATTGACTCTGGGATGCTGAACATGCATATAATGTTGTTCCATACGAAATCTGCTACCACTTTCTTTGTCACTAACTTGTGAGAAGTAGCTTCAACCTATTTTGTGAAGTAGTCTATTGAAACTAGGATGAAGCAATGTCCGTTGTATGTTGATGGCTCTATAGGTCCGATGATGTTCATGCCCCAATCTACAAATGGCCAGGGTGTGCTAATAACATTGGGTTTGCTCGGTGGGACTCTGGTTAGATTTTCGTGGATTTGACATTGATGGCATATTTGCACTAATCTTCTACAGTAAGTTTCCATAGTCATCCAATAGTAGCCTGCTCTCAATATCTTCTTGGCTAAGATGAACACATTCATATGAGGGCCACAAGTCCCAGCGTGTACCTCTTCTAATAGTTTCGTGGCCTCTGTGGTATCAACACATCTGAGTATCCCTAGATCGGGCGCCCTTCTGTAGAGTACTCCCTTGTTTAGAAAGAAACCATTGGCCATTCTTATGATGGTCTTATTTTGATTGTATGATATTCTAAGGATACTCTTTCTTTTCTGAATATGTGCTTATGTCGGTGTACCACAGTTTACCATCAGATTTCGCTTCTATATGGGAACAATAAGAATGTTCTTTTCTGGTGCTAATCTCTAGTGGGTCCATGTGACTGCTTTCTGGATGTTGTATCATGGATGTTATGGTTTCAAGAGCATCGACAGATTCATTCTGAGCACTAAGTATGTGCTGGAACTCGGTCTTTCTGAATCTTTTGCACAATTTTTGTGCAAAGTTCAGATATGACAAGATATTTTTATTATTGGTGGCCTATTCTCCTTGGACCTGGTGAATTGGTAGATCTGAGTCTCCTATTACCAACAACTCTTGAATATCCATGTTGATGGCTATGCGAAGACCTAGAATATAGGCTTCATACTCTACCATGTTGTTCGTGCATTGAAAATTAAGTTTGGCTGCTATTGGGTAATGCTGACCTTTTTTTAGATCAAAACTACTCCAATTCCTGAACCCTTGTATTTGACTGCACCATCGAAGAACATTCTCCATCCTGAGTAGTTTTTGATTGTGTCTTCTTCAATTGTCATCACTTTCTCATCCGGGAAATACGTCATTAATGGTTCAAACTCATCATCGACCGAACTTCTAATATTTGTGTAAACCATGTATAAAACGCTATCATACTATGTCGTTATATACGTAAAAATACATATATGATATTGATGATATTTTCCACAGAGTCCTATGGTGTTATATACATGGTTTACACAGATATAAGACTAAGGACATAGCCCACAAAGGCCTACAACATTATAAATGCGATTATATTTCATTTATGCATATTTTGGCCCATAGAGGCACTCAGATTACAAGTTGTCTTTCAATTTCTCTATCTTACAGTTATGCATTTTAGTTACAGTTTTAGCTTATTACAGTGTTCCACTTGTTTACAGTTTTAGCCTTATATATTCAGTATATCTTTCGTACTTATATCCCTTTCTGGGGCACTACGTTTCATGCTAGAAGGTACATATAGAGATTCAAACGATATCTTGCAGTATGTGTGATGAAAGAAAGGGTTTGAAATTAGCCTCTCAGATTAAGTTATTAACCAAAGGATCGAGGAGGTCAAAGATTGGCCATCAACCCACCGCTAAGGGATGAGAATGACATGGATTGTGGGGAGAATTAGGAGCCATAACTTAATGGTCTTATAGTGACAAGTTTTATTCGGCCTTATCTGTTAGTCTTGGACGAGATCTTGCATTTTAATTTGTTGTCTTTAATTTATAGCCTAGCTATTAGTCATATTAGGACATATTAAAATCATGTAATAGTGCTTAGCTTATCTTGGGACACATTCAATGCTTGTAAGGAAATGATTAAGCTGAGAAGGTGACATGGCTAAGAATGCCAAGATGGCATGGACAAGAGGTGACTTGGCCGACAAAGTGGTGAAGACAAGAAGCTTTCAAGGAAGACCATTCAAGAGACAAGTAAGGAAGGTCAAGCTCGGCCTAGGGAAATGGAAGAGTTGGCCGAGAACCACTCTATTGTGCAAAGAATGGAAGCTTCTAAAATGATCCGAAAAAGATAAACTCTAGAGAAGTCAAGTTCATTCCCCCTTCTACTCGGTTACTATAATGGAAGTGTGAAGAAGATTGGGTTTACCCTTATCTCCAAGAAAGGCCAAACTCTCTCACACCATGCTCACAATGACCGAAGGGCGACTTGGTTCCCAAGCCAATCCCATCCCCTTCCCTTGTTCCCATTTCGGTCGAATGGCCTTGTATTTGTGTCCTTTTGTTTTCCTTATAGAATGGTCTCTATGGTACTATAAATAGGACCTTAGGATATTGTAATTAGATCAGTTTGAGTTTGAGTTAAATATAAATTTGTGTTTTCAAGTTGTGTGTTGAAGCATATCGATCCTGTGTGGGTCACCCCTCCATTTAGTGTAAGTCTTGGTTAGGACTGTGTGACCTAATCAATATCCAAGCTCGAGGAACCCCTTAGTGGTAAGAGAAAGTTGGAACTATGTGGACCAACCTAGCCTAAGCTTCGGGTTACTAAAAGGGCTTCCGATCACCCTCAGTTAGCTAGTTCACGGGCATTGCACTTAGCAAACCCCATTTTTGACCTTATGGAATCCATCTCCTTATCCTTGGTGTCGACACGGAAAGTAATACCCCGTGTCTCTATCCTTGTGCTTATCGACCGCATCTCACTACAACCACAACAACCAAACACTTAACCCAAAGCCATGTCAATGAACACTTGGTGTGTGCCCGAGTTCATCCCTCATCCAAACAACTTCAATCCATTCACCATCACGTCCCAAAACACCTCTGTAACATCCACTACAAAAGTCTCCAACCGAAACCCTACAAATACTACCATTCAAACTCGACAACACTAAATTGTCCATATAACACACCTTACCGAGAACCTCACTGTCTCAGTTCTGTTCCATCGTCCTGCCATCATCCAACCACAAAACCCCAACCATTAGAACAACCCTCAACGTGTCTACCACAACCCCATAAAATGCCTTGATCCATTTCTCTTTAAATCAACCCGAAACAATTACCAAACATCCCACTGTCTGACCAAACCGATAACTCGAGACCCTCACTTTGGCATCCATTTTTAGGTCAACTTGAATATCACCAACACCCGACCCACTTACCCATCAACACCCCTCCTTACTTGCATCAGATTGGTATCAGAGCAAAGCATTTCCGTCTCACGCAACAACGTTATGAAATAAGTAAGTGATGAACTTAGGAGGGCCTTATCAGAAATGGTTGCGGAACAAGTAATGAGAGAATTTGCCAATTTTGCAGTCATCAATGATGTTGAATCAGGGGAGGAAGTTGCTCAAAATAACCACCTACATGTTGAAGATGATGTACAAGATGATCCAAGAATTGAAAGAGAAGGTGACCGAACGTTACGGTTCGACCTTCTAATATTTGAAGGGTACTTAGACCTCGAGGAGTTTCTCGAATGGCTAAGGGCCATAGAAAGTCTCTTTGAATTCAAAAACTGTGATGATCACCAATGCTTTAATATTGCCACGTTAAAGATTAAATCTTTTGCCTCCGTGGTACGAAAATTTGAAGGCAAGCCGAAAGAGGCATGGCAAGTCCAAGATCGATTCTTGGGAAAGGTTAAAAAACACTTAAATAGAAAGTTCTTACCCCGATATTATGAGAAACATTTGTACCTTAAACTAACCAATCTTTGGCAAGGTGTTCTTAAGATTGAAGAATACATCAGGGAATTTGAGAAGGTCACAATATTGTGTGACTTATAAGAAAAATAGCCGCAACGTATTGCATGGTTCATTGGCGGACTATGTGCCGTAATTCGAGAAAAATGGATGTGTCCACTTACACAACATTTGAGGATGTATGCCATTTGGCACTAAGGTTCGAGCAGCAACAAAAGAAGGTTGTTACAAGACCTTACACTAGGATCACAAGTGCTAAGGAGAAGGTTGGCACGTCCTATTATAATCCCTTGTACAAATAAGATGATGAACAAGGACAAGGGAAAATGGAAGTTACCAAAGGTGTTAATAAAGGCGGAAGGAGATGTTACAAGTGTCAAGGACTAGGACATTTTTCTAAGGAATGTCCCAACCCGAGGGCCATGACACTTGAATAATATATAGAATGTGGTGATGCCTTTGTGGTAGAAGAGACTGAGATAGATGAGAGACAAGAAGAAGACAAGGCTATTGCGGAGGTTGGTGTGAGTCGTCCTTCAACATGTTCTAAGTGAACAATTGGAGGAACTTGACGAAAATTAGAGGGAGCAGATTTTCTACACACGATGCAAAGTAAAACATAAGGTGTGTAGCTTGATTATTGATAAGAGGGAGTTGTGCAAATATGGTATCCATTGGAGTGGTAGGCAAATTACAACTACCAATTCATGAGCACCCTAAACCGTACAACCTCCAATGGGTAAACAAGGCAAATGGGCTCAAGGTTGCCATCGAATCCCTTATCAATTTTCGAATTGGAGGATATGTTGATCAAATTTGGTGTGATATCCTTCAAATGGATGCATGCCATATCTTGTTGGGTAGGCCATATGATCGAAAAACTATGCACGATAGCGAACATAACACCTACTCTTTTCACAAAGACGGTAGGGACTTCCAGCTAATACCTTTGCCACCAAATAAGGTAAGGGAAATCAAAATCAATAAGCTCAAAAATGCCAAGCCAAGTCTGAGGTACGGAAGAAGGAGGATGAGTCTAAGAAGGGGAGTTCCATGAATGTTTTGGCATATAGAGAAGAAGCCGTTCGAAGGAAATCTTAGAGGTTCCGGAAATGATCAAGCCACATGGACCAACAACTGAGCTACCACCTAACAATAATTTTGATACTATTAGTGAAGGTAGCCCTCGGAAGATCCCTCACTCCCTATGATGATCCGCAGGAAAAAATTGAGCCATGTATTCACGAGAGTCTTATTTCATGTCCAATCACTATCTATGGTCATACTCCGAAGGTGGATGAAAAAACAAATAAAGGGTGGACCTTCTTTACCAATCTGTTGTACCAAGTTGAGGAAATGGGAAGCGCCTTTTTTGTCAACCCATTAAATGAGCAAACCCATATGGAAGAAGATGCCAATATGGAATTCCAAAGGAACAACACATCCGGAATCCTACCAAGGGAAGATAATGAATTTACCCTTGATTTATTTTCAAGAAATACGTTGTCTACTCACCAAGCTTATGGACATGGAAAGCATGACGTATTAGTTGAAGAAAATGGCAAAAGGTACCTTAGCTCTGACATGGCATATGACTTATTGGTACCGGGGCAAGGTGTAAAATGAAACATGTACATCAACAACCAATTGGCCTACAACCTCACCATGAGGTACCAGTCTCCATGGACAATGTTGAATGCTCCTATATATAATTTGTGTAGAATTCCATCAAAGCTCGACTAGAAAGAAAGCTTTCCATCGATGAAGTTCCAAGAGGAAATTGAGCGTGGGAAAGGCTTCAAGGAACTACATGGTAGATGCGAACGTCTTGTGGTTTATGACATCCAAAGAAGTGAGTGTTATGCTGCCCCCATCACAGCCATGCCAATACAAGAGCTTAGAAAGGTTGGTGCCACCCTAGGTTAAATAGGACCTAGAATGGTCTCTATGGTACTATAAATAGAACCTTAGGATATTATAATTAGATCAGTTTGAGTTTGAGTTAAATATAAACTTGTGTTTTCAACTTGTGTATTGCAGCATATCGATCCTGTGTGGGTCACCCCTCCATTTAATGTAAGTCTTGGTTAGGACTGTGTGACCTAATCAATACCCAAGCTTGAGGAACCCCCTTAGTGGTAAGAGAACGTTGGAACTGTATGGACCAACCTAGCCTAAGCTTTGGGTTACTAAAAGGGCTTCTGATCAGTCTCACTTGGCTAGTTCACGGGCATTGTACCTAGCAAACCCCGATCTTGACCTTGTGGAATTGATCACCTTATCCTTGGTGTCGACACGGGTTAAAACCCCGTGTCTGTATCCCTGGGCTTATTGACCGCATCTCACTACAACCACAACAACCAAATACTTAACCCAAAGTTATGTCAACCAACACTTGGTGTGTTCCCGGATTTCAACTCGCATTTCGTGTTCATCCCTCATCCAAAAAACTTCAATTCATTCACCACCACATCCCAAAACACCTCCCTAACATCCATTACAAAAGTCTACAACCTCCCTAACTTCACTGTCTTAGTTTTGTTCTATCATCCTGCCATCATCCATCTACCAAATCCTAACCATCAGAACAACCCTTAACGTGTCTGCCACAACCCCATAAAACTCCTTGATCCAATTCTCTTTAAATCTACCTAAAACAGTCACCAAACACCCCACTGTCCGACCAAACCGAGAACCTGAGACCCCCATTTTGGCATCAATTTTCAGGTCAACCCAAATATCACCAACACGCGACCCACTTACCCATCAACACCCCTCCTTACTTGTATCAACGTGACTCGACTCATATAAAGATTGTCACACTCATTTATTCTAAAGTTGTGTAGTGAGCTGGTAGGTATGATGGTTGCATATATATATATATATAGTTGGGTATGGTAGGGCCCTATCCCGACCGAATGTTGTTGATATACTCTCTAGACACTTGTAGACAATCATTTTGTGTATAGTGATCTCGTATGGCCTTGTCGGCCTCTTTTACAGATTTATTATGTTCATATCAGCCTTGTTGGCCTTGTTGTATACATATCTATGTGTTTGGCTTTTTCTTCCTATAGGGGATTTTTTATTGATCAATAATCTTTCATTTGAGGCCTTATTGGCCCATTTTCGTTGGAATATGTTACAGGTATCAGGATTGGTATACTCGGGCCTTAGGACACCGATTGCCTACCACACACCCCAAGGTTAGGGTGTGACATTTCTTCTATCAAATTGGACAATGCTTGTAGCTTGACAGCTTTCTAGATCATGTATGTAATGTCGAATTCACTTAGAGGCATTTGCCATTTTGCCAATTTCCCTATAGGCATGGGTTGGCAGAAGATGTACTTTAAAGGATCCATTTTGGAGATTATGTGTCTATTGTATGCCGATAAGTAGTGTCTCAGCTTTTGTGCTACCCATGTCAGAGCACATCATGTCTTTTCCACCAAGGTGTACCTTAACTCGCAAGTAGTGAACTTTTTGCTGATATAGTAGATTGCTCTTTCTTTCTTCCTACTTTCGTCGTGCTGCACCAATATGCATCCAAATGCATTATCTGATATCGACAAGTACAATAATAGCGGTATCCCTGATCTTGGAGGAACCAAAATTGGAGGATTGGAGAAATATCTCTTAATGGCATCGAAGGCTTTCTGGCACTCTTCTGTCGACTTGGTGGGTGCATCCTTTTTGTACAGCTTGAGGATGGGCTCCAAGAATATCGTACATTGCGTTATGAAGCGTCAAATGTAATTCAACCTTCCCAGAAACTCATGACGTCCTTCTTGGTTTCGGTGGTGCCGATTCCTAAATGGCTTTAATTTTTTAGGGATCTAGCTCTATACCTATGTGACTGACTATGAAACCTAATAGTGTTTTGGAAGGCATTCCGAATGCTCACTTGGCCAGATTTAGCTTCAGATTGAACTTGTGAAGTTTGTTAAAGAACTTCCGCAAGTGTATGATGCGATCTGAGTTTTCCCGTGACTTGATTATGAAATCATCCACGTAGACTTCTATTTCTTTGGGCATCATGTCATGGAATATGATGGTCATTGTTCTCATGTAAGTGGCGCTGGCATTCTTGAGGCCGAACGACATTACACGGTAGTGGTATACTCCCCATGGAGTGATAAATAATGTTTTATGTGCATCTTCTTCACTCATCAAAAACTAACAGTAACTGGCAAAGCAAGCCACAAACGACTGCAACTCGTGCTTCACACAATTATAGATGAGTATGTGGATGTTTGGCAGTAGGAAATTATCCTTAGGACTAGCTCGATTGAGATCACGATAGTCCACACAGATTTGGATCTTTAGATCTTTCTTTAGTATGGACACGATGTTGTCCAGCCAAGTGGGGTAAGGAGTTACTTCCACTATTCCACAATTTATCTATTTTTCAACCTCATCTTTGATTCTTATGCTTAGATCATGTTTGAATTGTTAGATTTTCTGTTTGATCAGGGTGAAACCCTATCGATAGGTAGCTTATGGAATTCTATGTATGTGTTTAACATGATCATATGCGAATATATTGACGTGTTCCCTTAGTAGATTTATCAGCTCTTCTTTCCTAGGTGCATCCAAATGCGCAATTATCCGGGTGTCTTTAACTATTTCCTCATCCCCAAGGTTGATCGCTTCGGTTTCGTCCAAATTAAGATTTTTCCTATTCTCATACTAATCTTTTTCATCGATGAGATCCTATGGAAAATCGTTTTATTCTTCATACTCCTCATATTCCTTTTCATCCCTATTACTTAACTCACTCGTCTCGCGATATGTCATGACATTCTGAGTTGTTTTATTATTATTATTACTGAAAAACAAGGCAAAGCATGATTAGTGTATAAAAACATATTAAATGGTCAATGCTCGTGCCTCACCCAATTTTCATTAATTTTAGAAAGAAAATTTAAAATCACTCTCTATCGAGGAGCCAAAAGTGGGGTAGAGGTCCAGTTAGACAACTACTCGTCGGGATTAGCATTGCGGATGATAAGTGCTTCAGAGTATTCCTATAGTATCACATCATATTTTTCTTTTTGGAATAGCATCCCTAAACCCTCATCTGCATCTCCGCCATTGTGCATGGGCATTCTAACTGGGAATGACTGGTACAGACCCAGAAAAGGTTTACGCAGCTGTGGAGGACTTCTTTTCCTTTTCTCGGCATTGGAGGCTTATTAAGAGCTTGGTATATAGCCAAGACCAAAATGGTACTCGTTGGCTTGAATTGACACTGGTTCCTTAATACCCTAGAGCTCTCAACACAAACCTTTGCCAGGTTCAAACCTATTCTGAAGCATGGTTACAGAGATCATTTTATAGACATATGGCATAAGGCTTTCTTCGTAGTCCCCTAGGTGGGCAGCTCCCATGAGTTCCACCACGCGGAAATTTATGTCTTTCGAGTTTACATCTATTACTGGTACGGAGTTATTAGGGTAGTTGTTAATGCTACCTGCTCTGTGAATCAACAATTCATAATTCTCCCATACAAATATTAGTGATTGGTGGAGAGATGATGGCACTATTCCATCCATGTGTATCCAAGGCCTGCCTAATAGCAGGTTGTAATTGGTGAACTCGGCTGGCCCCATCTGTATGTTGATGTCTACTTTGCCTATGGGGTCACACTGTGCTCTATCGAAATCTCTTACATTGGTACGACTCTAGCGTATCTTCCAAATGTCATAGCCCAATTCCTTTAATGTGGATTCAGGGCATATATTGAGACCGACCCCATTATCGATAAGTACTCTTGATATGACCTTGTCTCTACATTTGATAGTGATGTAGAGAGCCTTGTTGTGAGTCGTTTCCTCTCTTGGAAACTCATCAAGAGTGAAGGAAATATTGGTGGGCCCTAATGACATGTCCCACTATATCGACCAGTGTTTTGCTGCTCGTCTCTGCTGGGGCATAGGTTTCATCCAATACACTCATTAGTACTTGGCGATGTGATAAACTTAAGAGTACTGCTATTACCGATATTCAAGCCGGTGTATTCTACAAGTGTTCAATGATGGAATAGTATTTTGGCTATATCCTACTCCAAAAGTCCTCGGCCTCCCCTTCGGTGATATGCCATATTTGAGTTCCCTCTTTACGAGGCACTCCCTACTCCAACTCTTTGGAAGTATAACATCTTTCTGATCTTGTCATTCCCTTGGAACTGGGACCACTTCTTATGGTGCTTGGATCATGAATGGTTTTCTCGGGGCTGAGATTAACACCTTGAAATTAGCACACCTTGTAGAGTAAGAGAGACACCGTCCATTCTAAGCTATCAATAGATTTTTGGGCCAATAACTGGTATATTGCCAAATATTCCTCCCATTCGATCATGTGTATATGATTGGCACCATGATTAGGTAGAGGATTTGTGTTTATGTTTGGTGCTACGACTTCCAAATTTATTTATCATTTATCGATTAGATACTGTAACTTGTCCTTTACATTGATACAATCCTCTGTACTGCGTCCACTCCCTCCGGAGTGATAGGCACAAGTATGATAGGCTCTATAGAAGTAAGTTTTGAGATTAGCAAGCTTTGGCAGCACGGTGGTAATGATTCTGATAACATTTAGCTTTTCAAACAACTTTGTTCGGGTTTCGGGAAGTGGAGTGAACATCCAGGGGGGCTTTTTCTTTAAATTTGGATGTGGCAAGTTATATGTAGTTGGAGGCGGATGGTTTTGATGATCTTGGTAAACGGGTGCAGGAATTTGGTAATTTGGTGACGGAGATTGGTAAGTAAGTATGGGTATTTAGTAGTTTGGATGTGCATAGTATACTGGCACAGGGTTGTATGGAGATGGTATGTAGTTTCTTAGGGAGGATATTGGTATATATCGAAGGATGATTGTGGTCCTACTTTTCTTTGACTCCTAGGGTTAGGGGTATGGGAGACGTTTGCCACGTCCTCTTTCTTTTTCCTTGCGATCCGGATAGATCATGTCAAGCCAGCCTTGTTGGCTATAGTGATGACTTTTCGGATTTGAGGTCGTCTTCAATTGCATCTCCCATATCTACCTATTCGGAGAACAACCTCCCATCCATAGACAACACACGATCATAACAATCCAATTCTTGCAACCGGATGAAGACCGAGACTAGTTTATCCTCAGTCATTGGTGGTTGCACTTGGGCGGCTTCAGCCCTTCACCTACTTGCATACTCGCGGTAGGTTTAAGTAGAATTCTGTTTGATTTTCTCCAAGTAATAGCGATTGGGCACGATTTCCATGTTAAAGTTGTATCAGTCCAATACGGCCCCTGTCATTTCTTCCCAAGAGTCCCAGCGATGGATGTCTAGAGTCGTGAAACATTCTGACGCCTCTCCTATGAGGCTTCGGCTGAACAACCTCATTATTAGAGCTTCATTTCTTTTGATTTTGACCAATTGGTCGTAGTACGCTCTTAGATGAGATTTGGGATTTCCTGTCCTATTGAAGAGTTTGAACTTAGGCACTTTGAAGCCCTCGGGAAGGTCCAAATCTAGGTGCATGCACAAGTCATCATATCTTAGGCTTGTTTCTTTTTGAGAGCCCTTGTTGGATTTTTTGAGCAGATCTATCATTTTCTGCTCCATTTAATTGCCTCTTCGGTCATGTTTAGCTCTCCACTCTTTTTCAATCTCTTCGTAATGTTCAAGCTTAGGTGAAGATTCAATGAGAGTCATTGGTGTATGAAAGGATATTGTAGGGCACGCTGGGTGGCTTTTAGGAGTGCAAGCAACTCCGGGTGTTGTATGAGTAGCTGTATTTTGGTGTAGACAGGGTCAGTATAAGCAGTTGGTACCTGAAAAGAAGGCACGTAATGGGTAGTCTCGGTTATGTGGGTGGCATTTACTGGAGGTGGGGTTTGGTATGAAGTACCAGCATGGTTATTTGGGAAGTGTTCGGGTATGGGAGAGTTCATTGATGAAAAAGGCGGTGGAAGTCTTTCTGTTTCAGCAGTTGCCTCCGTGGAAACATTAATGGCTTCGTTCTTTGCGACCTATTCTTGAAGGTCCACGATCATTTGAACAGTAAATTGATCAAATTCTCATGGTGTGATAAATTTTGAAGGTCCTGAAATGTAGTGCCCTCGATAACCAGAGTTTTTCTCTTGTTGTTACGCCCCGTAGTTTTATGTTTTGTCGCATCGTCGATTGATACTGACATTCCACGATGAGATGTGACCTTACAGAAGGATAATGAGAGTTTATAGTTTGTTTATGGAAGTATCGGAGCGTATAAATACTAAACGGATTGAAGAAAATATGTTTCAACGGAAATTTGCAAAATCCTATTTTGATGGTCCAAAAGGATGGACCGTACAAATATGTATGGATTGTCAAAAGGGGGCCCCCATTGTAATTTGTTGGACAGATTTCACGGTCCAAATTGACAGACCGTACACAATTATATGGACCGTCAAATTGGTCGGTGGCTGACTTTATTTCGGGTTAAATCAATTTTAAGGCCATTTTGGGTCATTTTTCATCCAACATTTTCCCCAATTCTCTCCCTAACCCTACCAATGAATTTCAATGGTTTCAATGTGATTCCAAGTTGATTACACCATAGTTCTACATTGAAAAGCTAGGATAAGTAAAGGAAAACCCTTATATGAAATGGCTATATGTTTGAGGGTTGTTCTTGGTGCTAGGAAGATTTGGTACAAAGTTATATTTGTTGTGTAAGGTAAGAATTACACTCCCTTTCTTGTGCCTAAGTTTATTCATGCATTAATTAAGTGTTTGGGTGGAAATAACTCTTTTGATTTTTTATTGTTGGAGGCTAAGTATATGACTTGTTGTGACTAAAAATCATGGGAGGTAACCTGATCATGTTGTAAATGTTGTGGTTGTTCTTGTTTAAAGTATTGATCTTAATAATGGAATTACAAGCTAGAAGGAGAAGTGGCTAGAAATCATGTAAAGAATGTTCTTGTTGATGTTACCTCATGTTTGGCTCATTTTGTAAGAATTGAGCTATTAAATGGAGTCGTAAACACATGGATAGCACAATGGTGACGAGTAGGGGTGACAATGAAGAATTGTTGTGATAGAAAATATTGAACTTGAACCATGATTGATTCAAAATATCTTTAATGCGTAGGGTATCATTCAAATGAAGGCCGAAGCATTGTACGCTAGTATCATCAAAACAACAAAGGTATGTAAGGCTCACTTCCTTCTTTTTGGCATGATCAATATTGGAACAATTATTACAAAAAATGAAATATGATAAAGACTCTACTAGTAAATCCTAAAGGAAGTACTTGTGATTCTTCCATAATTGTCTTGTTGAGTATTATCATCCATTATCGAGATTACATCCTCATTCTAAGGCACCCTTTTGATGTCAATAAAAGTTAGCTCCTTATTATTTCCTGAAAGCTAAGCTAATAATATGATATATGGTTCTTATGGAGTCATTTGAAGGAGTAACAAGTGATGTATTAAACCTCATAAGAGAGTCGGAGGTGTAACGACCTTACGTCACTCCGACGAGCTCAAAGAGTATTCAGTAATCCTTAAAGAGGTCATCATATGCATGTATTATATATCTATATTGCCCTCAAATTCCTATAGTGTTATATACGGGATTATACAAATATGAGATTAATGATATTACTCAGAGGCCTATGGCTCTACTCGCGCAATTCATACAGATATGATATTTTTAGTACTGCTCACAGAGGCCTATGTCGTTATATACGCGATTATACTTCATTTTGCATATTTTGGCCCACAGAGGCACTTAGAGTACATGTTATCTTTCCATTACTCTATCTTACAATTATGCATTCAGTTACAATTTCACTTATGCTTCATCTACAGTGTTGTACTTATTTACAGTTTCAGCCTTACATATTAAATAAATCTTTCGTATTGATGTCCCTTTTAGGAGTTGTCTAGTGAGCTGATAGGTCTGATGTGTTTGCATATGTATATAGTTGGGTATAGAGGGGCCCTATCCCGACCAGATGTTATTGTTATACTCTTTATAGGCTTATAGATAGTTATGTTGTGTATTATGGTCTTGTGTATCCTTGCCAGCCTCTCCAGTAGATCTATTGTGTTTATGTCGGCCTTGTTGTGTATATATATGTATAGGTTGGGCCTTTTCTGTGTGCAGTTGATTGCATCTTAGTTCAGCGAGTCATTTATTAGAGGCCTTGTCAGCCTATGTGTTATTGAGCATATTGCAGATATCAAGACTGGTACGCTCGGGCCTTAGGGCACCAGGTGTCGGCCACATACCCCAAGGTTGGGGTGTGACAAACTTGGTATTAGAGTAGGTCAGTCCTAGGGATATCTACAAGCCGTATCTAGTAGAGTCTTGTTTATGGGTGTGTTGCGCGCCACACTTATATATAGGAGGCTACAGGACATTTAGGATGTTACCTTTCTTGAAATCTAGATCGTGCGTTAGAAGTGGAGTCGTAAGTAATTGTATTCCTATCTTCTCACCTTAGTTCCTTTTTCCAGTAATGCCAAGATCAAAGGGAAGTACCGTTAGCAGGAAATTAGTCAGAAATGCATGGTAAGGTACAAGCCGATTGTCACCCATTAATATGGGTTCGAGGACTATGAGGACATCAGAGAGAAATGTGAGTCATTCTATGGAAGAAGATCCATGTATGGAAGAAAACCTTTCTACGAAAATAGATCCATCTAAGGATTCATCTATAGAGGAGGACCCATCTGAGACCCAAGAAGAATTGCCCTACCGAGTATCATAAATTCTATTGGTGTTGCCAGATTATAGGAGGGCCCGCACAATACCAAAATTATCCACCTCGCGGTCATTTCCGATTGGGTTAGGTGTGAGTGGTACCATGTATGCAACAATGCCCCCAGTCATCATTCCATAGCAGGGTTGTGTTCAGATGTCTTTTGAGGATGATGAGCCCATTATCATAGAAGTCAGTTAACCAAGGTTCACTAATAATGAGTAAAGGTGAGGAAGAAGTGACTAGTAGACAGACTGGAAGGTTTGGGGTGGAAGCAGGTAATGAAAGACTAGCGTTGCAAGATGTATCATATCAAAGCTCCTGGGTAGAATTCAGGCAAACACAAGGAGATGTTGGAAGTAGTAGACCACACTGTCAAAAATGTTGAAGGAGACATGACAAAGTATGTTTTTTCGATACCGAGTTATGTTCTGTATGCGGAGCCTTGGGCCATAGGGCCAGAGAATGCCCTAAGGTATTTCAGTCGTTGTGCCATCAGTGTGGACAAGTGCATTATGGGCAATGTCCGAAATAATGTTAAAGAGTTCTATTAGTGTGGAAGTAGAAGCCATAGGGTATATAGATGTCTTAGACCGAGTCAAGGAGAATAGCATGCCTCGATATTATTCAGAGTTAAGTAACTCCCAACTAATCAGGTATGTTGATAATTTTATTGAGAATAACTCTGCCTATGTTTGTGGATAAAATAAAGGATATTACGATTACCATAAAAAATAAGGATATTAGTAAGGAGGTGGTACTGAAACTTTCCTAGCCAAAAATATAACACCTGACTTCCATAAATGAGGGTACTGGGAGTACGCTAAGATGAGAAATCCTTAAGGGAATTCAAGATGGTAACGTACAAGTTGATTGGCAGAATGACGGATAAAGAAGAGCCCTAATACCAATTAAGGGGGAAAGCCCGTATTAGTGGTAATATTGAAGCTGGCTACAATTTTAATTTGAACACGTCAAGCACTAGTTCCGCTCCGAATATCGACAAGATATTGAGGAAAGGAACCAAAGAATGAGAGAAAAGGAATAGAGGTAAGATCAAATGGGTAATGATAATTTTTGAATTACCGAATGAACTAGAAACTCCAAGAGAAAGATAATCAAATGGTCGTGAAGATAAAAATGTTACTTGCAAATGAAGCCGAAATAGGGAAATAAAGGCAGAAGCATTAACTCAAATATGGTGACCACGAGGGGGTAAAGCAGATTTGTGCCTTGCAGTGGTAAATCCTTCAATGAAAAAAGGGGCAGGATGACCCCTAGCATGAGCATTACTGAAAAATAACATGAGTATGTCAAAGGTTTGCTTGTGGGAAATGTTGTACAGGATATACCCAGTGAACGGATGGTCGAATATGACTTATAAAGTGTTACACCCCGTTAATTCATATATTGAATGTACCCTAAGCTAAGAAGCCTAAGGTAAGGAAGAAGTTTTCATTGGAAGAATTGAGAAATGGTCGAGTGGAAACAAAAGAAGTCATGAGAGTTCAAAATGTCGTTATGCCTATGATGCTTACAATTATTACGTTGAGTGCATTGTGTCAAGCCAATGTAACATGAGAATAGTTAAATGATTGTTAAAAGGGATGATTAATGCATTGGCCCAAAAGTGGAAGCATATCCAAAAGATTCTGAGTTATACTCGTCATTTCGCGCATGTTTGAGAACCCGATTAACTGATTTATGTTCCAATGACTCGATCCCCATTCCAAGGGTCATGTATGACATAAAGGGATGTAAAGAATATTTATGGATGGTTATAATTCATTAGGATAAAAGGAATCACATCTCAACGAAGTTTGACAAAGATTGGCCGATACGCTAGAGAGTTTTGTGCCACTAATAGGATCCGCCTCACGGAATCGAAGTCATATCGAAGCTTGGATTAGAGGGTCAATATGCCTCAGTCTGCCCAAGGATCTATGTTCACATATGGATTCTGTGGCACAGACCTTGGCGTAGACCAAGGGTGGTTCCACCTCTCTATAAATAGTTTGAAGCGGTAGCTTCACTTTTACACTTCATTTTTCCACAACTTCGACCCTTTGAGCCCCCGAACCCTCTCCCAAGGTTCTCATAACATTAAGGGACCCTCCCACAAGTTTAGGATGTAAATATTTCATCATAAGAAACTAGATCACCTTGAATCATCATCTTGATTCTTGAAAGGAAACTTGGAGGAACTTGAAGATTCTTGGAGATTCAAAGAATAACATGGTAGAGGAAACTCTTGGCCAATTGGAGGTAATATTATTTCTACTTCTCATGTATTTAAATCCTCATATCCTAAAATAACCTTGTGGAAAAAGTAATGTATAGGAAGGTAAGGTAAACATCATAGTTGTTGTGATTGGTTGTTGATGGTTGTACTGAAGCTTAGAGGTAACTATGGCTAGACCTCATGGAATATGATTGTGGTAATCTTGTTGGAATTGTGGTTGTTGTAAAAGAAGATGAAAATAACATAAGTTGCTATGCCAATAAGATGGGACAAAGTAAGCATGCTAAGTATTTGATGAAATGTTGCAACGATAAAATCATGGAACCATTTGTTGGATATTGACACAGATTATCCTTATTGCTTAGGATGATGATTGTAAAGCAAGCGAGGGATCATATGAAGTGGTATTCATCATCAATAGGGTATGTAAGGCTCACTTTTCTTTCTTTTTGGCATGATCGACTTGAATACTACACTTGCGAATTGCTTCCCAATATACACTCCACTCCCAATTATCAAAAATGTACTTTTGACTTATTCCATCAATTGGTTATTGATCTTGGCTGCTCATTGTCAAATCTACTATTTGCAGTCTTTCGAGTCGTGCTTAATATGATATAACAGGGTTCCATATTGGCATTCCTAAAAGTTAAGTCGAATGTACATCATATTATCCATATTGATTCCTGAAAGTTATGCTAATAGTATGATTCATATTTCTTATGAAGTCATTTGAAAGAGTAATAGGTGATATGTTATCCGCATAAGGTAAGTCGGAGGTGTAATGACCTTACATCACTCCGACGAGTTCAAAAAAGTATTCAATGTTCCATACAGGGTTTTCATTTGCATGCATTATATATCTATATTTCCCTTAGAGGTCTATGGTGCTGTACGCAAAATTTGTACATCTATGAGATTGATGATATTGCCCACAGAGGCCTATGCCTCTATTGCGCAGTTTATACAGACATGGCATTGATGATATTACCCACAGAGGCTTACGGTGTTATATATACGTGATTATATTTCATTATGCATATTCTGGCCCCCAGAGGCAATCATAGTACATATTGTCTTTCCATCACTCTATCTTACAATTATCTATTCAGTTATAGTTTCAACTTATGCTTCATGTACCATGTTGTACTTGTTTATAGTTCTGCCTTACATATTCGGTACATCTTTCATACCGATGTCCCTTTTTGGGGCACTGCATTTCATGCCCGTAGGTACAGATAGAGATTCAGATAATATCTTGCAGTATGTGACTCGACTCAGCTGAGGATTTGTCACGCTTCTTTTTTCCGGAGTTATCTAGTGAGCTAATAGGTATGATAGTTGCACATATGTATTTAGTTGGGTATGGCGGGGCACTGTCCCGACCGGATGTTGTTTACACACTCTCTAAAGGCTTGTAGACAGTCATTTTTTGTATAGTGGTCTTGTGTGACCTTGGAGGCCTTATCAGTAGACTCGTTGTGTTCACATCGATCTTGTTGGCCCTGTTATATATATATATATATATATATATATATATATATATATATATATCAACTATGCCTGAGGATCTCAAGGGGATAACAAATAGAAAGAAAATAATTATAAAGAATCTAAAAAATAAAAAGATATTGAATTATGCAGAGAGTAAAATAAAATAAGATTAACTTTTTAAATTAAGGTTCCCAATAAGGAATCCATAATTCAAAAGGATCTGCAAGAATTTATGTGATATAGGCAGTAGAACCGGCCAACATCATAATGCAAGAATTTAAAAGATTAGATGATATTACCATCGATAATCAAGTGTATTAAAAGTATCAAAACCTACAAAGATTTAGATCTGAATATTTTGAAGATATCTTGGGAGTACAATGGATTTGGAAAATTTTGGGGTTTTAGATGAGGTTTTCTCTATTTAGAATTTTCTTAAGGATTTCATCTCTCTAATACTTGGTCTTCTAAAAACATAAAATCTGAAAAACTTGATTTCTAAGAAGGAGATATGGTCTCCTTTTATATGAAATTTACATGGAAATTTCATAAATAGAAAGGGAAAAATACATCATCCATGACATCATCCAAGTGCAAGTGGAAAATACATCATCAATGACATCATCCACGTGCTAGTTGTCGTTTGGTATTTTCTTGCATTATTGCTGGAATTTTCTCCACTTTCATTATTACCTTTTTGAAAGTATTTTTTGTGGAATTTTCTGTTGTCGGTATTTTTTTCGGACTTTAGTGCTGGCATTTTTGTCTTCTTTTGGCAATCTTTTCGGAATTCACTATTGCCAAAAATTGCATCCTTCCAAATCAATCAACGGTTCTTCTTCTTCTAAAGATGAGTCTTGCTTTGATGACGATGATGGTGCAAATTTCAGAATTATCGCTTGCATTTCTTCAAAATTTTTGACCGTTGTAAACATTGAGGGCATTTGGAATTTCTGGACAAGGAATTGGGTGTGCTCCGGTGTTTGTAGTGGTATTTGTTTATGAATGGGTTTTTGAGCACTTAACCATTCTTGGACTTTTGATGGGGTTAAACTTAGTGTATTTTAAAGTTGTCCCACCATCTTATTTTAAACCATCTTCGAATTACTGGAGTTTTATTGTCAAGAGTAATCTATGAACCATGCGAATACCCACGGCAGATGGAATCTGGTATGAAATAGATTTAGGGGCATAAATCTTTATTCTTCATCGGTAGGTTTATAGAGGGATTTAAAGAGGTTAAAGCATTGAATAATTTGGAGTTTTAAAATATATAAGGTGGATACAAATTGTTCCCACCATAAATTCCACCATGTTGGGAATTGGGATGGAATGCATGAGGTATCACAATAAAAGAGACAAGTATGAGCTCGCTTGGTATTTTGATAAAAAAATGAATTAAATCAAGTTTGTTGGTAATCCTAGTAATTAAATGGAACATCGAAAAATGGGGTATTTTTATAGGTATCAGGAAAATTAAGAAATTGAGAGAGGTCATTTCCCCAATCACTTGGGGCAATTACTCTAACTATTTTGCAAGTAGAGTATGAGGGATCTTTGTTATTTTTATAAAAATTATTTTTTATTATGGTTGATCTTGATACTTCTAGGATAGCCTGGTAAAAATAGGGAGGTTTGAAAATATCCAATGGTTTATAGAACCATCATAGTCCAAAATATTTTTGGATTGCCAAAAAAGGGCCTTTATCAAAAAATCCTTTTTCAATAGTCACAATATTTTGAAAGACGAATTTTATAAAGAATTCAGAAGTGGGTTTTATGGTAACTTGTGGTACCACAAGTTGGAAATTTAAAAAATGTTTTTGATAAAGGGTTCTGAAGATTCTCCTTTTTCTAATTTAATAAAACTTTGAGAGGGTTTAACCTCTCTTGAAATCTGGCTAATTTCATGTTTAGAAATCTGTAATTGCATCAATGCCTTCTGTAGTTCAGGGGATTTGACAAGGAGTTGTAAAAGATTTTCAGTAGTCGCTTTCTGAGCGGGATCTTCTGGTGTTTTAGGCACAGACTGTGCGATATTTTTGAGTTCTTTTTCCTCTTTCATAACTGTGTCATACCATGTCTTGGGGCTTTCAGCTGGTTTGAGAAGGGAGTTTGTCTTTTTCTTCCTTTGAGGGGTTTTTAGGTATTTCTCCTGTTTTGGAGGAATTCACGAGTTAAGAAATATGGAATATAATTTGTTTCTCCCTTAATATATTCAATATCGAAATAAAAAATGCTAAGAATCGCTTGCCATTGTGCAAAATCTGTTTTGATGCAAGGTTTTGAACATCTTTGGCACTTTTGCAATCAATTCTGAGAAAACTATTTTGATTTAGTAAATCGCTTTGGAATTTTTGTATGCATAAAACAATGGTCAAAATTTCCTTTTTAATAGTAGAATAATTTTTATAGGTATCATTCCAATGAGCATAAGTATACTGGATTATACAGTCTGTCCCCCCTAGTTTTTACTTCAAAATACCCCATATCCTAAGTCAGAGGCATATGTCTCTACTATCTTAGGTAGCCGATGGTCTGCTATATGAAGACACGGGATTTCTAGCTCTTGCTTTTTAATCTTCTTGACACAAATAGTATGGTTACTATTCCATGGAGCAAGGTTTTTTTTTAGTCTATCATGGAGTGATTTTGTCATTCTATTTATCTCTGGACAAAAATCTAAATCATAATTTAAGCTTCCTAAGAATCTTTGTAATTGAGTTTTATCAAGGATTTTATCAGGAAATTTATTTGTGAATTCTAAGGACCTTTTTATAGGGGTGATCTTACCCTGAGATATATAATGTCCTAGAAATCTTATCCTAGTTTGGAATAGACTCATTTTTTATTTGGAAACTACCAAATCATTTTTCTTCGTAACATAAAGGAAAGTTTTAAGATGTTTGAAATGTTCTTCTATAGAATTGGAGAAGATTAATACATCATCAATATAAACTATACATAATTTGGAATAATTATTAAAGATATGATTCATTATTCGCTAGAATTATGAAGGTGCATTTTTAGACCAAAAGGCATTACACTCCACTCATATTGTCCAAAGGGGACCGTAAAAGCAGTATTGTAACAATCTTTTGTAGAAATTTGAATTTGCCAAAAAACGGATTTCATATCAAACTTTGAGAATATTAAAGCAGAATGCAATTTTGTTATAAATCCTTATATTTGGGATTGGGTATCTAATCCAATTCAGGGTTGTATTTAAAGGTTTATAATTAATTACTAATCTAGGAGTTTCGCTCTCTATTTCAAAATTTCTGTTTACATAGAAAGCAGCACAACTCCAAGGGGATCTAGATTGGAAATTAATTTTTTATTTTCAAGATCTTGAATTTCTTTTCTACAATGTTATTCAAGATCACTATTCATTTGGATCGGCCAAGCTTTTTTTGGAATTTATCTTTCGTCAAAATATTTTTCGCAAGGAAGATCTATGATATGTTGCTTTCTACTCCAAAAAAACATTTGGAATATTGGAACATATCTCATTTTCAAAAGACTTTTGGAGTTTAGATATCTTTTTTTAAATTCTGGTATCTCTAATTGTGTATTTAATCTTTTGAAAGAAAAATCATTTCTTAGTTCTTGTAGGTAATACGTTTTTCCCTGTATTTTTGCATTTATATTATCTTCGTGAATTGAACATGTTCTTATTAGATTAAGGTCTCTAGTTTTTGGTTTTGTTATAAAATGATGTTTTAATTTCTTGTTATTGAATTTAAAAGATATAAAATCATTATTTACTTTATAAGGAACCTTCCATCAAACTAACCTATCAACAGAAAGAACCGAGGTTGATTTCTTTGTATTAGGGAATGCAGTTGAAATAGAGATTTGCTTGAAAAGAGAGTAGTACTATAAGAAAGTTGTAAGACAGAAATAAGTCGATTG